>OY365810.1:30315233-30517733 GCA_959347315.1 Bimastos eiseni | reverse complement strand
GCGGCTCTCTCAGATGCCAAGAGAAAAACATGAGACTAGAGAAGAGATATTTAGCTAAAGAGATTATGCACTGATTAAGTTAGTTCACAACAGAGGGCGCCAATCCACACAAATTCTCTGGACTCCAATTATTACCAATCTGCTGACAACAGACTGTCAAACTAAAATGAAACTAGTCGTAGCCGGCCGGTAAGAAAAACTGAAACAGTTAAAAAATGTGCACTATACTTGGAATTGAAAGAATGGAACAGTGAAATCTCAGAACTGTAGCTGATGCAAGAGAAAGACACTTCAAGATAATTGCTTCAAGACAATTGCATTTCTCTTCTATTCTCTTTGTTTCCTCTCTGTGAGGCAAGTGAGATCAGAATGTTGCCAGCCCGGGAGTAATAAGTTACAAAAGTACTTTTGCTAGGCCTGGAAAGGTTGAAAGAAGATAGTTTTAAAACTGCCCAGCAGGGTGTCATAAAGATTACCGGCCAGACGGCATCATGTCAAATGCACCCCTCAAACAATTCACCTTGAAAACAAATTCGTTAGATTAGCTATTGGTCTAATACAGTACCTGTAATGCAAAGTAATGTAACTTTACATCACCATCATCATCGTCGTCGTCGTCACCGCCGTCGTCGTCGTCATCACCACCACCATCATCATCATCATCATCATCGTCATCATCAACATCATCAACGTCATCATCATCATCATCAGCAGCAGCATCACCAGTTCCTGACGCAATGAATCTGGCGGTGATTGGTTAAGTGCAGTGCTTCCATCAATGTTAATCATTTTAATTAACATAGTACTGACTAAATACCATTAAGAAATGCTAAGACATTAGATCACAGAAGAGAGGCATTAATTCCCCTCTACCAAAACTATGAAAATCAGTACGCATTTACAAGGGGCAGGAAGTCAAAACTCACTAGTGCACTAGAACCAGTTTTAGTTTGTTTACTTGGTTTTAAGTTACCTTTTTCACTCTAAACTCACTTGTGATCTCAATATGAGGTTCCCTCTCTCAACTGTAAGACCTCAAATCCATTTCAGATTCAACATCAGACTGCGAGGGCTAAATCGCTGATAAAGCCACTATGTTTACCAAACAGACAGACATACAGCGCCAAGCAAGAGAATGAACAACATATCTGCTGACCTTTTTGTCCGTCATGACATAGATATGTTCCTTCAGATGATCAAACGCCATGTCCTGATTGATATGCGAGTTACGCTGAATTATCATAGAGTCATACTCTCTGGCTGACTCGCTTGTCTCGATGACAACCTATATATAGCAAAGAACAAGAAACTACAATTAACTTAGACTTCACAATTCTACAAGAAGTTGAACTTGCAAACAGCTCATTAGGGCATAACCTGAAATCGCCTCGAACATTTGCCTCGGCCGAAGATGTTGTTTTCAGGACTATTCGGAAGCATTCATCTCGGCAAATATTACACAAACAAATAGTTAAAAATAAACATTCAACAATCTAAAAATAAAAATTTAAAATTTAAAAACGTATTAGTTGTTATTACAGGCACAAACATTTATTTTGCTAATTTTTATTATGCGAAACGACAAAAGTGACGAAAGTAAAAAATTTTAAGCTTCGCCTATCGGATGGTACTCGCCGGGCCAGAGTTGCCACTGCTATTCAGTTGGTTCTGTATCGATAGTTCGAAGGTTCGAAAAAAGTAGGGGGATGACCTTGTTGCAATAGATGTCATTAAACACAATAGAAACAGATATTGCCATAAAGTCGCTCAACATAATTTATTACATTGTTGAGGAAAACCCAATGTACTGTGGAGTATTAGTCAACAAATCTTTTTAATTGACTAATTTGTGTTCCTAAGAGCAAGCTATGAAATCATAATCACACTGAGTCATACTGTGCATCTAAAATGATCGTCATTAATCACTGTTGTAACCATGATCTCAGCATTTCTTCAACAATGAAGTCGTGGGAACAAGTTTTAATTGTCACAGGCGTTAAGTGAATTACAAAAGCCCTGTCTCGTTTGACAAAGCATTCGGCGTCAGTTTCACATGATATCCTGGAGAGTGAATCAGTGCACTAGACTCTGTCTGGGTAGTCCTCTTATCTTCACTGACCTCTGTTACAGGGTAAATCAAGGGACGCTATTATAAATAATTAGATAATAAACAAAGTCGAAGCCCCAGCTAGTTTGATCACAAAGTCACTATGTATGTTCATTCATTTGCGTAATTTTAATACATATATTGCGTAAGAATTGTGCAACTAGTGCAAAACAGGGCATGAAGGCATTCATTCCTCTCGTCTTTGGTCGTTCAGCTGACAAATGTTAAATCTTATGGACCACGTCTCAAGACTACTCACAAGCAATTGATCGAATGCACAGGTTTTGCTTCATTCAACAATGTCATCAAAGTTGACTCTGCATAATGTGCCGTAGAGCTGAACCCCAGCCACAGAACCGCAGTGCAGGGCCAACATAACACCCTTTCAGCCACTCTAAATAAAGCTTTCAGAGTGTAATAGACCTGGAAATTTGCATGTCTCTTCAAGATTCCTCAGTAGGTAAGTATAGTGCTACATACAACGGTTCCATCACATGACAAAGAAGAACAGTCCCCTCAACCAACAAAATAGGCAACTAAGGGCATGAAGTGTTATCAACTTCATCTTCTCAGCCTCAGCATATGAAGGCGGGTAGTCAATCCTTCACCTTGTACCTGATATATATATGTATATATATACATGTACATATATCTATATATACATATGCCAAAAGTGTACGGACATGTAGTCACATTGGACAGCGTGAGTGTGTATGTGTGTGTGTGTGTGATAGAGAGATGAGAGTGAGATAGACAGACAGACAGACAGACAGACAGTGCTTGTGTTTATATAGGTGTGTATGAGTGTGTGTGTATATGCATGTGTGTGTATGAGTGTGTGTGTGTGTGTGTGTGTGTGTGTATATGCACGTGTGTGTGTGTGAGTGTGTGTGTGTGTGTGTGTGTGTGTGTGTGTGTGTGTATGCACGTGTGTGTATATGAGTGTGTGTGGGTGTATATGCACGTGTGTGTATGAGTGTGTGGGTGTAAATGCACGTGTGTGTGTGTATGAGTGTGTGTGGGTGTATATGCACATGTGTGTATGAGTGTGTGTGGGTGTAAGTGCACGTGTGTGTGTATGAGTGTGTGAGTGTGTGTGTATGCACGTGTGTGTATGAGTGTGTGTGGGTGTGTATGCATGTGTGTGTGTATGAGTGTGTGCAAGCACACTAAAGCATCCTAGAAGTAGCCTGCAAGTGATGATGTCATAGAAATTGTCATCATTACATTATATTACTCTTTATAGCCGAGTTATTTATAGTGCACAGGTGAAGCCGAAATTTAAAAACAAATTCTGCCTTGAACGGGATGCGAACCATCCACCTCTGGGTCGACAGTCCTAAACACCATCGTACAACCCACAGTTCTATTAAAAACAACGAAATCTTATCAGCAGAAGCTATTTTGGGTGAAGATGTAGAGTTTCTTTGAGTGGATGGCTTTGAAGCGTGACATCACCAAGAGCAGAACATCAAAGGATAAGGGATCGGAACGAATCAGACGTACAAGTGAAGACAAGTTCTTAACTTCCTATACATAAAATGCCTCTTAAAAGGTCGCCACTGTCTAGTCAGTTGTAAGACTAGTAGACTACTGCAGAGAAAATAGCTTGCACTTGTAGGTCACAATAACTGTCAGACAACACACGCCAGCGGTTTAGTGTGTCTATTGCTATCAGACATTAACTTCAAGTGTGGAGCTTTTTCTGCAGCAAGAAAAACACGAAAAGGCAATCGAAAGAAAACTTGCCAAAAGCACTGCTAGCCACCGATGAGTGGCATTACATGCATGCACAATGATGAACCAAAGGCAAACAGAGACACAGACAGAGACACGGATAGAGACACGGATAGAGACACGGATAGAGACACGGACAGAGACACGGACAGAGACACGGACAGAGACACAGACAGAGACACAGACAGAGACACGGACAGAGACACAGACACAGACAGAGACACAGACAGAGACACGGACAGAGACACAGACAGAGACACGGACAGAGACACGGCGAGACAGAGAGACAATGAGAGAGAGATCCTGAGGGTTAGTAAGATCCATTAGGAGACAAAAGGTTTGCCCTTTGTGATTCTCCACAAGACAGACACGAGGCAGGTAAATTGATGGGGTCACTGGGGTCAAACTGATCATAGAATAGGAAAATGCAAGCTCATTAATGTTTCAGATAATTAAACTGTTTCTTCCTTCAGACAATACAAAGCAATGCATCAGATCACTCTGTCAAATACCACACAATGGAACTCTACCGGAAGTGCAAGAAGATGTGGCGCCAGACAGATGGAAAGATTTGAGGCATGGGACAGACAAAGATTTACAAACTGACAGAAAGACAAACAGACAGACAGGCAAACTGACAGACAGGCAAACTGACAGACAGGCAAACTGACAGATTTACAAACTGACAGAAAGACAAACAGACAGACAGGCAAACTGACAGACAGGCAAACTGACAGACAGGCTTTTGGGCTGACTTATCTAGCTAGCATTGTTGTTATAATTGAAAATAATTATGTTTCATTGACAGGGTGACATTTCTCATTATGGTAAATAAAAACCATCCTGCTGGAGTATGGTTTATATCTATTTATTTTGCATGCTTTATTTCCCTGTCAAGATAAACTTAGCATCATCATCATCAGCATCAATATCATCAGCATCAGCATCAGCAGCAGCACATTCTAATGACTAGGCGTCAATCAAGTGCATTGAGCACAAGGTCCTTAATTGATCATCAGAGCAGAGGAGAAGGAGGAGGATGGAAGAGAAGAGGAAAGGAGGAGGAGGAGAAGCAAGAGGAAAGGACGAAGAGGAAAGGAGGAAGAGGAAAAGGAGGAAGAAGAGGAGGAGGCTCCAAAAGGACCTCCACGGAAACAGACCTTCTCAGGAGTAAGCTATCATGTCTTAGAGTTAAACCAAACAGATCAAAGTAGAAATCCCATCAAACCAGATTCCTACTAATGACTGTCCAAGTATCCATCACGAGGAGAATTACGTTGTCATGGTGACGAGAATTAAGTATTCATTATAGGGAGATTCGAAATTCCACGGACACTAATCGCCTGTATTTTAAAAAGGATATCTACAGCAAGACGTCAAGTTCGCCCACACACAAAGGCCATCAAAAAACTCATCAAAAACGGAAATAAACTAACAAAGAGAGTCTTTTTTACATACATCTTCACTTAACTGCCTTCATTTCCTCTTTACATTCAAATGTTCTGTTCAATTTCAGTTGAATGAATAAATAAAGAGTCCTGAAATAAAAGCTCACGTTGAGCTCATGCACACAACCTCACACACTTAGCTTCCTGCCTTGGGGAATGGGGAATCAGGGTTTCTGTCCTGAAAGAAACCAACTCATTGTAAACAGTCCTGAATGCCACACCCAAATATCTTCATGATCAAAGCCAGAGGAAGCTAAAATAACACCAACCACTTCTTTTCAAAACTTTTGAGGGCAGGTGGCAAAAATAGAAATACTAGATTAGCTGGACAACTATGACTCAGGAACTGAATTAGGACAATAGATAGGACTTTCAAAATACAGGCATTGGAATTTGTTTAAAATGAGCATCTGTGGCCACCTACATAATGGTAGTTCGGAATAACGAACCATGCCTACCTGTGGGATAACCTATAAGCAATGGCAAAGATATAAAATACAAAAAGAGACAGACAGATATAAAAGACAAAAAGAGACAGACAGACAGGCATATACACATACATACAGATAGACAGACAAAGCATATGGACCAAGGAAAATAATAGAATACACAGAGAATGTGAATGACATGACAAGAGTCAGACACAGACAGACAGAGAAACCGAACATAATCTAAAGATGTATAGTAATTCTTCCAAAGGTAGGCACTAGGCACATGATACATCTATAGATAGGATACAATACATAGGATTATATGGACAGATATCCTACAGCTAAACAGACAGACAGACACACACAAACACACACACACACACAGAGAGATAGAAAGATAAACAGCCATACACAGACAGAGAAATTGAATATCATCTACAGATTTATATACTGCCTCGGAAGTAATTCTTAGATAGGCGCCATATACAGATAGTATACGATACATAGGATGATATTATATGGAAAGATCGAGCCTAACAAGAGACACAGACATACAAGGAAAAGGACAGAAGACATGAATGGGTCAGTTTGAAATAGACCACTTGACAAAATATCCCCAGGGGATTAACCAACGCACACAGAGAGGCAGCTGAATGCGGGACGCGGTTAACGAAATCATAAACGTCGCTTTGTTGACGGCACAGAGGACTCGTGACCATTTCTAACCCCTCGCTCCATCGACCCCATCACTACACAGTACACACTCCATACCATCGGAAAATAGTTACCCAATGGCCAACGACAACCAATCGACACAGACGACGTCAGAACATTCACTCACACACACACGCGCACACACACACGACCGAGTAAAACTTCAACAAAATCTAAACGACCGTAATCGCATTCGCACATTTATATAGCGCCTCTTTACGAGAACTCCCGACACGACAAAACAAGACGAGACGAATCCGCAGTAGCCCTTGGCGAAGGATTAGAAAGCTGGTAAGAGACGTGGCGTGGGTCATTGAGGGGAGGAAAATGGGGGGGCAGGGTGAGGGCGGAAGGGTGGCGGGCGGATCCCCAGAAACGAATTAACGTCAGACTTTGACGACACAGACCGATTGCAGTGTTTATCTGGAGCGATTTTCATCGTCGACGGACGACACTCATTTCCTGGTCCCTGCTAATCTCCTCCGTTCGCCTCCTTTCTAAAGATCATTTGCTCGACAACTCTTAATCTTCTGGCCGCCTACAAATTCAATCAGGAAGGCAGGACGACGTCACTGGCCGCCTCCCACACACCCCTACTCCTCGACCGACCGACCGACAGACGCCTGATGAATATTTTAGAAAAGATGTCCGTCAATGATGAATTATACTCGCCAAACGGAAGCAGTTTTTTTCTGTCCTGTTCGACTATTATAGGAGTGAGAGCCTAAGTGGTCGTTAGAATGCAACGTTAGAATGAATGTCACACCCGTTGTACAGGCTCTGTCCAAATGCTCAACTGCTGCATGGCGGTCTCGGCCTCTGTGAGGTGCACAAAGGAGCTATAGAAATACTCTGACACGCACATATACAGTCACACACATGTGCATCTTCTGGTTGTACGCTCAGTTGAGCGCACTAGTACTCACAATGGGACGCCAGGGATGTTCTCCCCACCCCACCTCGCTATGCTCTACGATGGTCGAATTTCAGGGTTGTAAGACTATTCCCCCAAGACTACTGGAAGTGGTCCCAGACTCCCAGTCCTAGATAGGCAGCATTGTCTGCTCCAGTCCTTCAGGACGGGAGGGACTTGTTCACAGCGGATCCACAGGTGCACCCTGTGATCCTCAATACATCATACACACACAGCCATACATACATACATTATATATATATATACATACATACATACATACATGTCATACATACATACATACATACATACATACATACATACATATAATATATATATATATATATATATATATATATATATATATATAAACAGACATGCCTACATACCCCTACATGAATGGCTGAGAACACGATACACTCTTCAGCTGTTGATCATTGGGCTTCACATGGGCCAATGGATCTGCCGCCAATGACTCATCCAATTTACTAGGCACTATTTTTCTGTAATTCTAGTCCTCAACTTCATATATTATAGTTGGACCAGACAACTGCCCTGATTAGTTTTGCTCTTCGAGAGGTGCTATATAAATGTTCAATAACAATTACACGCGCGCGCACACGCACATCACAATTGAGTCACGATCAATAAAACGGCACCTGTCTGAGTAGGTGGTTGCGTCAAGCACTACCTTGAAAAGCGATCAATGATGAAGGTCTTTTTAGTCCAGACACCTTTTTCACTAATTATCAGAACAGCATAACCTTTTAAATGTCCTCAAAGGATTTACCTGAACGGTTTAGTCAGGTAAAATGTCATCAGATACAGATTCTAAAAACTCTTTCCATAACAGATGGAAATCCCTGTTTGCTCGATCATTTAAATACACGTCTTGAATATTATTTCATCGAGTTTCACACATTAAGGAACACAAAGCACATACGTTGACTGGCAAATGAATGCAGTTACTACTTAAAGTGTTGAAGTACTTGTAGGAGGTGCACAATAATCTAAACGAACTAGGTTAGTGTGTTGGGCTGCTAGAATGGGGGTTTCAAAGACCTGTCAGGGTAGAAATTTCTTTCAAGATTTCTGATACATTTGCGCCCCCAGTAAACTCATTCACAGTGAATACACGGATCATAACCGTCTTTAGGAAGTTCAGACTGCGAGGGAGAGGAGCAAGAGACCTGGCCAATCGGACTAATATGTTGAGGCTTTTGAAATAAACACTTCATACCCATCGCTCTGTCTCTGTGGCTGTAGCTTAAGGGACTGCTCTTCTTACCTTAATTCTTCTGAAGGTACTATTGCTATGTACTATTGATTTCCTTCTTGAATGTATCGACACTTTCAGATAACTTCATTCTGTTCTACTGGCACTATAGGGCTGATTCTTATTAACCAGATAAACGCAAGGCTCCGAAAATCCTAGCATCAGATAGGCAGCAGTTTCTGCTTGAATCCATAAAGCAAATTGTTTCTGAGAATGCAAAAGGTACACCTCAGTCCAAAGCCAACCTGTGAATGACGACTCTCAGGCCGTCTAGTGCCAAGAAGATGGCAGCTGTTGCAGCACATCAGTACAGAAACAGAAGACGAGGAAAAGGCAAAAGATAATGACAAAGATGAAGTTTGAGGATGCTTTTTCAAAGCCACTACCAGCAAAAAAAGCAACAAAACGCTGCCGTTCAGCAACTCTTCTGTTCAGGGACTCGTGAATCGCACGCACTCTATAGCAACACAGAATGTCCAAACAACTAGGCATTGCTGGACAGCAGACGAAATGTTTATATGCATTTGACTCGTGTTCTTGTTATTACTGTGACAGAGACAGTGGCGTTAAATCTAATCGAAGGCAGCATGACATCTGTGGTACTTTCATCACAGCATCCAAGACATCAGACGATGGTTGATTGGGTAATATCACAATCTAAACCATCATCCATTGAGGACACCAGGTTGAAATCTCAAGCTTATTCTAAGACCATATATATATATATATATATATATCAACACAAAGGTAGAAACACAGTGCATTCATGAATGACATCTTGCATATATTATATATATACATACATATATATACATATATATTATATGGTAGGTATTATGTAATATACAGCATATATCATACCCTGACAGAGTCATCTCGAGTGCCACCTTGAATCCAAATGCATAGGCACATTATAGGCATAATGTATCTCTCATCTCCAATTGCAGCAGGTATTTTAACCATATATATATATATATATATATATTGTAGCATCAGTCAAAGAAAATCGAATGTTCACGTACGACCAGCAAAGGCGAGATCAAAAACAACAGGCGAGCAAGAAGCCGCTTGCAACGAATTATTATGGGAACATCGTAAGTTCTCTTGCTCGGTTTCTGTTAGGCAGACCACACCAACAACGCATTTTGAAGCAATTAGCAACAAAAGGAGTTTGTTTTGAAATAATGTCACAGTCGAAATTTTAAATTGAAATTATTAAATTATTAGCTGAATTAATTACGAATGCTTTTATGGTTACTGTTTAGTAACTGTCCTCTATAATTCTATTTATTAGTAATTTGAATCTTAGAATTAGGTTAGTACCTATAATTTAGTTAGCAAACTCCGAGAGTTAGGCTAATGTCCAGTTTCAGGACTTTTTATCAATATCAGCAACACAACTAAAACTCCTTTTAAGCATATATGTGAATATTTTGCCAAGCACTTCTCAACACCTGGTGTAACCTAGTGATACACATACCAACATTTGAAAAAGCCAAAAAGCCCTGTCCAATTATAGTGCTCCATAACACAGCAAAGAGGAAGGCACGCAGACATAGACACGTGCAGAAATTTACTGTTTGTTTTAAAATAATGTCATAGTCGAAATTACAAATTTAACTTACTTAAAGCATAGGCCGTATTAATTATTTAAGTAATTATGAATGCTTCTGCAAGGCACAAGCTGACCAAGTGACCATGTATTGCAAAAAACATGGTACCAACAAATAGGTTACATCAACCGGACAAGTTACAATACAGGTTCGAGCCTTGCCTGAGTCAGTTACTGTGTAGGAACCTTGAGCAAAAAGTCCTTCTCCCTCAACTGCTCGCTCAAATGCTCGGCACTATGGATGTTTATGAGCACAAAAGAAGCACTGTTAAGAGGTTGGAGAATGCAGCTGAGGTGTTAGACATTTAGGCTTATCAACCTTCCTTCCAGCGGCGGGTCTGACTGTGTAGATAATGCTTACTCAACTCCACATATCAACATCACACTGTTAAACTGATGATGGGGGCTTCTATGTCTGGCAGGGAAAGTGGTTCCATGCCCGACCGACAGGCGGGCTCCTACCCCACTTCACAAAATCTATAAGTATATTAATATCATTATCAAATTAGTAAGAACTACAGTGCTTTCGTGAGCTACTTTAAAATGTGCCATATTAAGTGTCCACGTATACAAACATTAACACTACATATATACATACATACAATTATACATAGAATCATACATTTTACTAGTTAAGTTCGTGGTTTTCAATCTGAATTGTCTTGTTCTACCGCTTCTTACTGTATTCCAAGAAAATGGTAGCCCAACTAGCGGGACCGTTTAGGGCCATTTTCTTCCCTATTGTACCCACTACTGTTAATAATATATTATATATATATATATATATATATATATGCATTTTACTCACATGTTCTTCTTTTGAGATCAATAAAAACATATTGAATTGAAAATATATGCAATAATATACGTACATTATATGTATTATATACATATATAAATAAATACATTTATAAATACATACATGCATACATACAAATAAGATCAATATAATAATAAAAATAATAATAATATTATTATTATTATTATTATTATTGTTCAATTTCAAACTGATAAACTGCAGTATGATTACAGTATGAACAAGTTATTACAGTAGCTGAATTTAACTTTCAGCCGCCAGGCAGGGGGCATCATGTAATATATATAATTTAACCAAAGTCGCCACCTAGTGAAAGAAGGACTAGTCAAGCTTAGAGTGTAGTGGAAATCAAACTCACTTCCTCTGGCCGTCACTTATCTATTGCTCTATGAAGATACCATGTTTCAAAATGAAATTAATACCCATGCCAAAACATCTGTGAACAATCAAGAAGTACTAGATTAGATTAACGCAATCAGTCGGTTCAATCAGTGGAACCAACATAGAATTCATTGTCTAGGATTAAAGCAACTCTTCCACCTGCCATTCAGAGGTAACGTCACACCTGGTCAAAGAGCCTCACCTTTATCTCAGTGCCAAACGATAACAGACTGCAGCTGCAGATGCCTATTACCTAGCCTATGGCTGTGCCATATGCCCTTTTGTCTCTCTATATACCTGTCTACACGTACGGTACTTCGATTCTGCCATTATGTCTGTCTGCATCTCTCTAACTCTGGCTCTCAACTGTTACACTCTCTGCTTTCGATTACCACCATGCAACAGTTTCTCTGAAACTGTGTCTAACAACTTTGTGCCACTCATTGCGTCTGTATGTATCTCTCAATGTGCTTGTCAATCACTCTCAGTGTATCCGTTAGTACCTCTCACCGAGTCTATCAATCCTTGTACATGATCATCACCATGTCTATCAATCTTTCTCACATTGTCTGTAAGTGTCTCTAAGTGTCTCTCCTTTGATCTCGATCTCACTCTATATCTGTCTCTCTGTTTGCCTCTCTCCTTGCTCTGTCTGTCTCTATGTCTCTGTCTTTGCATTTTAAGTATCTTTCACTCTGTATGTGTGAACCTTCTGTCCCTTACCTCTATCACTGCCTCTGGCTACAGTTGCCTGTCTCCCTCTCTCTGTCTCTGTCTATTTTTGTCTCTGTCGGTGTCTCTCTGTCTGTCTCTGTCTCTCTCTCTGTATCTCTGTCTCTCTCTCTGTAGCTCTGTCTGTCTTTGTCTGTCTCCCTCTCTCTGTCTCTGACTGTCTCAATTCCTCTTAGTCCTGCAAGAGTGACAGACAGTTCCTCAGCTGTCAGTATCAATCACAATTTCTTTGTGCCATTTATCCATCTGGTGGCTATATCCGATATCCAGACTCACTCAACAACTCTGGAAAGCAACCAACGGCTCCTAGCAGGTGAAATTAATGTGGCCAGAATAAACACAGACCAATTAGTCTGACAAAAAACCAACAACAACTGTTACAATAACTGCATTATTTATCTAAGCCACACAGAAGTCATTGGCAGCATTAGGTTACTGAGTGCGGACTTTATTAAAACAGGACCTAATGCTCTGCAGTCCCCACTACAAGTGTCTGTACTTAATGGACATAACTTTCAAGAGCTGAAGCTGTCCATACCTTCTGACATGGACCAGCCACAGCCAGGCATCTCTCCAGTAACAACCACTTGAGCGAGTAACTACAGAGAACACAATAACGAGAACTGCCCTGTTTCGTGAGTTCAATAGGACCCCTGGGGAAGATAAGATCGGATCTCTAGGCCACCCGGGCAAAGGTCGGGAAGTGCTAATAACTTTAAGTATATCTATTGAACATTTGCTTCCGTCTTGTCCAGTTTTTATTTCACTGAACAATCAAGTCCAGTACTAATGAAGCCTCAGCAAATGACCATGGCAATGACGGTGCCAAGACCTTCCAAAGGCCGAAGAGGTGCGGCCCCTCTCTTAGCCTGGGTTCAAATTTGGAAACTCCGCTCCTTTCGTTGACTTCCAATATAGATGTTCATAAATAAGGGACATTCTGCAAAGTCGTTCATGTGTTGTATAGAATATAGATTATAGAGCCATAATAGTTACCATTACATCAGTTTTCCATGGTATTATAGTGACAATAAACCCATTATCGTGGGTCTCCAATTTACTTCAGAGGCTACGGTGATGCTACCATGAAATTTACCAGGTCGCTCGCTAGGGACGGATGATCTAATATGAGAGGCTGATAACGTTGGATGAAGATGAGAAGGTCACGTGGGCCTCAACATCCCTGACAATTGCCAGATGGGATCTCTGCATCATCTCATCTCATGCAATCCATTTCATCCAATGCAATCAACTGTCGAGTCCAGTCCTGTGTTATTGGAAAGTAGGAGTCATCATCAGTCCCTGATCAGACCCATACACCCGTCTGGTGGGAGAGGGAGGTTGCAGTTGGTCAGCCCAGGGACCAAGTCACGTGTGTTCTTAGTAAGCAATGCATCCCCCCTCCAACAGGTCCGTCAATTATTTGCACACCACACAAAAAAGCGGTCGAACAACAGAAATGAATCCGAAAAATATCTCCACACAGCAACTATTCAGATTAAAGGGAATGTTGATCGCAGGTCTTGTTTGGTGAAGTTTAAGACAATTCTAGGTCTGGCAGCATCACAAACCAGTAACATGAAATGTATTTCCACACCTATAAACCGATTGAAATTATGACCAGAGTGTGAGATGAACTCAGTGACTTATTAGTCAGGACTAGCTATATAAGACATCAAGGCAACATCACTTGATGACTGAGTATTAAATGTAATGGGCGCCTCGCATTGCTCCGGACAGTTAAATTTGACTCCTGTAATAACTTGTCATCATTCGTTCAAACTGTGCTTGTGCTCATACTGCGGTTTGTCAGTTTGAAATTGAAATTATTGAATGAAAAGTATTATTATTAATAATACGCTGATGCTCTATGACAACAGCAAAGAAATATATAACACTACATTATTAACATATTATCATTATATGCCATATATTATTATTATTGTTATATACCTTAGAGGTCGGCAACTGTTTATGATTACGAGAGAAATTTTACTTACATCTGATGCTAGATTACTGAATAAATACACTGATGTGCTGCAGATAAAGAAAAGCCAAAGTGACCAGACAATCAAATACTAAACAACTGTGTCATTGTTCAAAGTTTTACAACATGGAACCTGTCACAGAGGTTGCTTAACAACACTCCACATCCCAATTAAAAGGCAATCAAACAATCAATCAATCAATCAATCACCATGTCAGTGCTTTGGTGATGCACTTAAAAGGCACTATACGCCCACATACACACTTAAATACATGCATACATAAATGCATGCACATACACACATACATATATATATATAACATATTCACGCCATATATTATATATATATATATATATAATATATATATATATAATATATATTATATATCTAATGGCAAAGCAACGGATTGGCTGAGTAATGTAAGTCCTTTCAGCAATAATCAGATCCCAGTGAGTAGAAATGGGAAATCTAAGCGGAACAGTTGAGTGAACGTGAAAGCAAATCTCGTTGGTGATCTATTACCTTTCTGAGGTGACCGTCGACCGTGCCAACGAAGGCAACCGTGAAATCGCCCGTAACCGTCAGGGCAACCGACGACACGTTGGCGTTCGGCCAGACGATGATCGACTCGCGGGAGACTGGTTCCATGCCCTTGATCGGATGGTTTATGTCATGCTGTCCGCAGTAGTCGTCCCCAATCTCAAACGGCTGCCAAGGAAATTAAGAAACACAGACTGCTACACAGCGGTCCAATAAAGGCGCTGATGCTATCGTCAGTGCTGTTCGTGTGTAAAGATAAACTAATTCTACGTCTGGTTCATTCGCTCCCATTCACCATATAACGAAACGACTGTGATAAACCGGTTATAAAGCATGAGGGACTGAAACTAACTCAACTGAAATTCCAAAACACATTTTAAGTCAACTTTAGATAACTGAATGATCGTATCAGACAGGGCCAAACTGTAAGGAACATCATGAGCAATTTGTAAGTCAATGATCAGAACTGAAACCATCAGAGTAAACAGCAGAATAAGCCACACACACACACACACACTGTCTGGATTGCCATGTTAGGCACCCTTGTGAGGCTCTTAAAAGGCGCTATAAAAATAGCCAGACATACATACATTATACATACATACACACTTAGACATACATACAATACATACATGCATACACACAAACAACATGCAGGTGTGTGACCCAGTTAGTTAGGTCAATTAGTATATGACAGACCTGAAGATTTTCAAATGCAAAGCAGCTGAACTCCAGAAAGGCAGCTCGACTAAGCAAAACGCTGGGATAAACTGGGAAGGTGCCTGGAAAAAACAGCCTGGATACACAGGTGTATCTTAAAATAAGCTAATGGAAAGATGTAACTTGACGTCACTGAGATTTACTTAACCAAAACCATCATCTCATTGTGTCTACCTGTTCAGTATCAGATGAGCCACTAACATCTGTTTCACTGCCTCTTTCTTTCCTTTTTTCGTCTGTTGGCATCATAGCCTCAGCGGATTATGCTTCTGCCTTTATACAGATCTGCATAAACTTATGCCTCTGCCTTCTAACGCCTCCGCATTTATGTCTCTACAGTCAGAGGCGGCGAGGCGATCTCGTTTAACAGGTGGGGGGAAGCCCCAATGAAAGTGGTAGGAAATGTGGGGGAGGGGGGCACAAACGTATCACATGTACCCTCTTTGTAAAAGGTGTGGGGGCTGGTCCTCTCCCCATAGATCGCCGCCTCTGTCTACAGTATCTGCCAATATATCTTTATCTGGTTTTAATTTCATTTGTCTCTTTCTCGCTTTTCTGTTTCTCTAATTCACTCCATATCCAACAGTTTTATTCTGGTTTTACCATCTACCTCCCAATGCGGTTCATGCTGTCGAAACATTGGAGACAGGATGATCAAAATGACAATGACTATACAACATATTACCTCCAGCATGGAAAGTCGTTTACCAATCAAACGAGTACAAGAGAAGCATTGGGGTGCATAATAAATTAACCCTATCTACCCTGACAACTACTCCTTCTCACCTTCTCCACACAATCTACTCTTAAAACCACTACTACTCTCCACCTTCTTCCCACATTCCACCCTGACAATTAATCCTCTCCACCTCCAACCCCTTGCATGGTTGCCATGCAGTCAAACTCAACTCCTGTGATCATCCGTTCATACTGTACTTGTAATCAAACTGTGATGTATCAGTTTGAAAACAATAAACTTACATTGTTCCTATTATTATTACATTTTGTTTACTATAGCAAAAAATAGTAGGAAAAATTGTTGCAAAGTGATTGACAGTGCTTTACACACCAGGCAGCATCAGGTCATAGCTATTCAAGGCAATCAGAAGTGTAGGGTTGAAGAAGGCAACAGTTACAGTGTGCCTCATTACCAGACAACTCACGTCAGTAAGCACGCTGTTCACACTTTGTCCAGAAGTGTTAATTGCTATCTGCCCTTTGAGAGACATGCTTCAAATGCCCCAGTTCCTTCCTGAAGCAAGCATCGCCCAATAAGATGCACACCTGTGCCTTCCACCTTGGTGTAAATTCCGCAGTGAGAAATATCCAAAATGCATTGAATGCAGTCAGCCAGTTTAAATTTCTAAACACAAATACTCACCATGAGAAAAATTAATTAATTAGGAACTTACATAATACTATAAAATACAACATCCTGGGATATTGTCCTCCATTCAAAGTTAAGAAGTGCACAGGACAATAAACAGCGCAATGCAGTGCATCGTTGGTGCCAAGCAATTGTGAGGGAACTTCAGGAAGGACTTGCTCATGGTCACTACACAGTAACTACCACGGGTCACTCACGAACCTATACAACTAGATGACTGTTAAAAACATTTGACTACCATAGTGACGGAGATTGGCCAAGGAAGCAACAGAAGAGCAAGCCAGACCTTGTTCAAAGCTAGATATAAAAGTGACATGCCTTCCCTTTATAACTAAGACTTCACTTCAATGACTAATATCTTGCGCACTATCACATCAGTGCAGTAGAAATGACAAGAGAACTGAACCCATAACTGGCTGGGTAACTGCCGCCAACCAACTCACCGCAGTGGACTTAAATGTGCTTATATAGGACTGAGGCACTCGTGTAGCGCCAGCAACGAATCTCCTTAATCATTGCCAGAAGGAAAGGCGATGGATAGCCTGGCAATATGGGGAGGGGGCAGACGAGAAGGAGGAGGCAGCTGTTCGGGACTCGATACAACACAGACCCTGTCTCATTCGCCCATAAGCCCCGATCTCCGGAACAATCTGGCGCTGGCTTTGTCCATCCCCAGCCGTGAAGTAAAGCGACAACGGAGTGGGAAATTGAGATGGATGCCGATGGGAAAGAAAGACCAGGCACGGCGGGTGGGCGGGCGGGAGGGGGCGCCCGTACCCCCCACGGTGATCAATAGTAAAAGAACAATGAAGGCAAAGATGCTGAGACAGAAGCCAGAGCGTCGTCATGTCAATTCTGCCAGCCACAAAGACGCCATTATGACATAAGAACCGCTGAATAAACGTCGTCGTCCGTACAATCGATGGCTTAAAGCCACAGCAGACGCAGAAGCCAGCCATCGGTGGTCAATGGAGACGGTCGCCATCAACAATGGTCCGTAATAGACCACTTCAAACTTTCCGATTCCTCCTCACTAGACGCAAGAATTCTACAATCCATCTGCACACAAATTGCTTCTTAACGACGATGCCCCTTGTCAGAGGTTAGAAATTTATTGGGCCACGTCTTCTTGCCCGGTGGCTTTGTGAACGAAGATTACTTCCCACAAGACAATCAATCAAATATCCGAAGCATTTCATATCAACCCATTGCAGAAGGAAGAATCCGTGACTCATTAGCGAAAACCTAGATGCTCACTAGAAACTCTAGACACTGCCCAGCGCCGTTGGGATCAATTTCAAGACCTCAGGCCTCAAGGCAGTCATGCTACATTCATTTACATCATATGTATGACTTTTTGTAATATGCTCGGTTGAAAATGATTTCCGGTATGACTTAGTCTGGATGTATATATATTTGTGGATAAACGTCGAGAGCAAAGCATACCAGAAATCATTTTCAACCATGTTAATGCAATAAGTGTCTAGTTTTCCAGTTAATTAAAATATGATCTCTAACTCACCGTTCTGAAGCAGGCCTTTGGTTGGACAAAATGGTCTGGTCCAGTGTTGCCGAGACCGTGGAAACACTTCTGGATTGTTTCGGTGAATTTGCGTCGAATGTCACGCAGCGGATAGATGCAGACAGCTGCTGCTGCAGACGGCGCCTTCGTCTGCGACTGGTTGGAAAAGACCGCTACGAGAATGTGTTCCATGTCTGTCAGGGGCGCAATGTGGGGCAGTCCAAGGCTCTTGGCAAGATCGGTGCCCGGGTGACCGAGGTAGGCGGCCCGCAGGATGTTGTAGTGGGTGCCGCGATGGTGACACTCGAGAGGAACCTCCGTGTACGAGTAGAGCGACTTATCGTTCTGGCAGATGCGGGAAATCTGCGTTATGTACTTCTCTGAGTCGGTTATCGCCGAGATCTTCTGCACCGTGAGGAAGTAGCTGAAGCCCAGCGAACCGAATCCGTAGACGTAGTTCACACGGAACAGGTCGCGCTGCTGGACCTCGATGTCGATCCGCGACGGTGTCAGGATGTCGTCGGAAACAAAGTTGAGATCTTGAAGGTTGCGCATGCAGACCGCAGGAACAATGTCCTTGTAGGCAGGGAGGCCCTTCGTGCTTCGAGAGGACGCGACGTAGAGGACATCCGTGCTGGCGGGGTTCGGAGGTCCAGGGGCGATGAACATGACGACGGAGGATGACTCGTCGTTTGGCACCAACATCGTCCAGACGGGTGGGTCGGTGAGGGTGATGTTACGCAGTAGATGTTTATCACAGTGACCCTGAAAACGAAGAGAAGCAACAGAACTAACTGGCCATACATAGGTGCACTGACAGATACAGAGGGACAGATACAGAAGGACAGACACATACAAACTCAACATCAGATGAAATATCGTCAAAAACAAAAACTTCATTATTATAACATATCATCATTTATATTAATTAATACTAACAGTTAAATAAGATAATATTTCTGTTTATACAGACTAATAATAATGAATATGACGATGATGATGACGATGATGATCGTCATCATCGTCATCATCATCGTCATATTCATTATTATTAGTGATGATGACGATGACAATGATAATAATGATGATGCTGATAATGGATCATGATTCTATAGGTACCTGAAAAAGGCTGACGCAAGAGATGAGGCGTTCACCCCGATAGTCGATCACAAGCGCTTTACTAATACTGTTGAGAGGCACTTTCTCAAAATCCTTGCAGCTGCTTCCGAAGCAGAGGCAGTCGCTCGACGGCGGAGGGCAATTGGGGTTGTCGTCCCTTGGTCCCGTCACCACAGCCGTCTCCAGTCTTAAGGTTGGCTGCAGCTGATAGAGGCGGTTCGTGGCCCCAACGTACACCTGACCGGTCACTGTGTCCACCACAAGATGCTCGAACCTTCCGGGGTTTGTGGCGTCCGTAAAGACGTCCCGAAAGGAACCCACGCGGGTCGCCTGTGACGCCAACACTGCCACGATGATGCAGAGGAGGGTGAGATTCAGCAGATGGCGATCAGAGGAATGGATGAAGCGGATGCTATGCCTACAGAACGCCATCGTTGATTCTGCAGAAAACACAGAACGACACTTCAGAACTTCAGACGTGTGCTTTAACATCCGCTACTCAGACTCTAGTCATATACTGCTCTCTAGCCCACTAAACCAGACAAGATAAGCTATGATAAGAGATATATTTAATCTCCAGCCACACCCTGCTTGATCAACTCAGTTTAACAATGAAGGCCTTTAAAATGGATACACATGCTCACAAGTACAGGTTTCAAACGGTGGTAAACAACTACTAAATAAACAGTCTCATTCAAAATAAGAACTCATTACACGTGTGTGTGTGTATATATATACAATGGATCATAGATATATATAAATACATATATATATACATACATACATATATACATACATACATATAAACACAATATATATATATATAGGCACTTATATGTTCCAGCGCTACCTGTGATTACGATACATAAGTTAACCTGTATAAACAACCTATTTCTTACTGAACAAATAAGCATCACGCATAATAATATTGCATTTCCTTATACATATTTTATAGGCTAAACATGTTTCTGACTGTTTACTAGAGCTTAGTTATGCAAAACAAGTTAAACAACACACGGTCATCCTTAGTTGCAAATCATTAACCAACAGATGAGTTATCTCGAGCGGTAAACCTGTGGTGAAAACTGTCAAAACTCAGTTTCAAACACCTCAAGAAGACATGCCAAGAAGAAGAGAAGAAGAAGAAGCAGTCAGCTCAAAACAAGAGACTAAACACAACAAGCGACGCTGCTTTTTCCACTTGAAGCATGTAACCATAACCATACTCAGCGGGCGGCGGAAGTAAGTTGGGAGGAGGGGGTGGGGGAAGAGCGGGTCAGACAGATGAGCCGACCGAAGCTCCTCGCGTAGGCGTCCACGGCCACCACCTGCCATCTGCCTCCTCCTCCTCCTCCTCCTCCTCCCTTCTCAACAACGACTAGAAGCCAAGACGGTTCCTATCCTGTCAAATCGGTTCCTGAGCGAAAACGGCTCCGGCGCCGCCCACTATTGGCACTTGTTGCACAGCGTGTGAACATTTACTCAAGACAATATCTTAGTAAGTGGAAACACTGAAGTCGAAAGCGGTTTCTATTTAAACAGTCGCCAATATGACAAAAGATGATTTCGACGACAAGTGCTCTCCACATACCAGTTCTGCGTTTAGAAAAAATCCTGGTCGAGTGAACCAGATAATTTTTTTAATGTTTTCGACAGAACCGATCTGACACCACACCAATGCCCATGCATTCCCAAGGGAGAGAGGCCTTAGGGCCGAGCAACCAATGCTGGCAGGGCAGCCCTAAGCCAAGGCGGACTACTTACTACAAGACCTCCTTGGCCAAGTCGAGGCCCACTCAAGGATCAAGAGCATTCCGACGGGTCAGCTAAACTACAGAACAGACTCGGTTAGTGAGGGTGCCTTCAAAGCTCGCCGACGACCAGTGGGGTCAAGCACTCTCGTCAACGGCCGAGCAGGTTAGGGTGGGGTACGGAACACGGAAGATAGCAGGCACGGGTGGAGGAGATAATAGCTATTCCAGGTAAGAGGACCCAGGGCAGGGCTGATACCTGAGCAGCAGACGAGTTTCCAGTTCGGAGGTCAATCCAATGTCTATCTGCCTTCAAAGCATTTCTTAGGCAGAGATTTAGAATGCATTGTATGCAGGGCATAGACTCAGCGGTTAATACGGAATAGGTTAATAACGACCCAATGCCTTCAATTATATCATCAAGATGAATAGCTGCTGTCCGTAATCACATATAATTACACAATGAAAAGCATCAATTTGCCCACATGTTCCTCTGATGATTATATAACAATGGGAAAAGAATTCAAAATATCGGTGTAGTTTTAGACTCGTAGTTCTGACATACCGCCGACGGACCAACAGGTGCAAATAATTGGGTGGAACATTGAAGACCAGTTCCTTCTCACCAAATTATCTGTTTAACCATCTTCGTCCATCTATTCATCCATCATCCATTTCAGATTCAATCCATTCATCAATTTCATATTTCATTCGTCCATACATTCATGATTCTATCCATTCATCCATCAATCCCAGATTCCATTCATTCATCCACATCTGATTCCATCCATTCGTCCATATCTTTATTCCATCCATTCATCCGCTTGGACCACTGATGAGTTTCCAGTAGATCTAGTTCCATAGCTGTCAAATAAAGATTGCACCATCCCAGCAGATGGGAGGATATCTTGCATCAAACCCAAAGACACGCATTTTAATGAACAGCACTTCTTGATTGGGCAATCATAATTTCACTTATCCACTTGTAGAGAGTGGCAACTGACCAATTTATGACACTCATCAGTACTCAAACTGACCAGTTCAAAGACCACCACATGGATATAGGCTTAGACATATGAAGTCTTCAGTACACACACATGACACATTTGGGCCAATTCCTGCATAAGTAACAGACATTTGAGCATTCAAAGTTCAATATGAAGCAGTTCAATCATACATGTGTACAAACAATAATTTACATAATATCCTGTGTCCACAAGTATACTGAATGAAACGTTTACACAACCAAATACAACAACCTACATCAAATACTGAATGCTGTATAACTTAGTGTGGGAGTGTGTGTCTCATCATTTCATCCAAGACCATATTAGCCGTGTTAGCCGAGACAATGATGTGGTGTGACACAAGGCCCATCCGATTATGGTTCCACCTCCACCAAGTTCCGTGACACAGACCGCAATTGGCACGGGGAACGGACAATTGCCCCCCCGGACAATTGCCCCCCGGACAATTGCCCCCCCGTACAATTGCCCCCCTGGACAATTGCCCCCCCGGACAATTGCCCCCTCTGGACAATTGCCCCCCCGGACAATTGTCCCCCCCCGTACAATTGCCCCCCCTGGACAATTGCCCCCCGGACAATTGCCCCCCTGGACAATTGCCCCCCGGACAATTGCCCCCCCTGGACAATTGTCCCCCGGACAATTGCCCCTCCAAACTAGGACAATTGTCCCCCCTAGTTAGACCATCAACTCACCCAAAGCACATGTGCATACATACATACATACATACATACATACATACACACATACATACATACATACCTACATACATACTTTCATGCATACCTACATGCATGCAATACATGCATACTTATACACATACTTAGATGCGCACTTACATGCATACTTATGCGCATACTTACATACATGAATGCATACATCATGCATACATATACACATAGATTTACACACATAATTTTCAACCTTTATATTGGGGGGGGGGGAATTGCCGGGGAGCAAATGTCCTACCTAAAATTGGGGGGAGGGGGGAATTATCCTACACTCATTGGCACAACATATGCACAAATTGATAAAGACATCCATATTTGAGCCCATATATTAGTTCGTGTCCTATAATTTCCTGATTTCTTAATTATGAAATTATTTCCCTGTTAGCAACGACTTACCAGTACATACCGGATCAGGATACAATTTTTTCCCCAGGAGTTGACATATAAGGCTTCGCAAGTTGCAACAATACTATGAACAATAAACTTTAGAAAATATAATAATTATTTCAAAGACATTTAGTATATGATTAGACTCTATGACATTATCAATGCAATATGACACATACTGATTGAGCAAATAATCTAACCATAGCTTTCTCTTCTAAATAAGTTTTACCTCTGTTCACATTATTTAAAAATTCAATCTCTTATCGAAACATCTATTTATTATTCTGACCTTAGTCGCCTATATAAGAAGTTCAGAATTATTGACAGTTACTATGGCCCTATGGGACTCCAAAAGTGGATGGGAATGGAGCTCAGGACTCTCATCTATCTTGCTTGGACTCCAAATTGGATGGGGCATAATTATCTTGTGCATTTGATGCCTTTGGGGGGATCAGTACAAGCATTCCAATTAATACATAACAGTTGAATGACCAGTGGGTACTAAAAGTGACTGGGAAATCAATGCAGTTCAGTTACTGAACTGCATTGAAGTGATAATCTTATTAGTCGCTTTATGACGTCACGGGAACCAATTAACCCATCACAAGATTTATGGGAACCGTGGTTTGCCTAGGGTCATATACGGCATCACACCAGCAGATATATTCACGTATAAGTCCTTTTAATAGCAAAGCCTTAGAACCGATCTCGGTATCATCAAAGGAAATCTATTTAAGGTCAGTGTCAAAGGCTCTAAAACCAACAGACATCAGACCAAATGTTTGCCACCCTAGCACACAACATGGAAATTAGCCAATCGGTATTCATTGCATTTACTAAGAGCATACATTTTCATAGAACCCAAACCAACAAATGACAGCACCAGCATTCTTTGCCCCAGATTATAGGCTGATCCAAAGTCAGGTCAGTTATAGAAACCTCAATAAATAGTGACTTGAGCAAGGCTTATCTTCAGCCATTAACCCTGCATATCTAAAGATACGATACGATGTACCAGAAAAACGCCTTTTGACTTTAGGCAGCTGTATCAGGTACCACCATATAACACATCCACCAGGCTAATGAATTCGAAAAAACCTTAAAATGTTAGCAGCCATATCAAGTACTACCATAGAACACAGTTGTGTTACAAAAGAGTTCATATTTCCATAGGTGATCTTGGGATCAATGTTGTCAGCTGCGTTATAGTCCTATATGGTAAGGAATGGATTCCCATTGTACCGTATGTGGCCTTCAGATCGTCCTATTTAGCCAGGGTTGGGTAGGGAGCACTTCTGAGCAGTAAACCTTAAAGGGCACTATATATATATCAACATAAAGAATGAAAGAATGTCAGAATCCGTGTTATAATGAAGCGTTTTATTCCTAAGTCTCTGGCATAGTGGGTCGCTTGTACAGGACCTCAGAAGAACCTAAAAATGGCACAAAATAAACCATATTCATGCTATGTCTAATACTAAAGCGTTTTACAAATGGCTGCAATACACATGCTTGACTGGGAATTAGTTTGAAACTCTCAACGGTGCTTTGTCTCCCATTTCAGCCTAACAATGATCCAATAATTTTGTAACATTTCTGTCTGCTGTGGCAGTTCTAAACTGAACGGTAACAGTTGGATCGACTTTACAACAAGCAGATGTCATATCTGCTTGTTGCATAGTCTCTATAACTGTGCCATGTTTGGTTTTGATTGGCGCTTTGGCCGTGGCAAAAACCATGTCAGGGTTGTCAGTTTAACGTTGACAAAGTAATACAGTCTGTCAGACTGTCAGTATTCTAACATAAAGTCTGGGATTTAGGCAAAACAGTTCCCGATCTTATATGTGAAGTTAACAGCTGCTTATGAATTACCTGCTGCTGTTGGCTATCTCTACAACTTACAGACCAATCTATCAGCCTACAACAACAATTAGACTAGTCAAACATCCGATACTCACACTCTAATATTGTACACAATCTCTTATGTTAACATATTCCATGTCCTGATTCATTATCAAGGGCTGCAATAAAAATGCATGATTTAATATCAGCCAAAGAAAATCTCAACATAACAATGACGATCCCATTTGAAATCAGGTGGTCACCCTGAACAGCATCTGGCTCCAGGTCTAATCCACAGATGCTGATAAGTAATGTAATCCATCCCATTTACTAACCCTGCATGTCCCATTCCTTAGATCAGGACTTAAATCCAAAAAGCATTTGACAAAAAGCTTAAAGCCTCCTTTTAAACAGCATGACCAATTAAAAACCTTCTGTGGAACAGAAAGCCTACAAAACAATCAGCAGAAGGCCACAACACTGTTTAAATTATAAACACATATATTAACATATTAATTATGATATATGATCATATATATATATACATATATCAAAAATATAAATATATACACATAACATACTCTCTAGAATTAGAACCCCTTATGCCCAAGTGTTTGTACATGCGGTGTATTGTACATTGTAACTGCACACTCATGTAGTGGTTCTTAAGTGGTTCCAATGATTATCAGACAGCACATGTGCATCAATCATGTTTGAAAAGATGTATAGATTTGCCACACAGGCACACCCACAGACATACGTACCTGCTAAATATATATCTACCTGATGTTCCGCCCTGTGCCTATTTTTATGCATGCATGAGCTGCTTACGGCTGGAAAACTGGAACAAAGGCGGACGAAGAAGAAGTACCTGGTGTACGGTTCCCTGTATGCTTCAGTTATCCATCATCTGCCAATATCACTCATGCATCGGCTTGGAGCTAACGTCGATGCCCTGAGTTGTGAGCACAAGGATACCTTGGCGGGTATCAAGTGCCAGTACAGGTGACCCAGTCATGCGCCCGTCTGATTGGCTGCAGCAACGGCTCGCCTTCAAGAGTCATCAGACAATGGAACAAAGAATCTCACGTACACGAACAGGCAGAGGGACAGAGAAACGGACAGCATGCTGATATCAGCACAGAAACAGTCAACTAGGTCAAGTCTCCAGTCCGTCAAATGTAGGGTAATGTAAATAATGCAATGACTTGTAAACATACCCCATTCAAAGATGAAGAATCATACGAGACAGACACTTCAATGGACACTTCAGAAAGAGTATACTTCAAACTGTAGCGATAGTCCTATTTTAACAATGACATTAATCAAGGAGGGAGGAATACACTGTAGGGCATGTATCTATCATTACATAATCATAGGTTGACGTTGCGGTTGTCGCCAAGGGTCCACTCAGACTCCTTTTATACTCACCTTAAAACGGTTCTTTTTAGCAGTGCCGGGGTCTGGAGCGCTCTTCAGTAGTAACCTTGATGAGCGCTATATAGATCTTCGTTATGAATGAATGAATGAATGAATGAATGAATGAATGAATGAATGAATGAATGAATGAATGAATGAATGAATGAATGAATGAATGAATGAATGAATGAATGAATGAATGAATGAATGAATGAATGAATGAATGAATGAATGAATGAATGAATGAATGAATGAATGAATGAATGAATGAATGAATGAATGAATGAATGAATGAATGAATGAATGAATGAATGAATGAATAGGTAGTTGACATACAATCAGTGGAATTACTTTGCATTATAACAATGCTTGCTTGACCTCCCAGGATTCTGAACTGGCACCAGAATGAAACGAGAAGCTTCGCTGTTGCAAACTTGATTCGGCATAGGAACCGTATAGTGCCCTGAATAAGCTGGTCCCCATGATGCGGCTTTGTGGGCGCTGAGAAATTTTTGAGGATTTAAATTACATTTCATTAAATTACATTATAAATTAATGCAAATTCTGATACAATACAGGCAGGTATATGGATAGAAAAATCAATTCCCCAATAGAATGCTCATTAATTTATACTCAATACAAATTAAACTAGTTATAATATGACCACAATGATAGGCTGTTTTTACAAAGACAGCAATGTAATCGTTTTCAATCTACAAAATATACTACACTATGACAACCCATTGTCATTCTTTTAATCACTCACAAAAGTTTAAAACAAGTCACAAACGTTTACAACATGTCATAAACATTTTTATTGGCTCTTACAGGTTTAAGTAATAATAATAATTAATCCATTAAATGATTAAAGATTACTCTTAATCCATTGCTAATTCAAGAGATCTTCACTTCCGTCTTAGCTAATGATTCATCACACAGTGAATCCATTGCAAAAACATCCAACAGATTCATTATACAGAGAGAAACACTAGTACCAGCAGACCATGCCACAGCAGAAGATTATCATGAAATATATGAATCACTTGCCATATATCAAACCATCGTCTAAGCACCATTCAATTAGAAAAGAATTAATCAACAACGATCCATTAAGGAGCACCATAAAGATGCATTGAAAACAAGAGGAAGCATTACCGATCAATGTAATCCACTTCCGATATCCACTAAACTACTCCTCGGCCAGGTTCAGCGAATCTATCAGTTTTCCATTAAATCGTAATTATGCGCACAGCACGGAAGGAAAAACTCAAAGCAGGCACGTAAAACCTATGAAGCAAAGACGCCCAAGACACTGGCTGAGCAGAAGCCGAGCCCACCCTCTCTCCACCACCACCAGCAGCAGCAGCGGCGGTGGCTTCGACCAACCGGTCTGCGCAGGCACCACGCTGCATCCGCTGACACTTCTCAGGTTCGCCTCTGAGTCAAAAAAACACTGCCTATTAGGGTCATTCGATCCGTGAATGACATCCCTGGCCAGCCTCTAATAGCCCTCCCCTTCCCCTCTTAACTGAAACTATTAGATGCATCCGATGATAGTCGTCCCTCCGAGGCAAGGCCTGCGTCTGTCCGTCGGCGGTACGTCCGGTGTCCCTCGGCAGCATTGCAGTGGGGACGATTAAGAGTGAGTTAACCCTCCTGAATCCATCAACAACGTCCGTTACTCCGTCGTTCCGTTGCCCTTGATCCGGTGGTCCAACTTGAATCAGCCGTCGAAAGCCAACGACCGAATCGAAACGACGTCCTTAAACACCGTTAGGGAGAAATGCCAAACAGCAAACCTCGCTCGCCAGCTGTTTATACCCTCATAGACAAACTAAAAAGCGTCTCAGACAGAAGCAAAACACAGTCGGACACTGAACATGAACATGCTTGTCTGTTTCCAGTTGTATGCATCTGGCTATTTATATAGCGCCAGATCCACTCTGTCTGCAACCGCCTTGCTGGAGTCGCTGCCAGAAAGCCAATATTATAGTCGCATATGACGGAAGACATGCGAGAAGCGAAACACTGGCTTCCTGTTTGCGGAGCGTGCTACATTCCAGATCAGCATACGGCGGCGTGCCTCGACTGTCAGCACCATCACTACTTGCATCAGGGAGCCGAGTGTTCCTCCTCGAGTCAGATGCGTTACTGTTCCTCCTCGAGTCAGATGGGTTTGCTGCACTTTGTGGTCTGTGGCAAAAAGCAGATGCCATTTTCTGCATATCATCGTTATCAATCTAATTGTGCCATTGTGATTCTCTTGTATTAAACCTTTCATTTGCAACCATCTCCAATTACATGACGTAGTCCTACTGCTGCGTTTGACTTGTGCAACTAACTATTACAAATTGTCTTACAATGCACAATTTTACTACTACTAATAATAATAATAACAATAATAATAATAGTAATATAATAACAACGATAACAGTGATGACAATGATAATGATAATAATAATAATAATAATAATAATAATAATAATAATAATAACGCAAGTTTTTGTGGCGGTGGCACTGAAGTCCAGTGGTGCTTGGAGTTTCTAGGGTTTGAACTTTGTATCCGAGTTGGGAGGAAGGCTAACCGATGTGACCCATGACACACTCTGATGTGACCCATGACACACTCGAGACAAGCTACCTACTCCAAAGACTCTGTCCAGCGAGGGAACGCCATCTGTTTTTCGTCAACACTACCATGCTAAATAATAATAATAATAATAATGAAAATAATAATAGTAATAATAATAATAATAATAACAATTATAGCAACCATTTTCTATGTTGCCATAACGTGGCCTTGCCATTACAACGGCGCCCAACAAACTGCCAAACCGAACAGACCCTAGAAAACAGTAGAATCGTAAGTTTTGATGTAAAGGACCGAAATGCGTCAGCAGAGTGGACTGACGTTTAGATCTGCTATGCTATGTACCGTTGTAAGGTACGTCTGGATACATGGTAAATATTAACCTCTCAAGTAATGTTTCATGTGCCTTACACTGACTTTCTACCAGGCCATGCGCTGGCAACCTGTTGCAAGATTGAACAAGTGAAAGTAAAAACATGTGTTTTTACTTTCTTTTATTGACTGTTGGTAATCTGGTAGATGGTGCAATCCATACATTTCCTTAAAAAATCATTTATCAAGGAGGACTTGTTTGAGTAGGTAAACGATATTTAATTTTGTGCATTTTTTGTCATTTTTTCCCTCAATTTTTGAGTTATGTCCGTAAATATTTCATACATTGCATTGTCATGCAAGCGTGACATGTGTGCAAAATTTCAACTCTGTAGGACAACGGGAACATACCGAAAAAAAGAGTGTAAAGAACTCCGACGAACCGACGATCCGACATCCCGTTCATGACAAACTTTACGCAAGCCAAGTTAAAGAAGGTAAAAAGAGGAGAATGTCTGGTTAGATCATTTGGTCAATAATTAACTAATTAATCCTTTTTCTAGACAGATTACAGCTCCACTGATTGTCAACCAGTATGAATGAAGAGTCTAATTTTAAAGTAAACAACCCATTTGAATGGAATGATTGTTTAGTTTATGAGGCAATGCCATTAACAGCTTCATAGTCTTCAGAATTTACTATTGCAACAGCCTACTGGAGAAGATACAGTTCTCCTCTCATCTATGTCTGAACACCATCTGATGATGTGCCTATAGCCTCTGTATGGCCTCATTCCGGACTATATATCTATGTCTGCATTTGAATAGCAGAAGCCTCATCATAACTATACAGTCCTCGTCGATAGGTCAAATGCAAGTTCAGGGTCTTATCTGACCATGACAAGAATGCCCCATATCTATAAACATTCAAATCACATCCATAAATCCATCTTTTCTAAAATCCCTGTAACTGCCGTTGATTTTGGAACCAGCATCTTTTCCCCCACATTGGCTGTGCGGTGGTGCAATATAAACAATCTTGTTCTTATAATCATTCACTTAGGACAGACTCGACTTCTCCCATACTTGGGAAACCACACAGCCAGCCAGATGAACTGGAGGAACTCTAGAAGTCCTGTTGCCAGTGTTATTGTAGTTGCTGTTGATGCTGTTGCTGCAGCGGCAGATGATGATGATGATGATTATGACCAAGATAAAGATATGTTGTACAAACAAAATCAGCCTCAGACCCAATTACATTCACAATAAACACATCCATGTAAATATATTTATATATATATATATATATGTATAACAGCACATGTACTACTTGTGCCTGTGCTATGAGTGTGCGTGTGTATGCGTACATACAGCATGATAAATACACAATATGCATATACCATTATACAAACATTACCACTGTCTGACCCTATGATCAATCATTCGTTCACCCATGCCACCAATCAGTAAGCATCAAAAGCTGGCTGGCGACCAAGATGAAGATGATGGCAATTGTAGGGATGATGAGATATGAGGAGGCAAAGGGTTAGGAGGAGGAGCAGGAGCAGAAGGAGGAGGAGGAGGATGACGAGGAGGAAAATGACGACGAGGAGGATGACGACGAGGAGGAGGAAGATGATAAAAAGAAGGAGGAGGATGACAATGACGAAAACGATAAGGAAGAGGAGGAGGATGACGAGGGGTAAGACGGTAAAGAGGAGGAGGAGGAGGCAGATAAAGAGCCAAAGAGAACATAAAGTACACATGGTCATAGTTAGAACCAAACTTAGATAAACTTATATATGTATAGATAAACTGACAGATAAGACCTTCTTACACAGTTGCACTCTCTGAACTCAGCCAAAGATAAACACGAATGAAAGGCTTCAGAACAATGAATATAAATGATCTCAGGGTTCATAAAATCGGAATAAACCACGCAGCCTAAGTGTATGGAGTAACTACCCAAACTGCTCCACCCATCCATCCACTCTTAGATTTCTTGGAACCTGAAAGACCAGTGCTCCCTGAAGATTGTAAGAAGAAAAACGTGAAATGGTCATTAATCAGTCATTCTAGAACCCCATGCACACTGTATCCTATTTGTAAGAATGTAATGCCGTCGTCTGTAAGCTACTCTACCTATGCTAACCTAACTGAAAAAGATTGCTGACTCTGAGTAGTGTCCTCTCTCCTGTCCAGTTAGTTAGTTGAATGGAGGAACATTTACAAAATACCTTTAGAACTGAATTCGTTCAACTCTTATTGAATCTTATTAGAGTGTCAAATTCAAGTACAAACAAGCGAAAGTGTCTTCTTCTCCAGTCACCGTCTCATACTGATTTCCAAAGCTCTTCTCAAATCTCAATCACCTCTGAGGCGCAACAGTTGTGGTGCTCACATTAATCCACGTCTTTCAATGATTTCCTTTAGAGCACCACCATCAGCACACTCTTCCAGCAGAAGAACTCCATGCAGAAGGTAAACCATAGATGGAATCTGAATTGATTCATGTTGCCCAATTAATATATGTCCTGTCAAAGCAATTCTCCAGCAAAGAGTGTCATCATTCAAAGACTCTGACTTCCATAATTAATCAGTGACTGTTCTTGCCCTCACAGATCTCATATGCATAGTTACATAACTGTAATGGAAGACTTAAATTATAGGCTCTACATATTTACACGCTTCCACATACACCTTTAGAAAACTCATGTTTTAGCCAAAGAAAACCTGTTTAGGTGTGCTATGGAACCAATCCAGCAGTCTTGTTTTACAGTTAGATCTTCCTGTTGATGCCTCTAATCCCCGTACTGCCTCCTACATGTACACTTTGCTAATGAAGATCAGTAATGATAAGCAGGCTTAAAATAGCCCTTTGTCATTGGCACAGTGGCACACATGTACCGGTCCGTGCAGGCCTACATAGATCATAATTATAATGCCTCTGTGTCCAGGCTACATACCAATTATAGACACCTAAACTGAATGAATAGCTAAGCTATTCATGACTGTGATAAAGGCCCTGTCTATGTAGAAAAGCCTGACAATCAGAATGGAATGAAAAGGCAGGGCACACATCATGGCACACATCCATCCCATCAATGAATAAATAGCTGGTTGTAGAGACCAGCCAAAAGACAGGGCATAATCAACCTGTCACTTATGTATAATAGGTCTGAACAGGAAATCAATCTGTCAGATGAAGACGACAGCATCAAAATCCAGAGGATCCAAGGATTACAAGCGAAAAACGTGTTCAGGCAGAGCAATGTCCAGCTGACCCCAACGACCTCCTACAGGGAGGGCTCTATGCCGCGCTACATAAGAAATTCTGCATCTACTGTATCTCCATGAAAAATGGTTTGGAAGATAAATGGCACCTTATTCACGGAACTCCACTTTTAAACAGGTTTCGAGTGTGAATGTTCATACTGCACTATAATAAATTAATAATATTCATTGTTTAATTCAAAGTCAAACTGACAAACAGCAACATGATTACATAACAAGCTAAACAAGACTTGATTTTATAACTACATCGCAGACTATCAGTAATGATCCTAATCTCCAAACTTCTAAAGCACTAATTGAACGCCAAGTCCAGGGCACCAGCTTATTCACAGGCACTACTAGGTGACTGGTGATCATTTTACCATCATCCCCTTGGAGTGGAAGGCTGAGTCAATCCTATGGGGTTATTGGGTACCGAACCCATGTCCTTCTGTTCTTTGTGCCTGTGTATCACCATTCAACCATCACACTGCACCATTAGGCCTACTGTGCACTCCTGCAGAGGATAAGGAGAACATTCACACCTCTGCCTTTGTCATATAGTGCTGGTGTAACAGCTAGTCCTTCAAACAAGCAATCACTCAGTGATGATTGTAGCCTGTCATTAGCCTATAATCAGAATGGAACAGAATCAAATAAATAAACAATAATGATGATAATGCAAATAACAACAACAATAATTACCTCCATCGGTTAGCTTCCATCGGACACCCAAACGAGGCACGTCATCTGACAATGAAACCCTGCTTCCCCGATATGAGTCATAAATCCTATCCCATTTCATAATAATAATGGTAATTGCCAATAACATCGGCCAACAACAGATGGCTAGACAACGTTCAGCATTAAACCAGTGAAGCGCACAGCCAGTACCAGTCTAACGTCTTTCTTATTCACTTCGAGGCCAATCACCCGACATATTTTATAACTCAATAAAATGTCTTCACGGCTGAAATGCTGCCTTTCAACAAACTACTGTTGATGACTCAAGGAAATATCAAGAGCTCTATCGAAGAAAACAAATAAGACAGGAAATGCGGGAAGCTGCTGCATACATGCAATGTTATTGAACAATATACATGTATTTATAATTTATAGACACACACGCATACACACACACACACGCACACACGCACGCACGCACACGCACAGAAACCATGTAGTCATCAGACATCAAAGAAGTTTAAATGGGTAATTGATTATATGACATAATATATGACACAAACTTATGTGTACATAACAATTGTTTTTATTAATTTCCTCTGAAGTATGATTTTGTTTAGCAGGATGGTATACCATATACAGGGTCGAGTAATTGGCACAGAATAGATATATATAATATAACTCACTATATATATATATATACATATATATATATATATACAGAGCAGTTTGTGAAATGAAAGATTCCATGAATAGTTCAGTAATTGGTGATAAGGGAGGAGAATTGATCCAAAATTGCTGTGTACACATCAGTTGTCAGATCGAGGTATTACTTTAATTCTTATGCTGGATTTAATCAGCAACAGATCTGGGTGTCCTGTCGCATAACATGGAGCATTCATTATGAAATATTGTAAGACACACTGTCATATATATCTAAGCACAGATTACATATATATAAGTATAGATATATTATATATATATATATAAAATATAATGCATATAATTGTATACATATATAGGCTACCGAGGTTGACAGGCACTAGCAACCGATCTGCTTGTCAGTCAGCCATGGTATTAAGTGTCAGAGGCTTCGTTTTCTTAGCCTCCTGCATTCATTTCAGTTCATTTGCTTGGAGTCTTTGATGTCATTCAGGTCCAACCATAAGACTCATCTCCTATGGTAATCATACTCTGGATTCTCGTTTCTCTCGTCTACAGCACTTCAACGGTTGAAGTTCAACCTTAGTTCTTTTTCAATGGATTATAATTTGTGATTGGTATCACTCGAAGCCAAAACCTTGAGCATCATAAATAACGGAGCTATTATAGAAGTCATTAGATTAAATTAGCTAGGAGTAGGGGAGCTCAGTCCTCACCCTCATCACCTGATATTCCAACCAAAAGTAAATGGTTGTAAAGTAACTCTTGTATGTTTCTCAGTATCACACAAAAGCCGCACAGGGAGATCAGCTTATCGACCGATGCTGTGTTTCGAATCAAGCAAAGCAATAGCAAGACTGCTTTGTCCAATTCAGGGCCAGGCCAGAATCCAGGGAGGTCAAGGGTAATCATAAATATAACTGAATTCATTTGGAGCACAGGTGACATATAAATCTCCACAGATCTTTCTGCCCAAGCAAAGATGTGACCACCTGGGGTGAAAGTTCATCATCCTAAGCACAGACTACCACAAAACAGCTCAAAATGAAAGGCAATATTTTAGTCAGATATATAATTTTATAACAAAACAGAATCAGAATGAGGCTACTTATTTTAGAGTACAGCTAGATGATCGACCTTTGCTACATCAAGTATCAGCCAATTTCATTGCTACATCAGAGCTAAATTCTAAATTTACAAAAGGTTCACAGAGATAATCCCAGGAAATAGCACAAAAGCTGTACTATGGAAAGCAGCCGGATGCTTGATCCCGTAAGGAACCATTTATAAACTGGCCACTACCGGAATGACAGGTAATATAGCCGATCGTAATGGAGTCATTTATTGCTAGGTCCTCAGAGGGACCGATGCATTCTCTTTTAACTGATTTCCGCCCTATGCCTTAAGTCCAACATCAACTCCAAGATAGCATTGGGGCCTGGAGGACGATTCCCCAACAATGTACCCACTCCTCGTACCCAGACTGCGCTGGCTGCGTATTTGGTATTGGTTCAGCTATACGGCACACAGGGGACAGAATCAATTTTCAGAATGGGGCACGTGGACAGACATCAAGGGGGCCCCTGAATGCAAAAACACTAAATAACCAACACGCCTCATAACACCAGCATATTCGGTTTGCTTGATCGAGGTACGATCCGGAGAGCGATCATTGTGGTTACAACTAAATCCGTATTGATCACAAACGGTTCCATGCGTGTGATCTGCAGCAATGCCAGGGCCAAGTTGCTTGCCCGGCCATCAGACTATTATGGCGCTGCTGGACACTTAGCACAGCAGATCAATACCCAATAGTGGCAAAACTGGGTAGCATTGTAAATTCTGTGCGGGAAAGCGAGTAGCACTGAAAGCAGCCGATGAATTGGAAGCAAGACAATTTCCAGTTTCAATACATGTCCTAAAATGATCAGTCAAAGTAACCAAACAATTATGGTGAAAATCTCTATAGTCATCCCTCGTTATAGTTTAAGCAAACCAATTGTAAGCTTATATACATATGTATATACACATGCTGTGTGTGCATATATATATACATATATATACATATATATGTGTATATATATATAATCTGCAAATTTATATAGTGCCTTTCACGAACAACACAAATGTGTTTAAACATGGCTGTATAATCACAGCCAACCGGATGGTTTGTTATTAACACGGGAGGTCTAAGGATGAAATGATTAATAAACGACATATCCAGGCACTCAGCTTCTCATCAGTCCAACATCACTTTACTTCCACAAACTCATATCTTTAAGAGTTGTTGGAAATGACTGACATGGAGTCAATTGCCAACGTAATAAAAGGAGATTGACTGAAATGGCTTTTACAAATAGAGATGATTGCATCTCACTGATTTGATGAAGATGTGCAATTTGATGAACGGTGAGTGACAAAGACATCCGGACAGAGAGGAGAGAAAGGGACAGAAGAGGACAGAAAAGGACAGAAGAGGGCAGAAGAGGACAGAAGAGGACAGAAGAGGACAGAAGAGGACAGAAGAGGGCAGAAGAGGGCAGAAGAGGACAGAAGAGGACAGAAGAGGACAGAAGAGGGCAGAAGAGGACAGAAGAGGGCAGAAGAGGGCAGAAGAGGACAGAAGAGGACAGAAGAGGACAGAAGAGGACAGAAGAGGACAGAAAAGGACAGAAGAGGACAGAAGAGGTCCAGTGGAAAAACGACATACAGGTTCATATCCAAGAAGCACACTAAGAAGGATCTGACAGCAAGACAAATAGAAATTATAATTTTAGTTTTAATTTCAAACTGACAAACCCCAGTTGGTTGGTCACAAGTACATAATTAATAAAGGAATGATGACAAGTAATTGCAGGAGTTTAAGTTAACTGTCGGCAGCCATGCGTGGCACCCATCATGCCAATGAAAACTTGAAAATGGCAGCAATGTCAACACAGTGTTACTAGACATGTGAAACCGTAACACACAAACGCACACACTTGACATAAATGACATCCATTAAGACTCGTGTATTATGGCGTATAGTGCAGGGGACCATTTGGATCAATCAACAACGGCATGTCTTAATGCCAAGGACGTATCTACATACCCTGTTATCAGTGGTTATATCGATTACCAAATGTATAACCGTTACCCATGGCAACACAGAATGTGCAACTGCTGCACGTCAGAACCGATTTAGAACCCATCGGATGAGTCTAAGCTGCCCTTAAAACATTCAAAGACTCTTTGTTTGCTAAGGCCTGGCTAGTCTTCACAGCAACACACAGGTTCGACCTACCACTGCGTATTATTCCCTCTGGCACAGACACAAGAAAATGTTGACTGTTAGCAAACCCATTAGCAGTATTAAAGCTACATGGATGTCAGGATAATTTTATGCCACAAAGGCAGAACATAATATGTAGCAGCCTTTACAACTGCAATTATTTTGGAATGACAAAGCAAGCAGTTTCAACCAAATACAGTATATTTAAAAGCCGACAAATATTGGAAATTACCCGTACGGTACCTCACATCTTCTGTGTTGCCATGGGTAACGGTTATACATGATCATTTAACTTTACCAAAATACAGTCTATAAACTGGATATACATACATTGAAGCACAACTCATTTGCATTTCATAAATATGTACATTATCATCATCTACCAATAGATCTCTCTGGGGTAACATCTGGTTGCCATAAACTTTCATTGAGAAGAATGTACACTTTGTTGGATTTTAAGCCTTTGCTTGCAAATGTCTCAAATAGTCCAGTGTTTATATCAATGTACAGAGTCTGTGATCCCTTCTGCCGTGCTTGTCAGGTCATCTGTGTGTAATTTTCTCTCTTCTTTTGGGAGATTTTAATAACCCTACAAACATCAGTGCATGACAGCTGCCACTTGGTTGGTACTTGGTACATAATAATTTCCACGTGCTTCTCCTGCAATCCTTTGGAACAGGACTATAAAGATTCCAGCAACACAACATCTGTCGTCAGGACTATCAGTATACAGTCTTTATGGGGCACTATACTTCGAATATGTAGACTCCACATCATCGGCTACCAATAAACTCGCCATTCTTTGAACAGTTCACCTTCTTTAAGTGAGCATCAGAAGCACAATATTAACTTCTAATAGCTGCTGATCGATGATGGGCTGATTACCTAGCGTTACCTCATATGACGACAGTAACTGTCTATTTTTGCCAAACGTGACCATCTGGATTTTTAAAAGTCTTACTCTCTTACTTACTCACTTACCTAATAAGCCATTAGTACACTAAAAGAGTCAAAGCAATGTGTCTTAAGGACTTGCCCAGGAACTCAATCTAGCAAATTGAACACATCTATAATTAGCTTCTCATTAACCATAGGTATATCTCATAATAATTGCACAGTTCCCATCTCCGCATTCTCCGGACAGGCTTCAACCTGAACCCTTAACACAAGTTAACAGCATCTTAAAAGTCGTGCACCTCCCCAATCACACACACACCGCTATACATACTGACAAAACGCAGGTTTTTACAAATAACTGCAACGCTCAATAGCTGCATTCGCTCTTACTACAGAACACTGAACTCGTAGACCAGTTGACTGTAAAATTAGCATCTGCTAAGAACAGGATGTACAAGTACACTAAAAGAGTTACTGTCATGCAGATAAAGCACATATACTGTAGCCTACAACCAGCAGTCCTTGTGTGACCTTTATTCTGTGTACATGCTGGCAGCAACTGTGTCTGTTATCAAGAGGGATACTCTTTAATAGACATGCACTGATCTTGTAAACGTCGATGCACAGCTCCAAAAGAATACAAGAAGTCCCACGCACTTGGTGACCAACACGTCATCTACACAGCAAGTCCTAGTTAGTCACTGACAACATATCTGACACAGGTAACTTAATCCAGCTGAAACATTCAATACCTCTTGGCAAATATCCGTCTGGTTTTGGAAGACACACACATTGCATTCCACAAAAGGATTCAAGTATATAGGCTATTCACATTCCAATGCCAGTGTCTATAAAGGTTCATTCAGTATCCACTTCATTTATCCACAGGATACTCATTGAACAACAACATTTTCAATAATGATAATACTGCATTGTGCTTACAGATTTCTATAGCTCTTCTCGCACTATAAGCTATTAATAATAATGCTCTAATAATAATAATGACCATATTTGTAATCCCTAAGATGCTAGTAGAATGAAGTACATCAGGACAAACAACAGGAGGGAGTGCCTCTGAATAGTTATCTTAAAGAGGCGCTATATGAATTGCATTGATTGATTGATAATGATGATGGTGGTGGAGATGATAATGATGCCGATAATAAATATCTAATATGTCGACTTCTATAGTGCAATAAACTACTCAATGGTATCAATCAATTGTATAGATTCAATTGAAATTGCAATCAAAATTCATAGCCCACTAGAAAAGTCAGCTTGAAATCCGAAAGCTCAGAGAAATAAATGAATTTCAAATTCTCATTTTCTGGCATTTTTTTAGAGTCGTCCACAGAAGAAGAAGAAAAAGAAAAGCAGTCCCTACTCTGGGGCAGCCATGAGTATGAATTGTTATAGGTAGGCACTTCAGTTTCCTGGCCTCCTATGAAAACCATGGCTATAGCATGTGGTCAATCCTATCTCTTACCATGCATATCATCTTCCCATTGACAGTGTATGGACAATGGACAGTCTTGTCAATATGGCTGAACTGGCTTCTGGGCCAGTGTTTTGCTAGAGTACAAAGTTACAAAAAAAGAATGTACATACGTCCTGATGGAGAATTTGGGACTTGGCCACCACAGATAAACAATATATATGACATAACAGAATGTACAATCACTAACTTTATTATCAATATTTAACACAACATTTATTTTTAAATTCCAATGCAAGCATGCCCCTAATTGCTTTCAAATGGGCCAATGTAAACAAAGATCTACATTATCAACTGGCAGACCAATCCACATTAGGTACCAATCACACAATGATGAAATAATATCTCATTGGCCTTAGTACTTGGCATGTATTGTATAGGTCTAATGATAAACAACTGATGATAAACAAATGGACCCATGCATACAACTCACCATTGGAATTTGACTTATGAATAGCCCAAAAATTTGGACATTTCTGACATTTGTTGCGATTTTGGGTGCCAATAGAAACATTGCTTAGGGGCGCAGGTGGGACTGAAATTTATGTCCCGCAGAGGATTTGAACCTATGACCTCTCAATTGACAGTTCAGCATGCTAATACCTTCACAATGTAGCATCAGAAGAGCTGACAGAAGTCTAGTAAAAGCAATAGCATGCATTAACTCACTTCAACTGTCACCATTGTTGCCTGTTTTGCAAATCTTACTATAAAGCATCAGTCACATGTTTTATAAAAACTGTTTCATAACCATGTGCCACGGACAGACAGACAAAAGAACCAGCATTAGCTTTATTGCACCTTGAAGGACACACAACTATCATGCTAATGAAATCTACCCATTGAAGAATAGTCCAATGAAATCTATATCAATCCCCATCTAGTGAATCATGATTGTGGACTACAGTCTACAGAGCTTCATTTCAATGCAGTCATGGCTCTATGATCGCACAGTGAATCATGCTCCAGAAGTTATCTGAATAAACAATTCATCCAAGTGACTAGTTAAGCAACGAATTTTAATAAATAATAACACTAATAAATAATACCATAAACTTACTTATACATTTCTATATGAATGAGTTCCAAAGTGCTCAAATAAACAGCAGCCCTCTGTACAAGAGAAGCTAGGTGATAAGTAAAGCTGATGCCATTCCGGTATACCTCAGTATGCCTATCACAGAATTTCTAATTGAATCTGGAATCTAACTTATGTATGTCGCCCCAGGTGATAAATATTAGGATTCGCGAAGCCCCTAGGTGGCCGTTCGGCTGCTGGAATCTGTCGCTACCGAGAGCTGGTTTTAAACTTCACACCAAGTTTCACTCTAACTCATAGATCTCCACGACAAACTTGCATAAACAGGGCGATTGCTTCAACATAACTAGACCTATGCAGTTAAATGGCGTGGCGTAATTGACATCACAACACCAAAACACCGGCTAGACGCGCAACACGACTATGGTCAAGTGCCTGGCGATAACGATTACGGCTTAGGCATGCCGCATGCGTGAATGCTGACACCGGCGTCGCCTACGCAAACACTTGCAAATAACTTACACAAATCAGAATGAAAATTCCAGGTTGATATCTTCCGAATTGCACAGGCCAGTCATGGCCTGTGAAATAAAATCCAACAGCTTGAACGCTTTCCGACTACTTTCCAGTCAATTAACTTGGGACTTGCACAACAACCTTAAACGTTCAGCGTCTGTCCGTTGTCACTCTCCTCCAGCGTAGACTACGTATTTGCTATAGAAGATAGCCGAGCCATGAACACTGCTACGTCATTGAAGCACCTACTGCCATCTAGCAATTGAGTGAACATTTTTGACCAGCTTTCGGTTAAAAGGAACACGGCAATTAACATCGTTCTGCATTCGCTAGAATCTACATGAATCAATTGGTACCGTATTACAATAAATTGTATGTTTTGCTTATTATTAATCGATTTTTTCAACGACAATGACAACTATTCACGAGCGGCTGAATTGCTGCCATTCCACGAGCCTCTTGTCATCGATCCATGACTTGTCATAGGCCTAATTTATAGTTGATTGAACCTAAGGTGGCGCAACCATCCTGTTTTACTTTTTTATCTACATTTTATTGTTCTTTTTTGTGTGATTTTTAACTTGTTGCGGTGTGTCCACTTGAAATTCAATATAGGCCCTACGAGTAGGCCGAGACGATTAAAATGTATACACTAGGCCTACTTCAAGACAGAGGTCTCTCTGGGAAGAATGTTACAAAGAAACAGCTACTGTAACCATGCAAAATAGTTATAATAAAAGAGTGTCTGAATGCATACTCTGACGCTACTCTATTTAGGTTTCGCTCCTATAAGTCAATTGCCTTCACGCTCCTTTAAAAAGCTGCAAGTATTTTTTCTTAGCAACAGACTACCACTTTCCTATGGCATCATCTCAAATGTTCACAAAGAAACCTATCTTAATCTTGTGCATTATATATACCGCTGATTTCGAGTCAGAATTAATTTATATTTTTATCTAGGAATCTTATTCCGCAGATGGCCATGCATCTTATGCAGATGACGTTCAACTCTTCACATCTATCCTATAATTCCCATGGGTGTAGGACAAAACCCCTCTGACTCAGAGGGGGTTTTGTCAGAGGGGGTTTTGTCCGCGACCCAATTCCCATCTATCACTCTTTTGGTGTCTCTAACAAAATCTCAAATGGATTACCTCAAACTTTCTTCGTATCGATTCCGCCCATAATGTATCCATTATCCTACCCAATGTACCCATGCGGCCAGCCTTAATTACCTATGCCCAAGGCCAGTGGCACTGTATTTCAGTTTCGCTTTCATATTGGCCTTGAAGCACAAATTTAAATTCTAAAGACTTTGAACGGATTACTTCAGACCATAGCCTAAAATTGGCGTCTAACTCTAACTCCTCTCCACCTGTGTTGGGTTTAACAAGCACACAATCTAGCCGACTCAGGACCTATGTTTTTAACAGCCCCATGCAGTTTATGCCAAAGACGTACATTGACCTTGAACCCCTCCCATACTCCTGTCAATCATGGGATATCGTATGCTCAACCTTAACTGCCAATGGCCCTCGATCTGGTATATGCACCACTGCTTACAAGTTATGACGTCTGCGCGACTGTCTGATGGCATTCTTCATCCACTAGGCTCTATGTGCCATGCGCTGCCCTACTCTAGTTCCAATCTTTGTCTTTCCGTTCCTTATATGTCGAATCCTTCAGCCACTATTGTCACCACTTCGGGCAGTCAGCCAAATTGACCAACGGAATATTTCTGGCCTATGTTCGGGTACAATCGCGCATTTTTAGGCCTACCCGAAAACCGATTTCATTACCCGGGTAGTCATGTGGCGTTCTGCCGCCCGAGCGCCTGCCTAGCGCTAACGGACGGTGTCGACCCCAGCTCGCTGACACGCCTGGAGTCGCCCGAGTCACTTTCTTACCAAACCTCAATGCCAAACGGTTACTCTATATCTACCAGGATGTTCACTATCACCAGGCAAGATTAGGGACGGGTCTCTTCTCCAAGAAAGGTAACACGGCTCGAATTAGTAACGAGGTCTGACTCTGCCTATTCCGCGGTCGCCTGATGGGCAACGTTCTGAGGATGGCCGTACTCAAAACAGGGTTCATAATCATACCGGCAGGAGTCTTCCTCGCCTTGCATACCTTCCAAGCTACTAGCCTCGTCTTCCTCTACCTGATGTCGTACCGTTCAGCATCTTGTGACTCTGAAACTATCGCCATTTAGGGACACCAAACGTTCTCTTAAGTTACGAGGTTCAGACGTAGTTGAAACAAGTCCATAAGCCATTTCGGCCTATACAATTATCGGTAGCTAAATCCAACGTCTTATACTCTTAGACATTACTGTCCCCAACTCTCTAACCTCTGTCGTCCTAGACACACCAGTCTCACAGCTCTTCGTCATATCATGCTAGACACTTAGCTATCACGTCTTCTGCTCAACACGTATCTCTCGATCTATTTCCGTGTATGGCATAAACGGCCGCACACGTATATTTTGTCATGCACATTTGACTGACTACGTTCCCGTCCTCTGTGTTAGCAGTTACCCACCAACACTGATATATTCTGCTTCGATAAAAATGACACTGGCATGGTATTCACGGACACTGATAGCGAAGGTCTTCTGTCTATAACCTTCGCTATCTACACACAGATCTTCGATCCGACCTACGCACGAGGGGGCCCGACCTCGCACTTTAGTCATCTCTCAGAACTGTGTGTGACGACAAACAACCATGTATTCACCTGGGTACCCGATTACCCAAACGTACTCGTATCGATCACTTCGATCAGACACGCAAGTAGATACACTTCGGGAAAACGGGAGCAGTATCTATGACCAACGTAGGTACCCAACAGTAATATTTACGCATCGATCAATTCTTGATCTGCTTACTATCTTTACCCTGGGTTCCGACTGCCCAGACTTTCACGTCGGCCTCTTGGCCCATTTCCGTGTGTGGCATACCGGCCTCACACGCATAAGTTATCATGCACACGATTGACCGTCCTCTGCGTTGGCAGTTGTCCGCCAAAACCGTAATATATTCTGATACTCGGAAAACTGGGAGGAGTAACTATGACCAACGTAGGTAACAAACAAGAGTATCTATCGAACGACTATAAAGCCATCAAGAAGAGTTACTTGACCAGTAACCTGAAGGTATCAATCGGCACCAATGTTTTCACTTATTTGTCACGTGCTCTTCTAACGTGTTCACCCTCCACGTGTAATTCCAGCGGGTCCTTCGGGAATTTCCCCGATATTTCTATCGAACGTATTCAATGGGGAACTTTCCCCGTATCTGCCAACTCTCCACCGGCAGCTCTCTCGGTTTGTACGCTGCTACTGCGAGAATCTACTCGGCTTGTATCTCTTGCGGCCACCCGAATTTTCATGTCTCCGACAACCTGGGGAAAACGGGAGGAGTATCTATGACCGAACTAGGTAGCCAACGAGTATATTTCTCGGCCGGCTTGCATCTGTCATATACTTTAGTATCCGATCACCCAGACTCTCACATGTCTGTAACTTCCTCGGACTGCACTTATTCCTCTCATCGTAGGATCATCTAGATACTCGTCACCTAGAGCTCTGACCAACGGTAATGCACCAACTCTCGTTTCTCAGAATCAATTCTCTCACAGGCACCTGAGGTAAGTGTCACCACGTTACCTCTATGTTTCACACAGACCTGTATTATAATAATCACTTTCTCTGAAGCAATTGTACTCTGTCTCTTATACACTGGAACGAACCACTGGCAGATCTTTCGAGGAAGTCCTCGAAAAGAAATTACGTAGTTAGATCTACAAGAAGAAATTAGTAGACGCCTCGCGGGGAAACCGCGAGCCAAGATATTGCAACTAGACACACAAGATTGAATAGATTTCTGGAAAACCGAGAGGAGTAACTGTGACCAACATAGGTAGCCAGTAAGAATATTTACCGAAAGACCGTAAGACAATCAAGAAGACATACTGCGGGGACACCGCAAGTACAGATATTACGTTAAGTAACTCAAGTATAGATACGCGGGGAAACCGCGACCTAAGACATTGCGATCAGACACGCAATTCAATAGATTGCTGGTAAACGAGAGGAGTAAGTATGACCACCGTTAGGTAGCCAAGCATAGATATTTACGGAAAACCGTAAATATAAAGAATATGCGGAGACGCTCACAATTGATCAGGTTTTCGGTACCAAAGGGAACTTTCCCTGTATCTAACGCAACAATGGGGTCACCCTCCCCGTATTTATCGAATATATTCATGTTTTCCAGTATTTGTCAACGGCTTCTCCGGTAGCTCTCAGTCTGTTTCCAACGGCTTCACGGGTCCGCCCTCCCCGTCTTTTAACCAACGTGTACACTGGGGAATTCTTCCCGTAAATTGTCTCAACAGTCGCCATAAATCTGTCTCGATGTAGCGTTCGGTTGCTCGGGGCTTTACCCGATCTCTATTTCTCACGGCCACCGACGGGGTCACGTATCCGACAACCGGTTGGTATTCTCGAGGAGTAACTATGACCGATCTAGGTAGCCAACCAGAATATTTCTCGGCCACCAGAACTCCCACGGTCTGCACGGTCGGGGATTTTTCCCAGTCTATCTCTCTGTCAGGTCTGTAAGCACTCTCGAACGGCACCCAGACCTGTGAGCATTTCTCACGATCGGTCTTTCCTCTGTCAGCCTGTTGACTCCTACGATCAGGGCACGGTCCGTCTTGCGATCGACGGCAGAGGGGCCCACCCCACCAGATCAGCGAAAAGCAGCACCGGCCTGACCGCGAGAGCGGCTGTCACTAGAGGTCGTATTTATATGGCAACACTCAACGATCCCTGGAGCGGTACGAGAACCACTCTACGTATGAAGCAGTACGAACCACTGCTCCACATATATAGCGATGCACCGCATGTCAGGCTATACTCAAGCAAATTCATGCGTCTGCAAGCTATGCACTCAATTAAAAACCGCCGATCGGTCTTCCTTCCTATGCGCAACACTGTAAAAAAATAGACGTAAAATAACACTATGGCGAGCCGATTATTTAAATAAATCATTCATTCAAGCCTTGTGGCCTGTCCGCCACAGTCAACCTCGGGCGGGTACCCGTTGACAAGGAGACTTAGTTCTCATATGTCTTAAGCTCTTTTAAAACGCCCACTACACAATTAACGGTAGGCCTACTCATCATGATTATAACTGTGACGACAAGTACTGGTTTTGCACTTAAAGTTAATCTTTATTAGATTATTAAGTGATAGTTTTATTTAGAGTAGCTATTCAATGCAACTAAGGAGAGGCCAGGTTGCGCTATATAATTGTAGTATGATGTAGGCTCTTCGTATAGTGCATCTTTCCCCTTGTTGTTGTCGTCGCTTCCGTTGAAGGAGTTGGGTTTCTTGTGGTTTGCAATTTACGATTTTTTTCCAGTAAAATTGCGCCATAGGCCCAAGCATCCATGGAAGGGAGCATGAGGATAGGACCTGGACACAGGCAAGGAAGGTTTTGAACCCTATCTGGCAGTGACTTCGGCTAATCGAGAAGTTAGAGAAACTCGGGCTTGATCATTGCTCTTTCGGCCGACATTTGCATTATGGTGGTTGTGACTGAGTAATAGTTGATCGGTCACGGGCACAAGAGTTTAGCGATAGTTAATAAGTTTTAGATGTCTTTATAGCGGCCAGTAAATAGCTACGAAGCTTAATATGGCGCCGAAGTATTGCGAAGATTAATTGACTTTTGTGTAGTTCAATGTGTACATGTCATAGTGAGCCGCCTTGAACAATATTATGGCATTAATTGATTTGTTGTGACGCCTTTTCTTAAGTTAAGAGATAGAAGTGTATCTCTGCATATTATTTCGTTCTGACAGGAAGTTTATGATAATTGTAATAAAGCGGCCTTTGATTTAATTGGCTATCTGAAGGCGTCGTCATTATTAATAGTATAGGCCTCACTAAGTCCTGCAATTTGCCCTATGTAAAGTAGCGCGTTTGTATAGCACCGTCGACATCTTTGTCTCGTCCAATTATCGCCTAGTTTAGCCTAGAGTCTGTCGAATGAAAAATAACCCTGACGGTGAAGATGGACCCATCGTCGCCCTCTGCCCGAGGTGCGCGGATGGAGGCATAGAAGAAGATTATATGGATCTTGAAGTCACTTTCAAGATGGCGTCGAGCGAAGGTTCGAAGGCGCCAGAAGGGGTGGAAGAGGCAGCCGCCTCCTTGGCCTTCTCCTTTCCTGGTGGGGAACCTCGTAAGGAGGACGGGATGCCAAGGTATACCGAACTGCTTGACTGGCCCGATCATTCATTGACTTCTATATCACCTCGATTAAATCCATTACGACAGCATGGTCGTCGACGCAAGGAGTCCGCCAAATAACTAATTACTAATCTGAGCATAGGCGCCGACTTTTGGTAAGATGTACTGGGGCAAGAATTTAATTTCCATGATCCGGTGATCGGATCGCTTATCCAGCCCTGTCAACCCTCTCCCTGAGTCCCCCTTTCCTCGAACAATTTCAACTAGAAACAGGCCAATTGTAATTTTTTTTATTTATTTTTTATTATTCTGAAATTTGATGTCGCTCTTCCAACATCTTTTGCTCAGAAGTGCACACGCCTTGACGGCGCAATTGCAGTTGTACTGCAGAGCAATTGCGCACACTGAGACTGAGAGGTACGGGCCGACCGCTATAACCCAGCAGCCACCGGATGCAACAGTGCTTTCTCTCTCAATTAACTAGTCAACGATTATGGGCTGTGCCCACGTGTATGGCGAATTTTAAAACGGTCGTAACGCTAGTCCAGCTTTGGGTCCAAAGACGGACTTCGTAGGCTGATTTTCGAGACTCAGGTAAAATGGTGTGTATGAAAGACCCGTTTAACTTGCTAGTCAGCGTGGGAAAACCCTGCAGCAATGGATCGCGCAATTTTGGCTAGTTGCGCATGCGCAAGCTATTTATAGGCTATTTCGGTCTTGATTTGGCAAAGACATTTATTATGCTCATTGTTTTAATTAACAGATAATTTTGTTAAAACACAAATCTCACTGTTATCGCAACATTACTCCTCCGCAAAAATTATTATGCATCGGTTAAGATTGCCTTACTCAACTGTTATCTATTCTAACTTGCATGTGGGGAAAAGTTAGCTCGACCATTGCAAGCTAAAGGCCTCGTGTGTTCGGCGATGCGATGTGTTTACCAGTGTTAAAACTCCCGAAAGTCCAGATTAAACGAAGATCACCGTTATTATTATCATTTTGTAACGACGAAAACGGAGAACATAATTAAGTTTATCGTCCGACAATAGTAGAATGAACAATGATCTCTCTTAAACCTTTCTTGAAGTCTGAAACTTCGTCGAAGTGGACCAAGCGAGACGGCGGCCGCCATTTTGCTTCACTAAACCAGACTAGTGGAGTTACGCCTGCCTACCAGATGGACTAGCACTAGTCGGGTTTTAGAGGACTTAGGCGTCTCCATGGCCTACGTGTATGGCGGATTTTAAAACGGTCGTAACGTTAGTTCAGCTTTGGGCCCAAAGACGGACTTCGTAGGCTGATTTTTGAGACTAAGGGAAAATGGCGTGTGTGAACGATCCGTTGGTCCCAAACTTGCTAGTCAGAGACTTAGATGGGCGTGGGAAAACCTAGCATCAATGGCACGCGCGATCATGGCCAGTTGCGCATGCGTAAGCTATTTATAGGCTATTTTCGGACCTGATCTGGCAAAGAAATTTATTATGCTCGTTGTTTTAATTAACAGATGATTTGATTAAAACACAAATCTCACTGTTATCGCAATATTACTCCTCCGCAAAAATTACTATGCATAGATTACGATTGCCTTACTCAACTATTATTTAACTTGCATGTGGAAAAAGTTAGTTCGACCATTGCAAGCTAAAGGCCGTGTGTTCGGCGATGCGATGTATGCACCAGTGTTAAAACACCGATTAAACGAAGATCACCGTTATAATTATCATTTTGTGACGGCGAAAACGTAGAAGACAATCAAGTTTATCGTCCGACAATAGCAGAATGAACAATGATTTCTCTTAACCCCTCCTTGAAGTCTGAAACTTCGACGAAGTGGACCAATCGAGACAGCGGTCGCCATTTTACTTCACAAAACCTGACTAGTAGATTTAAGCCAGCATGCCAGATGGACTAGCGCTAGTCGGGTTTTAGAGGTCTCCAAGAATCCCCATACGCGCTGATCTAGTTCTCTAGTCGGGTTTACAGCGAAAACTGGTCCGGATTTGGACTTACGACTGACTAAAAGAGATTCATACACGTGGCCCTGCTGATGTCGTTCTAACAACATCTCTGTCCACACCTCTCTGTAGACTGTTCCCTGCAGCGTGGCTCAACACTTGGATACTTGTTCGGTTGGTTCCACCCCAATCTTCAATGTCATCTGTCCATTCCCCATGTGGTCTTGCTCTTATTCATTCCATCCTTTGTTTCTCCCTGCTCAATTGTAAAGACAGGCACACAACAACCGCGAGTATTACCTGCCAAAACAGTAAAATTTTCTGTAACCACTAACTAGTATTAACTTATATCTTCGCATTTAAAGATGCACACAATGTTTGCAAAATTGCCAATAAAACAGACTATAGTCATAATCTTACTTTAACTTTATGTAGGGCCATTCAATGACAATACTGCATTGTGTTTACAGATTTCTATAGCTCTTCTCCCACTATAAGCTATTAATAATAATGCTCTAATAATAATAATGACCATATTTGTAATCCCTAAGATGCTAGTAGAATGAAGTACATCAGGACAAACAACATGAGGGAGCGCCTCAGAATAGTTATTGAAGAGGCGCTATATAAATTGCATTGATTGATTGATTGATTGATCGATAATGATGATGGCGATCGTGATGATGATGGTGCTGGTGGTGGTGGTGATGATAATGATGCCGATAATAAAACTCTAAAATGTTGACTTCTATAGTGCAATAAACTACAATAGGCTACATTTTCTTATTCTAATTAATACTCTAGTCCTCGAGGGATCATGTAGGCCTATATCTCGCTGCAAAATAATAATAATAATTTTTCATTGTTGTTATAACTGTTATTGCGATTGTTATTATTTTTTAAGATTAAGGTTCAGTGTATGGGAGAGCCCAAAATGTGTTCCCACTTAAGACGCCTTACCGTGCCTCTCAATTGGTAGGTGGTGTGTAATGTGTGCAATAAAAATATCATTATATAACGCGTTGATGGGACTCAGTAGTCAAATAATGGCATGATGCTGTTCCTATATCATCCGTACGACAGAGTGCCGTAGACCTCTGTCAACAATTTAGTGCTAGATTTGCTATGGCTAATAAGTTCCATGTATCTCTTGATAATGGGCATCGAAACAGAATGCAGGATAAAACAGAAATGGAGAGGTGGATTGGATCGGAAGAGAAGGAAACCGTTACGATTAGTTCAAGGCCACGACATCTGATATACTAACAATTGGAGCAGTGATATGCTATGTGTAGCCTGAAGATTATGTGACTTTTAGGGTCGTGTTTAATCTAGCTCAAGAGAAGCTGTATGCACTGAAGCCACAGAGGCAACAGGGACTGTTGCCCCAGTGCTCTCTAGTCTCAGTTTGCAAGGTTCTGGGATGAGTGCATAGTTTCACCTTCAGTAAGCCTATTATATTATTGGGGACAATCGTCTACACAAGAAACTTTTCACCACTCCACTCTAAAATAATAAAATATGATTAATGGGAAAGGCATGCCTCTATATTTACTGTTGATGAACGAAAGACGTCATTGTATAGAAAGCTTGTTAAGAATTATGTAAGATTTGAGTTATTGATTCCTACAACATTAGGCCTACAGGATATTAATTAGTAACTTACTAGACTATTGTCATTACAGTGGATAACTTTGTTGCGAAACGTTCACGCTTAGAAGTAAGCTTACTAAAATAAGATATCGTCGCCACCGTCTGTAAATTAAGAACTGGCTTGACCATCAGATAGTACAGCACACTATCCTGAAAACAGACAGAGAATGGCAACGTGCTGCTGCCAATTTTCGCCATGCAGTCAACTCGTTGGATTAACTGCACGCCCAGAGACCACCACGAGGAGGTGTTGGCAAAGGTCTCCGTAGCCCATTCATTGCAGCTCTCAGGCAGTAGAAAGTCAGCACAAGTTTGGCATCACCCACAAATAGACCAACTTTAGAAATTTTCAATTTGAATTATTTGCTTTTTCATGGATTGAAATGCAAGGCAAACATTGGCTTGGGGCAAATCGCGAAAAGACACAAATCAGAGACATGATTGTGAGTAGAAATAGCCAGAGAAAGTTAGGAAATGAAATACATGTACTACACTTGTAACCATAAGCCTATAAATCAAAGACTGCGAATGAGTGAGACAACAAAGTCTGTAAGAGTAAAATTGAAAGCGAGATAAAACGGAGGAGAGTGAGAAAGCAGACATGACAACGATATCAATAGAGTGAAACAGAGACACGGAGTTACAAGATTGAATAGGAAACACAGGGTTAACGATTGGGTAGCAGCTGCAGGTGAGAGAGAGAAAGAACCGAACGTAGATGATAAATGGAATTAGATAGATGGATGGATAGACAGATAGATAGAAAAGGCCGATATTTAAAGACAGATTGCATAGATAGATAGATAGATAGATAGATAGATAGATAGATAGATAGATAGATAGATAGATAGATAGATAGATAGATAGACAAACAGATAGACAGATAGATAGATATTAGATGTCTTGGTGGATGCGTGATTAAATAGATCGATTGATAGATAGGGAGGCAAATACAATGGCAGATAGATAAGTGGATCGAAGTTACTATTGTTAGATAGGGATATACACAAAGAAATTAGTGTACTGAAGCAAAAAATGTCGTTTGGTTGATAAAAAATAAGATGAACAGGAGACTGATATTAGGATCTATAGGCCTAGACTGAAAGAATATGGTAGCGGCAGAGGCAGTGTTTAATTAGGAGTGAATAGGCTACGGTTAAAGTGAGCGAAAGATTAAGAGTATACGAAGCAGATATTTCTGCTTATCCCCTTTGATTTTAGCGTCTCATAGAGTTTAATCACAGACAACTAGGTCAGCTTAAAGAACACTATGCCAAGATAGAAAATAATGAATTGCCTGAGAGACTTGTAATGAGTGGACTACCCAAATGTACCCTACTTAATATTATCTCAAAGCCAGGGCCCTACAGAGAAAATGTGACGCATTTGACCCATCACATTTTCTCAAGCAAGTAGTTGGAAGGTAGTTCTGTGCAGTGTTGTATGCAAGACTTTAAACTTCAAGACCAAGACGAGACCGAGACAGTGAGGTACCAAGACCGAGACCGAGACAGTGAGGTACCGAGACCGAGACCGATACCGAGACACTAGGTTCAAGACAGTTCGAGACAGTGAAAGACAAGGGATCTTATATAAAAGGGTGTGAAATACTAATGAATCAGTTTTCGGGAATAATGTTCATTTGTAATTTCAGTTTGAAACTTAATTATAATGTATATTGTATCAATTCCCAAAAACAGTTTTTTTATTGCCGAGTTTTATTTTGTTCGATATTTCTTCTTCGGCCTATCTTCTGAATAGTATAAAGAAAGCACGTGTGAAATCTTCTAGACTATTTTAAACAAGCAAATTCGATACCAAATACCAAAAAAATTATAAATTTGCGCATATCCTTACTCACCCTGAGAGACTCGAAGTTGTTCCGATCGTTTCGGTTATAGTGGTTTTACATCAATCACAAACTAATAGCCAATAGCTATTGTTTGTAAATAGGCCTAACTTCAAATTGCCTAAACGCAAACTTCACAATTTCAGGTTCTTTCTCAGACATTTTTCCTCAATTGAATTGATTTCAGTATTATGTGTCTCGCGCGTTAATCAGAATTACAGTTTCTCGTAAATTCCGGTTTCAATTTTAAGACAGTTAACGCGAAGTTTATCGAGACCGCTTGTTCGAGACAGAACAAGACTTTCACTTCAAGACAGTTTCTTAAAATTCGAGACACTACCTCGAGACCGAGACAGCAGGCTTCCGAGACCGAGACACTAAAAAACTGTCTCGAGGCGTCTTTAGCCCGAGACACTGTCTCGAGACCCAGACACTGTCTCGAGACCATACAACTCTGGTTCTGTGTTGACCTCAGATCTGAGGTTAACACAGAACTTTCTTCGAACACCTTAATCTCCTCGTGTCAGACTGAATGCAACATATTCATTCAACGCCTCTGAAGCTCTCTTGAATTTGCTGGTATCCTCCACTTGGCTTTTGAGTGGCGCTTTAGAAGTTTTCATAAGTTAACCATTACAATTAGAGTTTGCAGCAGATTTTTATACTGTACCCAATTCCAGTGTTAATTTCCTTCACGAAACTAGAACTAGAACTAAATTGAATTGGTGATCATTCACGAAAACGAAAACGAGAACTAGAAAGAAATTAACAACTAGAACTAAATAAAAACGAAAAAAGATTTCTGCAGAACTAAATAAAAACTAAAACGAAATTGAAATCGTGAACGAAAACTATAGAAATTACAAGTATCAATTTCTTTCCTTCAGTGCTAATTCAAGTCAAATCCAAAATGAAGCATGAGGATCTGGAGCATTAAAAAGTTCAAATTTCAGGCAGCAAAATTGAATGGACGAGATATATAACAGTTATAACTATTTTATTTACGGATTTATAAAGCGCCTCTCACAGTACAACCTATTCAGAGGCGCTCCCAGTGAGAAAAACCCCTAGAGAAAAGAAAAGTCTTAAGAGAACGAGCAGAAACAGCTGTGCTACTAGATAAGACTGCAGCACGAGTCACAGCAGGAATTCTGTTCCATAGCGAAGGGCCAACAGAGGCATAGGCACGATGCTGAGCTGTGGCAGTTCTAGACTGCTGTACTAGAAGCTCGTGATGGTGTAAAGAACGGTGAGGACGTCCGGTGGTAGCTGGGATAGGTTTCCTGATCAGATCACATAGATAGAGTAGAGCTTGACCCGACGACGCTTTGAATGTAAGAAAGAGAACTTTTAAATGAATCCTATCAGTCAAGGGAAGCCAGTGAAGATGTTGAGTCATGGAAGTAGAAATATGTGAGAAACGTGGAAGACGGGTGATCAAACGAGCAGCTGCATTGAGTACAGACTGGAGCGGAGTGAGGCGGAGTTTTGGTAGGCCGATGAGTAATGAGTTACAATAGTCAATGCGGGAGCAGATGAAGGCGTGAACCATGGTCGAAAAAATGGTCGAAGACACAGATCGTCGGATGGCGCAAATGATAGAGGCTGGACCGAGAGAGATTAGAGATATGTGCAGAGAAGGATAGAGTACTGTCCAGAGTGACGCCCACATTGCGGACATTTGTAGAGAAACTAAACTGAGGGACTCGCTTGTACTAAGACATAATGTTGATATCACAATGGGAAAAATATCCAAGAAGAAATGGACAGATATTTATCAGAGGTGACAAAGTATAGTGAAGACAATGCCTCTAGATTTTGGTCCGAATAAAGGATGATTTGTCCAACATTATAGCTTTTCTAGTTCAAGATCTTCTCGTAGCTCCTGCCTTCCAGGCTTATGTGAACCTTTAACAGCAGGCAGAAGCAACAGGATGTTATAAACTTTGGGAATGCGGGCTTTTCTTAGGCTAAATTTGAATGGGTTAGAAGAATACTCGATAAGCATAATTCCTAATAACTCATGGGCAATCAATGACCTTGGTCTGATTTATTGTGGTTTTCTAAAACAAGATCGAAAGATTAGACAATCGTGAACTAAAACCATAACTAAAATGATTGGATGAATAAAAACTAAACTAAAACTAAAATGATTTTCAGAAATGGAACTAGAACTAGAACTAAACTGAAATGAATCACATCAAACTGAATAAAAACTAAAACAAAAATGATTTCTTGAACTAAAATAACACTGCCCCATTCTCTTTTCGTCTGTGCATTTAGATGGAACTTATTCGTGTTGAATTGTTTTCTTGTAGAGGCAATTAATAATCAGAACTTAACCAAAGGAAGACACACGAATCTTAGACTGGCGTATACCAAAACTAACCAAAGTAAATTAACAGAAAAGAAAAAGAAATCTAGAGCAAAACTGAGAGCAGGGCAGTGAAAAAAACACAGAATGAACTGAGTACGAAGATAGAAAGTAATGAAACAATCTGACGATGACGAGTCCTTAGCCGTCAGACAGGTCCACGTATGCAAAACTGCCGGACTTCTTATATGCGAGCCACGTTTCACAAGAGGTGATTTCCCATTGCCTTCCTTCCTCACAGACAATTCTTGGCAATCAACTTATTCAGGGTTACCACGCAGTGACCTGAGGCAGATTCGAACCTGCGACCTTCCAGTAACACAGCATAGAACGTATACTGCCACACCATCGCATCCTAGGTGTACATTCATCAAGCCTAGTAGGTTGATAAAGCAATTAACTCTATAGCTTAGAATTCTATAACTTAACTCAGTACTGTAGTACGTCCTTCCCGTGCCGGTCTTCGTATCGAGCAACGCAACTCATCCTCCACTCGTCTTCTTTGTCAATCGATAGCTCCTTCTCGGTCTCGTCCCATGAGATCTCCACTCACCAGGCATCCCAGGTTCCAGCTAGTTCTAAAAGACAAAAGAATAGTGCAAAATGTAATAAAGTTAAGAAAGGGAGTGAACTAGATAACAGGGAGAAAAAGATGTAGAGTAGGATAGATCGCAATTGAGCAAACAGTAACTTTGTCATTTAACTGCATGAGCTGCAACATGCCAAAATAATTTTTTTTCAACGGCAAAGGATAAGGACTATGTGCCAAAAGCTTTCGTAACAAATCTCGGTCCATTCATCCACTACAGGGAGGCAGCCAGACCTAGGATAACATTTTCGGCACAAGTAAAGAGAAAATAGGTTCAACAGACCTAAGAAGAGGGAAAATAGACATAATAGAGCTGAACACACTTGAGACGAGCAGAAGAGAAATTTAGCAAAGAGACAGGCAGAGAAGACAGAAAATCCTCTGTTTCATTATGGTCGATATTTTGCTACATAATAAGCATCTTCCAAACGACGTGACGATTTTATTAGCAGTCAATCTATGGGATTTATAGTAAAAACATTAATAAAAACCGAAACTAACCTAGCTGTTTGCAAATAACATGATCAACTGGATCATGTTATTTGCTTCGGACTGGAGCTGAGATCCTTCAAGTGAATAGCATCACATGACCATTGCAGCCGGTGACAGTTCGAAGACAGCTCGAAGACAACAGGTAGCAATCCATGTCAGATGCCACAGCGCCTCTACCAGGACGGCTGGTGCCAAAACTGCCGAAGTTCTCTGGCCTGAGACTACCAGGATGGACGGAGCCAAGACAGCCGGAGTTCTCTGACCTGCGTAATGTATAAACCTGCTGATGTTGTCTGAATCTACACGATTCCTCAATTGAGTAGGCCTAGAGCTAATTAAATCAATAAAACATAGTAAAAAATGTGATGGTTAGATCAAAATCGCAGACTTATTTTTGCATACATGGCGCCATAATCGTCTGGAATTCTGAAGCTCGAAGTTCCTGTCTTTTGCCATGGCTGCTAACCGCTGCCTGCATGCGTGGAAATACTTGGGTTATGGTTAGAATAAAAATGAATATACCTAAGAGGAACAGTAGTAGGTCCATACAATGCAACGCTGGAAGTTTCTAGCACTAATTCTTCAAAACACGTGACCAGTAACAGAGGCCAGCAAGATAGGCCAGCACAACTAAAGGATCTTGTGGCCAGGAACTGTAAACTGGTCAGGGTTCCTAACCAAACCGCTGTACCGCAGGTACAATGACAATTGACACGTTGAATATGAACATTATTGTCACACTGAACCGCGTAATTATAACTCGTTATTGGTAGGCCTATTTTAAGCACTAAAAAATATGTTCAATTTCATGAATTTTTCAATCTACAATTGATATTCGATTATCTATAGTGACTCTCCGTGACACACTTTACAGACTTAGCTCACATTGACACTCGGTTAAAGCTAACATTTACTCATCGTCTCGAGTTTACTTGCTACCTCTCAAAGAAAATTCAATCGAAACAGAAGCAGAAATTCGACGAGTAGCAGCAGAAATCTGAAACACGTCCGTCTTCTCTGCGATCTGCGCTGCAACTGACAAATTAATTGAGCCAGAGACTGAAGATAATACGATGACATTATAATCGTAACGTCATTTTTGCCTTTTACAAAGTGCCAACGTTTGTCATTTTTAGGATGCAGTCTGAATTATCTGTTGGCCTCTATTGTAAGTAAGTAAGTTAAGTTAGTATATTCCTTGTTAATAATGACGATAGGCCTAATCTTCGAAAAGAGACTAAGCCTATGTTGGAATAGACACCGTAGTTTGCAGTCTGTTAATACAGATAGTCGCAAAGAATGAGAAACTGTAGGAAGACGAGTGGTAATGGTTCATGGACTATGGCTCATAGGCTTTAGAGACGAACGCTTCGGATCGCTCAAACACTGCGAGCAATAATTGCTCACATCTAATTCCTCGCTAATTTGCAAAATACCTACTGCATAAAGAATAAAATTGCTTGTTGGCATGAATCGGTTTCAAGCAACTTCACAAACATTCGCTACGTATTGTTTATTTAACATGGGCCCACGCACATAAATGTCCAAATAAAAGTAGGGGATTGTTGATTAAATGGCGCAGACCATAATTTTATGTGGCAGAAAGAAGAAAGATTCTGGCGTTCGAAAACATATACTAATTGCTTTGGCAGATAAAATTTACTGTGTCTCACTGTCTGCATTTCGTAGTCGTCATCTCCGAACTTCTAAAATGGCACTTCCGAGGACATACTCCCAGAGCTTTAAGCTATATTAATTATGTCACAGTGTATAATACAATAATCAGTCAGCAAGTTAATCAGTGAATTGACTGGAATATTGCTTAATAAATATTAGGCCTACAATCCACTCAGTTAGTCCATTTAACAGTCCATTTGATAATCGATTAACCGATTTCTTAAATTGCTTATCGATTATAATTTAGTTACTGAAATGCACAAATTGACTAGAATGAGAATTCGCAAAATCTAGCAAAATGTAGCCAGTCGTTGACAATATTAGAATTGGTTATTTGTCAAATCGATTAGAAAGTCGATTAATTGATTTTTAAAAATTGCCAATCAGTTAGAATTAATATTAGCTACTGAAATGTCCCGATCAATACGAATTAGAATTGAAAAACTTTAGCAGCTGTTAGATTATAATTAGCTGCTTGTCTAATCGATTTATAAAATCTAATTTGCTGATTAGCTGCTTGTCTAATCGATTTATAAAATCTAATTTGCTGATTAGCCAGTTGATTAGTTTCCCATCTCCGCCATCTATGGTCTAACAATTCATCTATTCATTTTGCATCACAGATCCCTAGACAGCGACCTAATGAAGGAAGTGATCGGTGCCATGTTCGAACGCAAGGTGGCGCCAGGCGAGCACGTGATCCGACAGGGCGACGACGGCGACAACTTCTACGTCATCGAGAACGGTATCTTTGACGTGATCATCCGTCGCTGAAGCGATCAGAGCCAGAGTGTCCTCCAGTTCGACGGTCGTGGTAGTTTCGGTGAGCTTGCCCTCATGTACAACATGCCTCGGGCAGCGTCGGTGGTGGCCGTGACCCAAGGGACCATCTGGGCCATAGACCGGATGTCCTTCCGGCGCGCGCGCGGATCGTCTTTCACAACGCCTTCCGGAAGCGCAAGACGTACGAGCGACTGCTCCAGAGCGTTCCAATGCTTTAGTCCTTGGACGGTTACGAACGAATGACTCTGGCAGACGCCCTTGTGTCGAGGTCCTACGACGACAGACAGTGTATCATCCGAGAGGGGGACGAGCGAACGGATGGCATGTTCTTCGTCGAGTGGTGTGACGTGCGAGTATAACGATCTGCGACCAGGGCGAGGAGAACGTCGTTTCGATGACGACGAGTGGAATGTAGGCTACTTCGGAGAGATGGCCCTGCTCGAGAACAGAGAGAGGTCGGCCAGCGTCTACGCCGTCGGAATAGTCAAGGTGACTTTCCTGGAGTGGGAGTGCTTCGAACGGCTGTTCGGACCGTGCCTGGACGTCATGAAGAGAAACACGATGGCCTACCAGAAGAGCAGCTTCTAACCGGGTTCGAACACGATCGACACTCAATTCGTGACACATGACGCCGAACAATAATTATTAATTATTATAAAGGTCGTGTGGTTTGTGATAATGGCGGTCGAACCCGGTGCCCCAGAGATTGAGGTCAAGCTTCGATCGATTAGGCCTTGCGCCCCAACATCTTGTCCACCATTTTCCAGTTATTAAATGGACAATTTCTAGAGCAGTTAAGGATACCGTACCGCCACAAACGTTGCAAGTCACCGATTTTCCCTCTGGACTTTTGTGCAACACACAATGTCGTCCATAATAGAAATTAGGTCTCACGTTTTCACGCTGTTACCAAGCTGAGAAATATAGCGCACCAAATGTTATCGCGTGCGAAATTTATGGGACTATTTTTTTTATAAATAACAATGCAACAATGATAATTAATTTTGTTGTTGACGATGCAGTCACAATCTTACAAAGATGGTACTATTCAATGCGGGAAGTAGACTTATTATCAAGAAATTTTATCTTTAAAAAAATAATAAAATGATAAAAAATCTTAGAGTCGTAAGTAGACAATTCTTTGATAATTCAAACTAACAAGGACCTCTCTCTCTGCTCCTGCCCATCTCCGGCTCCTAAGTCGCAGGAACCGAGAGAGGGACAGGAGCCGAGAGAGGGGACACTGGACGGTGTCCTGTCTCACACCATTTTCTCTACCGACTTCGTAAGAAGATGTATTACGTTCCGCTACATTTGCACCACGGCGTGTTGGTTCCGGAAGAAGGACAGCTTGTGGGGAGGGAATTCTTTCGCGTTCTCTCCCAGGCATGATACTAGTTTTCAATGGAGACAAATTTGAATGTCTCATGAAAGGTACTGGGGCGAGAGTATTAGGTTCGCCCCAGTACCTTGACAATTAAGTACTGGGGCGAATGTCCCTGTTGCCCCTATGGAGTCGGCGCCTATGAATCTGAGTAATCTCTTAATGAATGTCACCCAACATCGTCTGCCTCAACGGTTCAGTCCCTTCAAAACAGAACTCCTCATCCTATAATATTGGTCTACCAGCTTTTGATCCACATAGGCCTATATAGTTATCATCTTCTCCAACAGCATCTCGCGGCGCTCGCGCTTCTGCTTCATGCTACAGTCGTGAACTCCGCCGCATCCTGTTCATGCTCGATTTTGAAACTGCTTAGTACTTACACCCTTACTATAGCTTCATTGTCTACTCAGAGCACGATCACTGCAATTCCATCTTCCCAAATCTCGAATCTATCCAAACTAAGCGTTTTTTGCAGCATATCCAAAGCTCACTAGCCTGAGCCGCAACTAGATCGAGCGCTCAGTCGCCAAAACATCACGATATCATCCGCATTGTACTTCAAATCACCTCACTGGCTAAAATCCTAGTCAAAGTCACAAGTGGCAGGGTGGTCAATCCCTCTGAGTGATGGAGGCAAACACTCGGTCCCAATTAAGTGTCAGGAAGGCAAGATACCCCCAGACTAAAATATACCCCTACCTGAAAATGGAGGCATTTCAAATTGTCTCCGGAACCCCCATCTGGACGGCCATGCACAATTAAGCCAATACTACTCCGTATACTATTCTTAGTCCAAGGATCTGTTCGAACTTATCTTCATTTAAGTAAAACCGCTCAGATTATTCTACAATCTTAGACTTTCTCGGTTCCGCCACTATATACTCATACGTAGGTAACTGCATGTGAATTGTCACGCTCTCCCACCGAGTCATGCTTAAAAAAACCACGATTTAATTTGGACTCTGTAGCGTTGTCATCCACAGTTCCTCAGATCTTCGGTCCTCCCATCGTCATCGCCACTCGCTCTCTGATCAACCCCTCTATATGCCACACTCGCATACATATAGCTCTCCACACAAAACTAATTGAAGTCTTCTATTCAAGAATTCTTGTATGAAATTGACTACAATTCTTCTCAACTTACATGACACCGTCCATGCAGCTGCTCTGCCTCCCCTCTTGATCTGAATCTGATGCTCTAGAAACCGGGCTCGAAGCTCCGTTTGACTATCAAATTAGTACAACCTTTGAAACACTCCTCTAGGCCTATATATATATCTTGATGCAGCGCTCATTAATGATATATCAGACGACGAGTGGAATATTGCTATATCTGCCCTCACATTCCGAAAAACCTGTAACATTTAACTATGCCATGAGTTCACGACTGCCTCTCAAGGTTAGCTTAGATGATTATGTCATCTTCTCTATGATATGCATGTAGTCATCAGACTAGCAAATTAAACAAAACGTTGGACCCTATAGGCTATACTTAGGGCCCAAGGGCATACGCTACTGGACCTCATTTCAATTAGGTCCTATGATCTCCGTTTCATAGGCTTCTTCTGCAGCCGGGTTTCTCCGACTGTAAACGGATCGTTTCCGATAACGGTACGTGGAATTGGCTTAATTTATTCTTAATTCGTTCGTTAGCGTTTCTATGCGCTCAGATCTGTTCTGGTTCTGAGGCTGACTCAAAGAGATTATCGCTAAAGAGTTACGAGAGATTTATAGACGGAAAGCGGAGAACCAGCCTCTAGCATTCTTTAAATTCTTCAACCGAACTTCAGTTCGTTGTTCCTTCGCGTAAATAAAAACTGAAATGCGTATGCTCAGTTTTAAAGTCTGAGTAAATTTAAGTTATTACTTAGACAGTCTAAATCTGTTAGGATTATTTTAAAGTATCGATCGACGAACGCTTTCACTTTAAAGCAGCGTGTTGTTTAGCTTCGGGGCAAGGTACTGTATTCATGCGCATGGTAAACGGGCAGCTAAGTTGTAAATGGTGATATGTAGTGGTGATTCACTAGTTAGAAATTTTACAAAAGTGATTTGTATTGTGTTGTTTTCAGAAATTGAACAGTGACTATGATTTCATAGTTTCCTATTTGTGAATTTACTATGGTAAGCTACTTTATAGAGATAGCATGCGTGATGGATTCAGCGTGTTATGGATGCAAGTTTGTTATGAATCTCTGAAGCATATAGCTGCGTTCAGGCAACGGAAATCCTTACTTATTTAATTAACTAAAGAATGGTCTTATTTCGTCATTAATGTTGTGGCGTGGTGAATTAATGCAGTAGAGATAGTGTTCATGACTGTATGAAACTGTACGATGTGTGTAAAGAACTTTGGTGTTGTTTGGGGAATTGTCTGTGGAGCACATGCCCAGTTTCAAAGTTCTGCCATTCATGTTTTGAGCTTGCTGTTACGTGCTTTCTTAAAATGCCGAACATGAATATGATATAGTGCGAAATTAATGGTGCATTACAAATGCATGCTTAAAATGATGGAAAAATGTAATCATTTAAGCTGTTTTATATTTGCAGTTGTAACAACTCGTATGTCCGTTTGAGTGTTTCTTACGTTTGTGACTCACGAAACAACGGTGCTATTTCTGTGTGACTGTTCTTCTGGACTTATGCCAAAATGCCTTTGCGGTTTGGCATACGTAAGGCCAAGCGTTATGATGTGTCAACAAAAAATTCCTACATTGTTTGCGTGCATCTATTGGACTCTGTGCTGATTGAGTGCACTCTAAACACCGACAGCACCGGACAAGATTGTCTCGAAAACATATCATCGAGGATTGGACTTAATGAGGTAAGAGCCTAGTTCCATGTTTCACTGATTGATGCAGCCTTTGACCAGGGCAACAAATCCTGTTGTTTCATATGTTTGTAAACTTTGAGTCAACTCTAATTCCTGAGCTTCAATAAACTGCAGAAAATGCTGTATACAGTTTGTGTTGGTGCAAATGCTTTAGCTTGGTACACCAATGATCTAGGATCGCTTTTATAGTACCACCTTAGCAATGCTCAAGGCATCAGTTAATGGGATGATCTGTTATGAGCGAAACCAGTGTACATACAATTTCAAGACCTGTGTGTCTTGTCTAAAGCCAGAGGGGAATAAGGCAATTAGAAAATCGAGCAGGACTCAGTTCTAAGCACTTAGTGCAATACGTTGAACATGATTAATACACAACATATGTGCACGGTATTAGCATTTATAATAGAGAATGCTAAGTTATGAATTTTCTTAATAATATCAACAGATAAAGTTGTTTAATAAATACATTATTTTAAAATTTGGTGACATGCTTGAAAGTTGCAATGAGTTGTAGAACTGAGGGCTTTCATTTTACATCTTTGCAATTTATCTATTCCAGCAAGCTCTTAACATGTTGTTAGCTAGGCACGTGTATGCACCACTATACAGTATATATCCCAAATTTGGTTTGTTCAGACGCCGGGGATGTGTTTACACGTTCTGAACTTAACCGCCGTTTAAAGGTAGTTTGGCGTGTCAGTTATATTTCCTGCCACTTCTAAGTAATGGTGAGCATGTGCTGCTACCTCCTGAATGCATGAAAGATTATTTTATACTATTTTTGGCTCGGTCCAGTGACTACAAACGGAATGAGCTATGTCTGTAGTGATGTCAGCCATCTTGGTTTTATCCTCTTGCGGTAAACATATTAAATAAAACACGGGTTATTTGAAATAGAATAGGTCCTGTGTACAGGAAGCTGTCAGGATGTTATACGATCGGATGTTATCCCAGCAACTGCAACCAAAGCAGGACCTTGCAAGAAGCGTGTTGTTTATACCAAGCTTGTAAGGCGCAGGGAAACACGGTTTCTGTTGGGTCTCTGTCTTGAACAATGTTTCAAACAGTTTCACTCTCAGCTTGAATTCTAGGCCCCCCCACCCTACAGTGTGACAGTTAGGCAAACTCACAAAAGAAAAGTTATTTTTTTATTCTTTTAGCAAAAGGATGTACAAATATTTTGGAAAATTGCTCGATTTTAGGCTCATATTAGTTGTGCCTGGTAGTTGGGTCAGCAATCATAGTGTTAATCGACAGTGTGTGATAACCGACGCTTAACCTTGCCAGAATAAAATAAGGCTTAGTAATTATAAGTTATGCTCAGTAATTATGGCATGACTAAGTGTGATATGTTTTGTAAAAATTGTGATGAAAAGGAAATGTGAATTGGGGTCACAAATCATGGTTGTTTGATTTAAGTAAACGTACTTCTTGTGGTTAGATATTTCATGTGACACTGTTGTTCTTATGCTGTGTATGCATATTTGATGAATTGTTTAATCCTTTGGATCAGATTAAATGAGTTTGTTAAGCAATTGTGATCATAAACTTCTAAGCGCGGAGCACCAGCTCACACACGAATGTTGCATCAAGTCAGTGGTGTTGTTGAGAGATGGTAATCAGTTTGCATTCCATTGAGACTAGAAAGAGGAGGCAATGGACCTGCTAGGGCAGGTTTAATTGAGGACTTAAAAGCTTTCAAGACAAAGGAACGATGGATTAGGGAGGGAGGTGGAATTTTAATTTGGAATGGAAAGCTTGTTGAGTGATAAGAAGAGGAGTCTTAGGCAAATGATGATGGGTGGTAAGACTGTGTATTATAAACTTGTCACTGCAGTAAATATGGCAAATTATTACTCAAATTTGTAAGATTTCTGTGTTGGTTACAGATCCAGTATTTTGGACTGAGATTTACGAACAAAAAGACACCTACATTACGATGGGTTGACCTGGATAAACCCTTAAAGAAACAACTGGAAAAATATGCCCAGAGCCCAATGCTCTACTTCGGAGTCATGTTCTGCATTGGAGATGTCACTCAAATCCAGGACGAAATGTCAAGGTGAGTGAGGCAAAGTGTCAGATTATTCCCATGGCTTTGATGCATGTACATATATATATATATATATATATATGTATAGATATATATATATTGGCATGCAGGTACATATGTCCTTTTCTGTACTTAAATGTTTTGTCTTTCTGAAGGCAAGCATCCATAACTTTCAGTAAAAATGGCAATTACTTTCTTCTGTAAAAATGCTGCGTTAAAAAAATTAGAGTTGAAGACAATATTTATTGAAGCTCAATTATTGTATGAAAAGTGAGTTATGTTAGTAAACATTTAAAATAATTATATTCACTTGTGTCTAGTTTTTACTTATGATCCGCTCTGCCATCACCTACTATTCGTATTCATGTTCGGCCAAATTGTATGGTCAATTATTTGTATTTGGCCGAATAGCAAATGATGTGTTTCAGTACGGCTCTAGCATTAAGTCACAATCACTGTTGTTCCAAATGGTCTTTCGAAGTAGTTGGACAAAACCTTCTGGTAGCAAGCAACAGTGCAAGTGCCTTCACACCTGACAGCAGTCTTTGGCTTCTAATTGGCACAAAGACTGTAAACACAAACCATACAAAACTATAATAATCCAACGGTTCATCAACACACAATCACTGCTTTGCCGACCAAGGACAGCGAGTTAAGAAGTCTGCACTGTAAATGGTGTCTTACCTGTCTTTAGGTTTTAAAGTTTAGGTGATAAATGTGTCATCTGTTTTGAATCAGATACCAGTACTATCTTTAAGTGATTATTGTGTCATTTGTTCTGAATCAGATACCATTGCTATCTTTAAGTGATAATTGTGTCATCTGTTTTGAATCAGATACCATTGCTATCTTTAAGTGATTATTGTGTCATCTGTTTTGAATCAGATACCAGTACTATCTTTACCTGAAGACTGAAATCATCGATGGTCGACTGCAGTGCACTCCGGAACATGCCATACTCCTTGCAGCCTACGGTGTTCAAGGTACATTTATACCATGTGTTGACTTTCGAGAATTTTCGGTCCCTAATCCAGAACCATGGCTGTTGCTGCCCAGTTCAGTTCATTGGGTCAATTCTTTGGTTTAATTCAGGTTCAGACTTAATATTCGTCTCTTTGAATTTACATACCCGCTGTAGTTTTATTCTGGTTTCACTGGTCTATTGGCTTTCAACCCAGCTTCTCCAGTGGATTACATTTATTACAATTTACTATTTATTATTATTATTTATTTATGATTTACTTATTTATTTACAATTACTTTTATTACGATTTTATTTGAAGCAATTATCGACTGATGTCTCTGATAATAGTGCAATCAAAGTTATTGTAATTGATTGGATATGTGCATGGTGTGTGTGTGCAGGGCCGTACGGAGGGGGGGCCGGCGGAGCGTAGACCCAGGGCGCAAATGTGGAAAGGGCGCAAATTTTAGGGTGGAATAACTTATTATTCTGTAAAATGCACTATTTTCACCATGTGGGGGGGCGCCAGATTGATGCTACGCACAGGGCGTAATTAGCTAGGCACAGGGCGCAATTATAGCTCGGTACGGCCCTGTGTGTGTGGGTGGGGTGTGTGTATGTGTATTTAGTAGCAAGTCCCCATAATTGAATAGTAAATTTTGCTTTTTATACTTATTCTATTAGATTTTCCAAGCTGTATGGCATTATCAAGCTTTGAAAGTTATAAATAAATTATCATTTATACTGGTTGTGATCTTTGCATTTCATTTTAAGTTGTCATTATACTTTTGTTTCTTGATCGACTTTAGCCGAGCTGGGAGACTATAATTCTGAAATGCATGGCAATGATTACTTGAGCAATATGGTTCTTCTACCTCAGGTCAGTTATCTTAGACATTAATTTCTTAAATATTTGTTTGGTCGTGAGCATTTAAGCTCATTAAGGATTCTTCAAAGGCTCTATGTATGTAGCTATCTGTGGGATCTAAAAGTTGTGTATTGGTGTAAATGCTATGCGATACAACTGTAATTTTATAATTTTTATAATCTTACACAAAGTTCAAAAGTGCACATCGAGGCCAGGCAACAATTAAGAGCCATAGACACAGTGGATCCATGGTAGGTTTTCAGCTTAGGGTGAAAGACTGTCTTACTGAGAGAGTTGCAAACATGAGGAGGTGGAGCAGGGGTGTCAAAGAGCCGGCTCGTGGGCCATTTCTGGCCCGCTGACAATTGGGAATAAAGGGTCTTATTTGTAATTTTTTAATGCTTTATGGGTTTTCTGTGATGTTTGTAATTGATACTGCATATCAGAATCATGTTTTCAAAGCCTAATTCAACTATTTGCATGGCCCCCTCTGAGATCCCTACCCCATTTTCCTCATGCGCTTTTGGCACTCTGGCCCGCCATTTGATGGAAAATATTGCTACTGGCCTGCCATCACAGAGACGTTTGACCTCCCCCCCTCTGAGATAGAGATGAAGGAGGGACCGGCAACAGTGGATGACCACCGGCCGAAGACAAGACGAATGCTAAGAACGATATACTTTCCACCAGATGCTGATCGAAAATAGGAGCAGCCTTTAACAGAGCTACTGAGTGTAAGATGAGAATGTAACTTGAAATGTAAATACATTATTCCTGTTCATGTTCGCAAGAAGACTCATGCAAAATGGTGTTGTGATGTAATAACATTAGAGTTTGACCAAGTCAGTTTTTCTTAAATGAACTTTTTGGTGTATATATGTGTATATGTATATATAGAAATGTATATATGTACATGTACAAACCTATATTTAAGTATGCATATATATATTCATATATATATTAAATGTATATGCGGTGATGCACTGGGCTTTCATATAATTTGTTGATGTTGTTTTATGTAGAATTTGTCGACTGAAGATCACATTGTAAGGCAGTTGACGTGTGAAATAGCGAGCATGCACCAGCAGCTGCGGGGCTTTCCACCAGCTACTGCCAAGCTCCATTACATCCAGTTAGCCCAGGAACTGGAAGGATACGGGCTGGAGTACTACCCCGTTAAGGTAGGCAATATGTCTTCTCAATGGGCTTTAGCAGGGTCATCATGTTGCAGTGTTTGTGTGTAATGTTATGCTAAAGTTTGATGGCCGGACACCAGTAGAGGGTACTCAAGTCCTGCCATTGCCTGATGGTATGTGTGTATTAGGGCATAACCGGAAATCGCCTCGGACATTCGCCTCGGCCGAATATGGGACTATTCGGAATATTCGAAGCGGCAATTATTACACGCGCAAACAGCTAAAAATAACTTTTTTGATCAAATAATTTTTTGGGATATAATATTTTTTCATCAAATAAATTTAGGACTAACGGGCTGCTTATAAGTTATTGTTTTATTAAACAAAAACTTAACATTCCATTGAATTTTCTTCAATATAAGGATGTTAATTTATATGTTTTAATTTCTTTTAGTTGCATTCCCAAGGTGGCAGCCAAATCAGTAATTTTCCCGCTTGAATTGGCTCCGTCCACTTTGTGGTAAACATTAGAGAGTAACGACATCGTTGATAACTTCATATTTCAAATTTTATGATAAGGTTTTAAAATTTTTCACAAATAAAGTTATTAAATAATAAATAAATTGTTATAGCCTAGAGTGTGATGATATGCTATATGAAGGATATTGCCATAGACTCTGCATTGATTATAGCTGTGCACGTGGCAAGTTAACTATGCTTTGCCTACGGATGGTACTCACTGGTAGTTAAGGCGCTGCATGGAAGCAAAATACGCAATTGCATACCAATAGATAAAAGATCAATTTTTAACGAAATTATGGTACATCTTTCAATATGTCTTACTTGAACATCACGTGCGGAACATGCGCATTGCTGCTATTGCATACCAAATTTTCAAGACCAGTGCCGTCACTACTCGCTGGACAGATTTGCCGCTACTATTCGATTCATACCCGGATCCGGCAAATAGTGCAACCAAATACTCGGTACTCGGTGAAAATTGTCTACTCAGTTATGCCCTAGTATGTATGTATGTAATATGCATGTATATTGCTTGACAATTTAAGGTACCTCAGAAGAGCAATGGTGCATAATACTTAAAAGACTTTTATTTCTAGGATTGGCAGAATTGTAAGCCTTCAGACAGAATGCCAGGAATCCAGGTAGTAGTCTTGACAATGCTGTTTTATTTAGCTCTTGTTGATTAATTGGTTAATTAATGTGCTAATTGTTTCTTTCATTTTCTTTAACACAGGACACAGCTGGGAAAGAATTGTTGCTGGGAACATCTTTTGTTGGAATCTTTGTCAAACCTCTATCTGGAAATCAGCCAACTGTTTACTTCAAGTAAGCGTTCTAGCCAGATTAGATTAACTAACACAAATAGCATATGGAACTTGTCGCACAGTGAAGCATTCTGTACTGAAATGGCTTTCAGGTCAATGGTTCAACTTTTTCGGTTGAGACAAATGGTCCACAGTGTGTTCCTGTATACTTTAATTTCAACAATTGCTTAGCAGTTTTGGGCTTTCTTGTCCATTTTTCAGTATTTTTGACAGACTCAATTGATCAGCCCTTGAAAGTGTTTGAAGGGAATCATTTTTGTCATCATGATGTAGCTTCTTGTCATAAACTAATAATAAATATGCCAGAAAACTGTCTCTAAAGCATGTAAGCAGTGATGTTAAGTTTGAAGCAACTTCTAATAGGTTGATCATTGATTGGATATGTGTATAAGCATTTGCTTACTTAGCTGTGTTTTTTGCTGAAAGTACTATTATATTTTTTAATGATTCATTCTGTAGATTTATATAGCAACTTTAGGATATTTACTCTGCAGCGGTCTTGATAAATGATGAAGCAGTGTCGTTTGGCAAAAAAAATATTGGTCCCAAGCAATGTCAGTCTTTTAGATGACATACAACTTGCCAGGAATGACACTGCATTGGCAGCAACTTGGAGTTATGAATTTGTGTCCAGTCATAGCGTGAACTCGGTAACAAAGCTTCAGAAGTAAGCACTGATATCTTAAAAATTATATATATATGTGTGTGTTTATGTACATATATATATATATATATATATATATATATGTTACAGGCAATGTGTGAAACTATGAATTTCGTAAAATGCCTAGGCAATTTGTAAAATGCTAACACTACACTAACCCTGACTCTAATCCTAACCGTAAATGGGTGATTTTGCATATTGCCTAAAATCTAAGAAATCAGGCATTTTACAAAATCCCTATTTCACACGTTGCCTATAACATATACAATAAATTATTATACGTGTAGACTTTTGCTAGGTTTTGACTTTGTCGGTGTTTGAGTTGTTGATATTTGGGTGTTTGTGTGTTTTATCTTAAGAACATTTGTCTGTTGTCTAGGTGGTCAGACATTGTAAACTTCTCTAACAGCAAACGACAACTTGGCATTGATACAAAGCTCAGTGACAAGCCCTTCTACTTTCTTTTGGTTAGTTAGAAGTTTTTTCAGTTTCATGAATATCAGTTTCTCAGTTACTAATTTCTCTGATGTGTCTGTCATCTAAACGACTGACATTGCTTGGGACCAGTATGTGTTTCTGGCTAAGGACACTGCCATATAAATGTGATTTTGAATTATGTTTATATATTTGATGCTTATCTGATAAGGTGTCAAATTCAAAGGTGCCAAATTAACTGTTTATAAAAGGTGGTTCCCAATGCAATGTGGTTTACCACCCCTCATGTATCTGATAAGAATGTATTAAAATAATCCCTTATTGTGATGTGCTAATTGAAGTGTTAATTGTGCTTTCTTATAAAGTTCTTATAAAATCAGATGGATTGTGAAACCGTTAAATGATATCATGAATTCTGTTGTGGAACTGTTGTTCCTCCTGGTCTCAACCATGAATGACGTAGAAATACTTTCTTTTAGTGACTGTATAATCGATTTATAATTATGGGTGTTCAATAAACTGAATGATACCCTTTTAAGTGTTGGTAGCATACAGCAGTGTGATTTTGTTTTATGCTGCTTTGAGTGATTACCTCAATGTAATCACTCATAAACAGTACCTGTACTGTTGATGAGCTTTGACAATGTCTTGACAAGTAAGTGATGAATGTAATCTAGACAATATTGCTTTGATGGTTGATTATTACATTTAAGGAAAACGCGGAGTTTGCCAAGTATGTTTACAAGATGTGTTGTCGTCAGCAGAGATTCTACAAAGCAAACAGTCATCTCCAGGCCACACCTAGGTTAGACGACATAGTCATTTGGAAATGGTTTTATTAAGCCTTCTCTTGGTTAAGTTATCACTCAAGAGTATATGTGCTGGAACGCTCTTGCTTCATATTTTGTTAGCTTAGTGCTTGGAGCCCCTTCTTGCATGAATGAATGCACAAAGGAGTTCATTCATTACAGAAATTTATAAAGCGCCCCTTCAAGGTTACTAAGTAGTAGTAGTAGTAGTAGTTTCAGTTTAACAACACTGTTTTATAGCAATGATCATTGGTGTCGTCCTCCTCCTTTATCCAGGCTTGGGACTGGCACTGCCAAAGTGCAGACAGTGGTGGAATTATGCACAAAGTGTAAGAGTTTTTGCTTAAGCATTTATGGGTATATGATATTTGATGTAACTGGCAATCCATGTGCAATCCATGTGTAGCTTCCCATAAGTACATGGAGTTGCATGTTTTCTTTTCCAGCACGGATGAAAGGGAAGGGGAAAACTGTGGAGTACATCTCGGTGAAGATAATACAGCTTATGCAATACCGTAAAGAAGACTTTTCTATTTCTACTAATTGTATTGGTATTTTTATTTTTTTTACACTTTCCACATCAAGAATGAAATTGTGCCAGATGTCATGATTAGTTCAAATATTCTGTTGTGTATTTAGTTGGATTGTGTTTTCTTTGCCCAGTTATTGTAAACTCTTCTGTGCAGTTTATACTAAAGAATTATGTTAAATTAGTGATCATCTTTGACTATTTACATATATGGCATGTGATAATGGACTCTATATATGAATTGAGAGTCAGTTGATATTGGAAAGGCATGTTGGTGTATAACAGAACAGGGTTGTAAGACAGTTTTGTTGGTGTTAATGGGTTGATTAATGGTGTTCTGCCTGTCCTACTGGCCTTTTAGGTCTTTCTGTCTGTATGTCTGTTTAATTCGATCCAGTTTGTTTTTTGTTCCCTTCAGTGACTTGCAACAGGATGTTTTATCGTCGACGGCTAATGAGGTTAGTTTCTGTCTGATGTTTTTCATCAATTTAGAGTCATCTTTCAACACATACTCTTTTTTTATACCAAATGTCATGTAATAATGTGGACACAGGTAAACCTAAGACCCTTACTCAATTAACTTTACTGGCAACTCATCTGTCTCAGACAACTTTCTTGGTATTGTTTTGGTGGCTGACTGGCTGTGAAGTCAATTGATGGCTTATACGGCTCAGACCAATATCGTTAGTTCTAGATTACTAAGTACTACAGCATCATTTTCTTCAGCATCAACTGTACTACATCACCTAATAAATCATTTGATGAATTATAATTGTTAGCAGATGTTTTGTTTGGAGATATCTGGTTGCCATAGAGTGTCCCATCTTTATATGAACTCTGCTACATTCAACAGTTGTATTTTGGCATTTTTAGACCACTTCCTATTCAGATGTGTAGTGTCAGTAATGCTGCATTCTGTGTTTGTTTTATTGTCGCATATTAAATGCAAGTATAATTTTTTTGTCTGCTATCTTTAATGTTTTTAACATAGTCTTTGTAAATAAATGCATTTTCAATACAATCTTTTATATTAAAAGGATCACTTCATTTAACAGGGAATTGAATAGAATGTCAAAAATATCTAGGTCATATCGAATATCATATATATCCAGCTACTTTTGATGGTTCATTGAACTTCGATGTCGCAAAGTTCTACCATACGGTCTCGACGATGTTATGTAAACTGTGTTTGCCTTTTGTTAGGATACAGAGGTAGGAATTATGATGGGATGAAATATAAGCTGTGATGGAAAGAAAAATGAGAACATTCCAAAGGATAATGCACTATGGTGTTTTAAATTTCATTATTAACAGACTTTTATTCTTGTAGATGAATCCAACAAATACATCATTGAACGAATATCTGCAATCGGTAAATGGTAAGTCAAAGAGGAGGAAATACTTTCACTAGAGCCAGCTATATATATAATATATTTGAAAGATGGATGAAATGCAATAGAGATGATGTAATGTGAATGAAATGTATCTAGTCTCATGTAATGACTTCTGTAGAGCCATGGTCATAATGCATTACTGAGAATATGTGCTATAGAAATACATGTGAGAAATGCTAATGGAAAATTTGGGATTGAGGCATGATAGAGAAGGCCTAGGCAAAGTTCTTGATTGAACAGACTTGGGACAAGATGGGATTTAAATTTTGCAAGTACATAAGTACATGATGAAACGTCTTGGGATTGGGCAACTGTTTCCATTGACCAACAACATGAGGATGAAACCATTTATATTCTGTGGACTATTCACAAGTACCGGATAACATGCAATATGGGGTCTAGAACTGTACCAATATCACTTTTTGCCGATGATGTGATGTCACGTTTCGGCATCGGTGCAGCTCTAATGGGGGTCATCTCATCTGTAATAGAACTTACCTATTTCAGTGAAGCATTTGTAAGAGTGGGATAATTAGAGACCTCTTCATTACCCTCTTCTTTTCTTGTGATAGTATTTGTTTGCACTTTTCTTATATGTGTTGTAAATAGTTTCATTGTTGACGGCATCTGGTTATGCAACCGTCTCTTCTTATGTAACTCATTCTTACTTATGTTGACAGATTCAGCGAATACAGTTGTCATCAACGAGAATTCAAGTGACGACCATTTGCGTGCTTCAGTTCATCAGCCACACCTAATCGGCACGGAGTTGCCTCCTGGAACCGGTGTTCAAGGACCCGGAATGCATGGCTCCAGTATTCAGACACTTGGGATGCAGGGCTCCGATGTTCCAATCACAGAAATCTACCAGCACCACGACCTACCAGCGGGTATGTCGCGCGTGTACGGCGTTCAACCAGTCCGACCGGAGCACAGCCTCGTTCAGCAGGCTGGCCTCGCCCGACTCCCCTCGTACCGTCCACCCCCCGACTACAGGACGATCATGTCCCAGAAGGACCATCTCGCTCAGCAGACCATGCTCCAGCGCAGCACAACGGCACATCTTACACAGGACGTCCTTGCGTACAGTCAGCCGGATATTCACCAGATGCCCCTCGAATATGTCACCTACTACAACAACGGCCACGCATACGTCGATCGGCCATTCTACGGTGTTGTTGAGGGAGGGCTGACGTACCACCCCGCACGACCGGTCGACCGTACCAGCAGCCTCATCGTCTACCCGTCCGGGGTGAGACGAGACGACCATCCATCCTACCATCCGGGTGACATTCGATCGGACCTCGAGCACCCGGTCTATCTGGGCATTGGGGGCGAACTGTTGGGCTACCAGCCGAGTCGGCCGGTCGATCGTTCGAGCAGTCTCATGGTCTATCCGTCGCTCGTGGGACGTGATGGGCTTGTCTACAGCCGCATTGAGAATGTTCCGGACGTGGCTGCAATGCTGCAGTACCGTCAGCCGCCGCCTTACGGGCGCCAGAGCACGAGCACACCGGATCTGGCACTGCAGATGGCAAACGCCGTCAGCCACAGCACTCCGGACCTGGCGACGTGTCACTCTCGACCGCACCTCGTCATGCAGTCGCGCTTTGACCAGAGCCTGGAAAACCTTGCACTTGATGCCCACCACCTCCAGTTCTACCAGTTGCGTTCTAATCAATCCAAGGACAATATCGATTCGTCATCTGGCAGCCGAGCGGAGGTCAACCGGATGATGGGGCAGAGAGAGGTCAACCGTTCTGCGGGGCATGCGGACATCGACCGAGCTGCTGGGCATGGGGAGGTCAATCAGCCCACTGGGGAGGACAATGCCAACCAGCCTGTCAGTCTGTTTGATTCAAACAGGTCGGTCCATCTGCCATTTCCCGACGTTACTAAAAATGGTACTGCTGACACGAATGCCACGGGCCGTAATGCGATGGGAGTATCTGTTGACCTCAGTCGCCTGGCGATGCTTCAACACTTTGAGAAGCAGAACCGGGTGATCCTTCAGAAGATGGCCGAGAACCCGTCGGTCGCAAGAGACGAGTACCTTCAGCAGTTGCGTCTGCAGGAGGCCTTTCGAAACCTTCAGATCAACTCCTCCAAATCCGATGGCGTCAAACAGCTGCCTATGTCTGTCGACGAAGCACAGCGGCTTGTTACAGGCGACATGCGAGAGTTCCAGCAGAGATCAAACGGATCGGCTAATCCTCTTGGCCATTCCTCTGACTGCTCGGAAGATATGGGAATCCCACCGGAGAGGAGAACGGGGAGCCAACGCAGTGATAATGACAAGGCATCGGTTGTGGGCTCATCAGCGGTTGATTCAATGATGCAGAAAGCTGCAGTGAACACTGGCAATCTAGAGGTTCGACGGTTGACAGAAAATGCTGGGATGGTGAACCATAGAGGAGGAAGCACCGAGATGGATGCGGAGCCCAAGGGACCAAACGACGAATCTCGGCAGACGTTGGAGAGCAAGTTGGAGGACGGTCAGGTGTTTGTCGAGTTCGAGCAGGTGCCTAAAAAGCGACAAAAGTTCGACTGTTCCACGGCATTAGGCGACGTAAACCGAGATCGAAACCGGTTCAAAGACGTTCTTCCCTATGAGGATAACCGCGTGAAACTAAAACCAACCAAGGAAAACCCAACCGGTTACATCAACGCATCGCATATACGAGTGCAGGTCGGCAAGCAAGAATTCTCGTACATAGCGACGCAAGGTCCACTCGCAAATACGGTCATTGACTTCTGGCAGATGATCTACGAAAATAACATTCGAGTTGTATCAATGTTGACAGGACTGAACGATCCCGAACAGCGCAAATGTGCCAAGTATTGGCCTGTCCGCATGGGGGCCGAAAACGCCCTGAAATTTGGCAACTTCAGCGTCGCCCTTCGCTACATCAACGAATGCTGGTCGTACGTAACGCGCGGTCTGATCGTGCGTCACGACCCGTCGCGAACCGAGCGCCTTGTCTGGCACCTCCAGTACACGGAGTGGCCCGACCGCGGATGTCCAAGCAACCCGGCCGGCTTCCTGGAATACCTTGACGAACTCAGCGCCATAAAACGACAGGTGATGCTGGAGCAAAACACACAGAAGCCGGTGTGTGTCGTGGTTCACTGCAGTGCTGGAGTTGGTCGGACGGGGGTTCTCGTTCTCACGGAGATGATGAAGACGATTATGGAGCACAACGGAAACGTCGACGTGCCTTCCGCACTGAAGATGCTACGTAACCAACGCATGCACATGGTCCAGACTGTCTCTCAGTACAGCTTTGTCTACAAGATGATCAATCTCTATTTTCAGTCGTCACGGCTCATCTGAGTGGGAAGCGGTCTCGTGAAGTCCGTATCCGTATGGCTCATCTTCCAATCTTCTGATATTACTCTGCCACCTGTGTCCTGAGGCTTTTATGTCTGAAATGTCTTGGTTGGGTTGTGCATTAGTTGGTAGAGTGTAGAAGACTTCTTGTGTAGATCTTCCGACATTAGGATTTTTTAAATATCTAAGATCTGTATCGAATGCAACTGCAAAGTGTTGGTTGTTCTGAGGAATTTGTTGAGTTTTGTACTTTTTACAATCGACTATTTAGATAATTAATGAGTGCAGTTGAAGACTTTTGTGAGGACTTTAATCTGTCCTGTGATGTGTGGAGTTTTTTGTTACTCTGCTTGAATTATTGACATCTTTAATTCGTTTAAATTTCTTAATTTTGTTGAATGTTTTTTACCCATCCTTTAGTTGTATTTATCATTGGACTGACAGATTGTAGTTTTTTTTTACAAAATTCGATTGTTTACTGGACGTTGTAAATGTTGTGTGCATTGTTATCGGTTCAACTTGTTGCGTAGACACCTAGCTTTGGCGTCGGTTGTTGCAATAGTGACGTTCTGCAATCCCTGGCATGGATCAGTGGTTTTCCAACCTGCAGCATTTGATGTCTGAAGTCTATTTTCATCATTAGAATTATTCGTCAGCTATAGAAATTACGGAGGCTTATCAGTAAGTCTTAGCTACGGGGTTAATATCATCTGGTGCGTTGAATATGAATTGATGTCTAGTTAACAGTAGCGAGTGACGAAATATGGTGGGCATCAGTGCATTCATCAATCTGATGAATACTTATCAAGAATTAGATTTGTTTGTGTTGTGTTAGAATAATGGATAGGTGACTAACTGTTGCAGCATATAATGGCAGAACTAGATCTACTCCTATTCCGTCCTCTAGTAACTTAAATCTACTAATTACTTATTAGGCAAAATGATAATCCAGCAGGGCACAAATAGAAGGGGAGATAAACTAGTTATTTATAGCTATAGCAGTCGTAGTAATCAAAATCTATAAGAATTTCGTTGTGCATAATCATAATATGTCAAATGATGTACTTGTTTAAAAAAAATGTTACCATTGTTAGTATTTATTTGCGAATGGTAACTTGTTGTGAACAGTGTCAACCATTGTTTTTATACATTCGATGATCAGAAGAGTTTGTTTGAAAGTGACGTCTGTTAAGTTGTGAATGTCTTCCTGTGTCTGTGAAGAGAACTCATCATTTATGATGAGCCTTTAATAAGCAAACAAAAACGATTAAGTCGTCTAACATGTGACACGTGCAATTGCACGTGGTTGTATGTTTTAAGGCTTGCTTATAACCTTTTGCATTGAACATTCAGTCAGCATAATTTGTTCAATAAAAAATTTCATTCAAATGTATTATATAATGCTATGAATCAAATGGTGGTACATACTTCCAGTGTCTCACGATGTAAACATTGCTCTTACTATCAGCAATTGAATGTCACTTTCTACAACAAGCAAGGTCTATTGTTCTGGTATAGTTATAATCAGAATCAATAATATCCAATATAATTAATTATTGGATGTTACAAGCTTCTGCTTAACTATTCAGTATCAAAGAAATTCCAGTTTCTTTTGTGATTAAATGTTGTTTGATGTGAGAATGCGATGAATTTTAAAAATGGTGACAAGGAGTCCGTTCTAGAGAGCATCATGCGTGATGTTCTCTGGTGTGGTTTTTCATGTTTATTTTGTAAGATACTCTTTCTTATTTTCAGCATTTTTAAAAGTGCAATCTGGTCATTTATTTTTGTTCATTCTGAAGACTGTTGCCTTGAATGCAGTGTCGATTGTTGAGGCTTTTTAGTTGGCAATTCTGTGACTATTAATTGTATGATGTTACAAGCCTTTGCTTGCAGCAGAGTCTGTCATTTCAACAGAGATCACGTATGGGAGTTTTGTTCTCATTGCATGGATTAACCGTTAATTGAATTGCATGAATCTTTATATAATTAAATTGCATTTTTTTATTCGACGTAACCAGCGAGGTTAATTCTCTGATTATCCTTCATTGACCTCTGCACATTTGGATGTTAACCTAGAGAGGTGTCTTGTTCTTCTCTACCTCCATCTCTGGTAGAGTTACCACAGATCCCATGTTCCATGGTATCTCATTTCAAGACGATGTGGCAACTGCCAACGATTGTCCCCCCCTCCCTCCCTCCCAACTGAAGGACTTGGGTCCGACTGCACTTCACTAGAGCTGCTTTGGCTGCTTCTCAGTAATGGTTAGCGGCGTTTAATGACCTCACGTGTCTGTCAGGTTTGTCATCTAAGTCGCCCTCCTCCTTAGTCTAAGCGTGGGACTGGCGCCACCAGAAATCGGCAGTGACGTAGTTTGAGATACAGTGTTGTATATATATATATATTATATTTATATTCATTCGCCAGATGTCCTCAGCAACCCTCGCACTCCTGCGTTAGCGTGTAGGCTGACGCAGCTGTAATGCGCATCGTTGTGACTAAAAGACGTGAACCATTAATAATTATTAAGTGGTTGATTGTCATGGTGTGATATAAGCAGGGATAGTAGAATGGTTGATTGTCATTACAAGATGTAAACAGTTGTCATCACGTGGTGTAAACCAGGAGTTGTAAAGCGGTTGATTAACTTGATTGTCATTAAAAGATGTTAACAAGGGATTGTAAAGCAGTTGACCGTAATGGTAATCATAAATCCAAGATGGCTGAAGTCCTGACCCCTTCTCACAGCGGTGCGCTCGTTAATATACTGGCGCCCTACACTTACCTTTCAAGCAACCTTGAGTTGCGAAGTTGAGATGCAAAGTCTGGTTGTTGGAGGTCAAGAGGGAAGAGGCAGGCAGAGGTGTAACAAGGCTCTGAAAGTGGGGGAGGCATAATTTCAGAAATATTGTGCGAATTTTGCCCCCCAGAAATTTGAAAAATGTGGGGGGGGGCGCACAAATTATCTTGACAAAAGTCATCTTAAAAAGCCATTGGAGAAACATAAAAAAGAATCGATTTGGGGGGACTCATGGGGGACACTGAGCACTAAAACTGGGGGCTTTGCCCCTCCCCGTTTCAAATGCCCCCCCCCGTTTTGAAACTGGGGGCTGGTGCCCCCTGCCCCCGGTTGTTACACCCCTGGTGGCAGGCACTCCAACCGTTCAACTGGGAGGCCAATTAATCATATGAGCTAAGAGTGAGCAGCAGTAATCTAGCCATGCTGTGACGACCAGGAGTGGACGAGTGGCGTTTGGAGTAAGCGATCGAGCAAGAGTGCGTAACTGACGAAACTGGCCCCAGTATGAATTATGAATCACGGTAAAGACTGACTATGAGAAACGAAGGTGAGCGCACCTTTATAAGGTCCCGGATAACAGATGAAAGGCTTAATTAAAGGGGAAGTTAGCAGTAATTGCGGCTGCGTCGAGCTTCGTAGGCTGCTGTCGAGTATCCAGCCAGATAGGTTGGATTTTGACGGATTATACCGCAGGGGATTTATTGACCTCCAGACCTCCATGGCACCCATGTTCACTACTAGAGCGGCACCATTGGCGTTGGAAGCGATGCAGAAGCCTACTGAGTTATCAGTGTTCAGCTGAGTGACCCAGCACAGCAATGGCAGTAGGGGCCTAAATGTAGAAGCAAGCTCAGAAGTATAAACGAAGTTCAGAAGAGGACTCAGCACCGACTCCTGATCAAGGAAGGCTACATTCACAGACGTTCAGTCAAAACAAAATCTATAGAGAGGTATCCAGCACTCTCTCGTCACGTCACTTCTATATCTCAATACTTCATTGTGGAGAAGCGATATGATCGTAATAGAAAACTCGACATTTTATCAACGCACTCAAAAGCGAAAACCCGAGAACCTGTTTATTCACATGCGATTATTCAAAACAAAATCAATAGGCGGGTTTCAAGATACAGAGATGCAAGCGCGTAACCATTGTATTTTGTAACGTACTTTTCTTAATATAAAGGCCTATTAGAGACCAAGAAGTGACTCAGAAGTGTATTGCAGGCCTTTAAATTATTGGAAATGAACAACCTTTTACCTTCGCTCTATGTCAAACACGAACGTAAAATTCCCCACCCTCCCTTCTGCCAATCGTGGAAGGTCGTTCTCCCAACTCCTCATTACTATAGAGTCTAGACGCCACTGCATGGACGCTAAAGCTTAACATACTGCTGCATATCGATGGATCGCAATATCCGACTAGGCAACATATAGCAAAACGACAAGGCACAAATCATGGAAGAATGACACCGCTGTATACCAGCGTGCAAGAGGTAGAAAACGTCTGAAGAACGGCACCGATTAGGGAGTAACAACTTAACCACTTCAACTACTTGTGTAACACGATTAGACTCAGTAGACTACATACGCTTCGATGAAGATACTGGAGTCATGTACTCCGTAATTGCGCAATCCTCCAACACATGACTTTTTGTAGACTGAAAAATTGAATTATAAAGCAATTCTGACACGGGTTGATCGTATGATACTCGTCTGCCATGCAAAAAATACTCTTGTCCGATGTGGTGGGAGACAAACAAGTCGTGTTACACGTCCTACAACTACAAATTCGACCTATAACACGTATCGCCTGTCATACAACTCCATTGCCTCCTAAGTCGGGTCTAGAAGGCAGTGGCCGTATTCTCATCTCCACCGAACCTGAGCAACAATATATACAGCGAATCGGCTGCTTTATATAGGCCTAATGTGAGTTGCAAGTTACTATTAAAAAAGAAACTTTTATATATGCTTCGATAATACATATACATGTAGGCTTAATTAAGCACCACGGTCCAATCCAATCTAGGCCTATTCAGATTAACTCTTAACAGGTCACGTTGGGTTTGTGAAGTTGGCCTAGTAGGCTATAAGCCTAATTGGAGGCGCTATAGGACTTGATGATGCGGAGGGCCGGAGGTTAAAGAGTTGAAGCAGGTAATTATGGAGAGGGGATCCCAGATTGCGGTTGTAATTATGGCTGATGTGGCGAGTTGATGTAAGTATTGTCTATTAGAGTAACGACATAAATAAAGGTGATTCTAGCAGAAGGAAGTATTCAAATTGATGAAATCATTGGTAGGCCTATGAGGATGTGACTGATTTATAAGCCAAATGGTCTATATTAGGATCCCCACTAAAATAAGCATGTTTCTTTTTTTAATATTCAAATGTACGAGGAGTTCATCCATTACCGCACCACATTAAATTTCACTAGACGCCATCCCGGGGGCGTATAAATTATTCAAATAACCTCAAGGTCAGTTGCATCCTGAGCGAGAAACTCCCACCGCCACCACTCTTTCCACTTTTACGCACGCACAAACGTGTGACCTTGAAGCGAAATGGTGTCCTCCATCTCCTCACAGAGCCAAGTTCCAGTCCCCACCAGAAGTTGCACAAAAGTTCAAGAAATATAAAAGGCCTACTGTCTAATTTCGAAGCGATGCTTCTGCAGTTAAGATGCATTAATGTTTGGCTGGGTGGTGACTGGTGAGTACTGAACTTTGTTGGACAGTTGGGACAGACTAAAGTAGTCACAAGGCTTAATAGAATCGATGTAATAATTAATATCAGAGTTCAAATTCTTATTGTTAGTAGGTGGTCTATGACTCCATGGATGACCTCATTGGAGTGGAGTTCAGATTTAGTGGGTTTCAGATCATTGTCCTCTTCTGTTCTTCAGCAGTCTTCTGCACGAAGATAATAATAATAATAATAATAATAATAATAATAATAATAATAATAATAAGTGAAGGACTGGAGTTCATCTCAGAGTTGGGTAGTCGAACGAGTGCTGCAACCCACGATCCAATGGAGACGTCATTTCTGTTCCAACGTATCTCAGTTGTCCTTCAGCGTGGGAACGCAGCCTGCTTCTTCGGGACATTGCCAACACTCACTTAGCTCATCATGGGCGATAACATAATAATAATAATAATAATAATTTGAAACTCCAAGCGATTGCTTAGCATAATAATAATAACAATAATAATAATAAAGTGAGCTCAATGCAATGGCCAGCAGTTTGAATAATAATAATAATAATGATAATGATACTAATAACAATAATAATAATAATAATAATAACAATCTTCCTTTTCCAACGCCTGTCTATCATCATACAGCGGTACAATCTTGTCGCATTTAAGGGTACCTTCTCTTCAAGCCCTGATGACGAGGCCTGACCCTCCAGACAATTTCTCATCATATAATAATCTCTTAAGTCCCTGGGGGAATGAAGTACCTTAGGGCAATAAAATAAATAATAATAATGAAAAATTATATTTATTCTAAATTATTATTATTATTATTATTAATATTATAAATATAATATTATAAATTATAAAATTATAAATTTAAATTATAAATAAAAATAATAAGATAATAATAATAATAATAATAATAATAATATTATTATTATTATTATTACCATTATTACTATTACAATTATTATTTTTATTATTATTATTATTATCTGGGTCGCCGCTTGTCAGGGGACTGTAATCTTGACATGGTGCCCTGAAAAGGGCATTATTATTATTATTATTATTATTATTATTATTATTATTGTTATAGGTTTTCGTCCCCATCGGGCTGAACAAAAGAGCCTCTGAATGCAACTGCATTAAAACGTTGTGTACAAATAGATAGACGTTGAAAAAGATGAGTTGTTTCGCGAGGCCTGTGTCATACGGCGGCCCAGTTCTTGTAGAAACTCCATTCCAGTACGGTTTATGGGGCCCAGTGATTCGATGGCCACTGGCACAAAATCATGCGTGGTAGGGAGGGATGAGTACTTGATGCACTTTCGTTCTGCGGCATGTTCTGCTGCTCCACCGGCTGTTGATGCTGTCAGATGTACATAAGAGGACGCGCATGTGTGAATGGCTGTTGCGTTCCATGCTAGGTGTCTGCCTCTCGCCCATGGGATTAATGTGGCGCCATCTGGTCTCGTGCCATCGGTGCGGATCAGTCCCGATGGTTCTCTTGAGCTCGGAATGTCCGCTTTCAAGAGAGCTCTCCAGATTATTTAATTTATGGCTGAGTGTCGTGCTGCTCTTCCCATTGATCTTCTGCAGACCAGACCGTGATGTCCACCTGGATCGACGCTCTCCCCGCATTGACATGGATGCGGTGCACAGAGCACTAGTCCTAGGCAAAGTCCTGCCGCAACCCTGACCGCCTCATTGTTTAATCCCAACCCGCAGGAAGCCAAAGGGATAGTCCAAAGCCAGTCTCCGGCGTGCGGGGCAGGTAATGCTCGCATTCTGGCTTGACTAAGTGGGTCGTCGCATCCGGACCAGACTTTCGCTTTATCTTCGTTTATCAAAGGTCTGTCCCAGGTCTTCTGTTGGATCGGAACCGGTATCATCGTCACTGGAAGGGAATCCTTACCAACGTTGAACAACATTTCCTCCTGGTACACGTCGTTCCACTCTTCCACGGCTAAGATGGCGCCAACGAGCGAGACGGTCGACGCAGCTGACGCCAAATAGGCTGAAATTGCCAGCATCGATACCCGCCTGTTCCCGAGTCCTCCATCTCTAATCGGGAGTGTAGCCTGTAACCACTGAATGTCATTGAGCTCCGTGTTGAGGATCTTCTCCAGTCCTGTTTTAGTCTGATGGTCTATTGTCTCCAGTAACGGGTGGTTGCAGCACGGAGAAGTCCGCAGCAGGTAAGTCATCTTTGCCGCCCCGAAACAGGATCTCAGCATTATGAGGGCTGCTTGTGACTGGAGGTCCATAAGGTCTTTCAATATTCGATCAATTGTTCACTGTGTTCTTGCAAGGCTTCGTCAAGGGTCTTCCCTCTGAAAAGTGGAGAACCCAAAAGGGTCAGTTCCTCTGGTTCTCGTCTTCTGAAGTCCTCAAAACCCTCTCCAATCGACTCTGCCTCCGAGTAGTACTCACATTTAAGTCTGTTCAGGGAAATTCCGAGCGTTGTCTCAAGCTCTTTTATCTTTGTCAAATCTTGCCAAACGTCATCCACGTTTCCACCTAGGGAAAGATCATCGAGGTACCCAAGCTTGAGCGGAGATCGCAACTCCCTTAACGTCGGCTGCAGGGGCAGGCAAAACAGCAGAGGCCCTAGCGGGTCTCCCTGCTGTGGTCCCATCCTAGACCTCACTACAAATCGGCCGAATTGTAGGTTGGCCTCAATTGAATATGCCTGATAGGTGAACGCATAGAGTTCTGGGATGGTGTCATGGACGGCTCGAAGCATTACATCTCTCCGCAGTGTGTTGAAAGCATTTGCGAAGTCCAATTTTACAAAGATTTGGTCTGGTTGCATGTTCGTCACAAAATTTCTTGCGGCGTTAACCGCTGCCTCTCCCCCTCCAGGGGTTGCAATGCCTACCTGGAACGGGGTGAAGAACTCTCCCAGTCTTTTCAGGGCATAATTATCGGCACATTTTGCTGCCAGCCTGCGTCATACATATCCGATGACAATCGGTCTGAGGCCCCTGATTTCTTGGAAAGAGCGATAAGAGAGCCTCCAAATATCAGTTCACGTAACGCGAGTGGACAATCACCACGCAGCAGTACATTCATGAAGTCCGTCGTAGACTGGAGTAATGTATCAGCTAATTCCTTGGTGTTTATTAGGTCGAGAAGATGCTGGGGTCGGAACCCATCCGGACCCCCCGCTGAACCCGCCGGGAACGATCTAATCGCATCTTCCACTTCTCTCACAGTGACCTGGAAAGAAAACTGTTATTATTAATAATAATATTATATTATGCTGTTATCGCCTATGTGGGCGAGCTAATTGAGTGGTGGCAATGTCCCGAAGAGGCAGGCGGCGTTCCCACGCTGAAGAAAAACCGAAATACGTTGGAACAGAAATGATGTCTCCATTGGATCGTGGGTTGCAGCACTCGTTCGACCACCCAACTCTGAGATGAACTGCAGTCCTTCATTGCTCCAAGCGCCGCCGAATTCCAAGGAGAGGGCTACGAAGTCGTGGGTGTTGGTTATGGTGGAATACTTAGACCTCTTCGTCTTAGCTACGCGTTCGGCTGCTTCGCCAGCTCTGATAGATGTGTCGACAAGATGTGACTTGGCGTAGGTGTCGGGCACTGTCACATCTCATGCCAGACATCGACCACGTGTCCAAGGAATGAGCGTGACGCCGTACGGTCGCTTTCCATCTTCTCTTACCAAGCCGAGAGGTTCCTTTTGCGCTGGAATCTTCGCTCTGCCAAGAGCTCTCCAGATGACATCGTTCAACATGCTATGTAGTTGATGTTTTCTGCTGCCTCTTCTACAAATTATTATTATTATTATTATTATTATTTTTATTATTATTAGTTTTACTTACAACGCCGATTTATAAGGTGCCGTAAACGCGGCCTTACCACTACAAGGGCGCCATACAGAGGTAGACCGAGTCACGCCCAATCCTTCTCCATTTCTGTCTGTTCTCTGTGGCCCTCGTCATCTGCGTTGTCGAAAGGTCCGTCCATTTTCTACCCTCTAGCTCCATCTATTGTCCTCTTGATTGGCTATAAATTCAGGTGCAGTAGGCCTACACTCATTACAACGTCCATCATCAACAGTGCTCATGCAGACTGTGTAAGAACAAGGTTCCTTGGGTGCATTAAAAAGTAATGTCGCTAATGCATGTGCATTGCGAAACTGAACAGTCTGAAATGTACATTCAGTCATTCACTTTCTCAGACGATACACAAAGACACAAAGCAAGATGTGACTCAATGTCGACCAGTGAAGCCTTTTAAAGCGTTGCATAATAATTTTATCCTGTAATGTAGCATAATGGATATATGGCTTTATATCAATTAACAGACGCTCACGTAGAATCCGGGATGGTTACTATTCTTTTGTCAGATCAAGAAATTCAAAAATCGATTTCAACTTGGTGGGTATCTCATCCACGGACGTCGTCTTCTTGACGAAGACTAGTCCGGCTTTTGACCATGCCCTACGTAATAATTCGCTTATTACGTAGCAACCTTAGTGCGCGAAAGAAGATCTCTGCTTTGTTCTTGGTCAGTCGCTCATCGATATAGACAGACATGCGACGGTGATCGGAGGAGGACCCAGACAGTTGAGAGTACAGTCGCAGTCTCGTAGAGTTCGGCGCGCGTTCTGTACTTCGTCACGGATTCGTTTTTAGATGCTTTTGCCTTCACAGGTACCTTCGAGCAGCCAGAAATTGTTGAGTGACCGACCGGCCGTTATAGATAGCACAGTCTTCGGACAAAGTCTAAAGAGCCTGAGGGATTACAACTACCTTGGGTAAAACATTTTAATCTTCTAAATTATAATGATAATTGACGATTGAAGGGGCCAAGCCACTCGACCAACGATGAACCGGATTCGACGTCAAGTCGTCGCAAGCCCAATACCTCTAAATGCCATCATGCCAAGTATTTAGCGTCGACAGTAACTGTTGCCAGTAAGTTTGAACAAGGCAATTTCAAAGCAGCCATCCGTCTCATCTGCAGCGAGGTTCAGTCGGCTCTGGACACAACGGAAACTCTGGTCTGGGTATTAGTTCAAAGCGCTTCATCGCTTTGCAGGTGTCTAAAAAAAAGAAATCGTTCGGGCAATCTCCCGATGGCCTAACCCCACAGCATCTAAAAGATCATGGTGTTTCAAGACCCATACGCCGTTGCATTCGTCTGGCGTATTTAGACCCATGCGCCGATACATTCTTCTGGAATCTCGAGACCCATTGCAACGTTACATTCGTCTGGTGTGTCTAGACCCATGCGCCGATACATTCGTCTGGCGTGTCTAGACCCTTGTGCCGACGGCCGAATGCCTCTTTCGTCGTCAACGGCGCCGAACGCGGCCTCTACCTCCGTCCGTTGAAATGTCTGCCGCTCAAAGACGTTTTCTTCATCGGTGATCATCCATTCCACAGCTCAACTGCACGGATAGACACTGCTAACATATAGACACACGCAGTAATGCAGATGCAAGCAGGTCCTTAATTATGTTTAGTAAAAAATAGGCTATTACTTTGTTTTCATTGGGATGTAGTACCCCAATAGCTGAAGACAAGTTTGGCCTTATAATCCCACAGCTTTTGACATCCTCATCAGAGTTTAACTTTGTTTCTGAGCCAAATAAAAGACGAATATTTCTGAAGAGGCTTAACGACGAATGTGTCTATGCCCAACCGCAGCGTTTGTTAATTCCTATCGGACGATATCTGTTTTCGCTTCGCTTTACAGTCAAACAGTTTTGCCGCCGTTTGACATGTTCTCTGACAACAACAGATGGCGCTGTCTGCATTTATTCGCCTCGTTCGTCGGGATTATCGTTTTATCACCGGGTGAGTTAGCTTTCCAATAATTACATATTATGCCTTTCGCGTGTTCGGCATTCGCCAAGCCTGCGGACTGATAGCAAGGCTCGTGCTTGATGTCGGTCTATTGTCAATATAATGGCAGCCTATAGATAGTTTCGTGTTTGATGTTGTCAGTTGGTAATTGCAGTCTTAATCTCAATGATTTATATAGCGTAACGTGAAGGCTAATCGCAGGACATCTGCTTATTTGACATCGTACCCGCGTTTGCAAGCGATGTCAACAATCGTGAGTCGTCGCTCTACCCTTTCGAGACTCTGAACATCCGTGCCATCTGTTGGCTCTCGGTCCTGTGTCGGAGGGAATGAATGAGTTGCCAACTAGTGTATTTTATTCGTAAGATATTACATTTAACATCATTTAGGCTAGCACGGAGATCGGTTCTGAGTTGGAATCTTGAAAGGGCGCTATATAAATGTGGGATTACACTATTCACAGGCGCTGTGGCAAGTCAGAGGGTTGGATGAGTAAACGCGAAGAAATAGTCATCATATTCTGAATAATTGCTTTACGTGCGTTTTTGGCCCTGGCTAGAAGGAAGGTGGCGCCACTCTACTGGATGGCCGAGGTGTAAGGAGGAAGACGGCGGCCGCCCACTCTACTGGGTGTTCGAAGTATTCCTCGAGGTTTCAAGTGAATAGCTGTAAGATTGTGCAAATGCATAAACGGAGAGACAGACACATACACAGAATCTAGATATACATGTAAAATAAATAGTGTTTATAGTACATACCCACGTGACCGATTGTGTAAACGATACTGTATACCAGGTACGTGTACGATATGTCGCTGGTGACACGATCTTGGCGAATAAGAAGGAAACTTTGCTTTTATGGGTGTGTGAGAGGTGCGCCGTAGGTTTTTGACCCTGGGACCAGGAAGAGGGTGGCTACGGGTTTCGAGTCAATAGCTGTAAAACTGCGGAAATGCTTGGCAGGACAGAGGGGCACTGTGCCTGTTGGTGTTCACTTAATATAATGACTTAATATAATGACTCAATATAATGACTTAATATAATGACTTAATATAACGACTCAATATAATGACTCAATATAATGACTTAATATAATGACTTTATATGATAAGTTGTGTTTCACAGCTTAAACTGAGTTTCCCTCTTTAACGACATCTGACTGAATGTTTAAAGTGTCACAACAAATCCTAAAACGCTCAAATATTACGTCAATGACAGCAGAAATATTATGCGAGAGGCCACCTATAACAGAGTTAATCATGTTGAAGAACAAATTCATCCTGAAGTAACTTTCTATTGCCACCTGCAACAATAAGAACTATATGACACAGCCAGAGGTGTACGAGGGTTTTGAAAAGTGGGGGGGGGGCATAATTTCAAAAATATGGCGCTGAAGCGCAACAAATTTTTTTGCCCCCCTACTTTTTGAATTTTGCCCCCTAAAAATTTGAAAAATGGGGTCACAAATAATCTTAGCAAAAATCATCTTAAAAAGTCATCGGAGAAACATGAAAAGGAACCGATGGAAGCACTGAACACAAAAACCGGGGAGCTTCGCCCCCGGTTTTGAAACTGGAGGGCTGGTGCCCTCTGCCCCCGCTTGTTTCACCTCTGGAAACAGCAATTTTGGTCAAGCGTCTGGCAAATTCGAAAAGAATAAAACCAAAAGCACAAAGAGTCTATAATTTAGGTGTCGCTGGAATCTGACGAATGAAGAATAAATGAATGAATGAATGAATGAATGAATTATTTATTTATTAAATCTGTAACGAGTGCAAGGTCACTCCGTTAAGGTGAATCTGAGGCGCGAATAATCAGCCGCCAGATGAAGGTGCTCTTAGATTTCCAAATCCTTGAAAGCCAATGAATGAATGAATGAATGAATGAATGAATGACATTTGGAGCAGGTCTTGTGTTGCTGAATAATTCACACCAACAGCAGCATCAACAGCCGTAGACGACGCGCCCTTCAGAGGCTACGGGGGCCAACGTGATTACCCAGATCGTAGGCATCAACGATGCACTGGGGTTCGACAGATTCTCTAATGAGAGGGAAAGACGATGGTTTAGCGGAAGAGTGGAGAAATGGAGAGTAGAGGGGAGAGAAGTTGAGGAAAGTCGATGCAAGGACGACTTCGTTTAATCGGAAATAAATCGCATTGGGAACGCATCCCCGTCGATCGGAGTAGGTCGTCAGATTCGAGATTTTTCGGCTCTCTCTCTCTCTCTGTCTCTTTTTCTCTCTGTCTGTCTTTGACTCTTTCTGTCTTTCTCTCTCTCCTCTCTCTGTCTCTGTCTCTCTCTCTGACTCTCTCTCTCTCTCTCTCTCTGTCTTTCTCTCTGTTTGTATGTCTGTCTCTCACCTCTCTCTGTCTGTCTGTCTCTCTCTCGCTCCCTCTCTCTCTTGATATATGTCAACATATCCTTCCTTCCGTGTTTGTTGGTCTGTTCCTCTCCATCTCCACCTGTCATTCCCTCCATATTTAGCCCCCCACTCCTTCCTCTCGTCCAATCTCTGTCCCTGCGAAGGCTGCGATCAGTAAGATTATCACCGCTGTCAATTAGTCCTCCTCCTTCCTGCATGCCTGTTTCCATCTGCCCTCCCTTGATCTCTGTCACTCTCCTTTCCTCCCTTCCTTGTTCTTCCTTCGTTTGACCGTCCCTCCTCCCTCTGCTACTCCCTGAGATTTTTTCTTTCGACTCCTCCCTTTTCCTTCCGTCCCTGCCTCCCTCCCGTCATCGTTCCCTCAGAGGCGCACGCGTGTGGTCAGTCTATCGACGTTTTCGCTTCCGGGTGAACGAGAGCCGAGTCTATCAATAATTCGGAAACGGTTTCCCACGGGAGGTATAGCGCTGACCCAAAAAACGCCAGCATCGCTGTTGCTCGTCAGCCGAGCGAGCAAGTTAGTAAGTGAGCCAGTGAGTAAGCGATCGAGGTAACAGGTCAGCGACTCAGAGTGCTAACGATCCGATCCTCTTCAGACCAGATATTGTAGATAGATATTTAAATGAGCACAAGAATCTGCCATGTATAGTTTTGTATCCGCTGCAAGCACAGATTTGCGCTATTGCATTAGTAGTCACATTGTTTGCTTAAGCTATATATGACTACCACGGCGTGTAACAATTTTCATTCCGCATTTTGACTGCAATCTACCTGTATAACAGTATAATCGCTCCGAGTGAACTTTATCTGAGTAGTGTATTATAGTTTGCAGCGCCTCTAGTGGCCTGGAGTGATAATCACTATAATACTAGACTTTTCACAACTCGCCCTGTTTTGACTATATTCTATTTTAAGGTGCTTGCATAATAGTTAAATTGCGACAATAATTTTGACACACTGACAACATGTGTCAGTGATTAATTTGTTAAAATTTATCATGCAACATGATTTGTCATTTGGCCGGAAACTTACAAAGGCTTGGCGAAATGTCTGGCTTTGCAAAATATTATACAAGTTTCCTTTCCTTTCTTAAAATAATGTAATCCGTTCTAAGAGGAAGGAAAGAGGAAGGGGCGGGTGAAAGGACTGGGGTGCCGACGGTCGTCTGAGGATTTGAATGGTGTTAATCCCCCGGGAAAGGTAATCGACAGGCCATGTTCGAGTCTGACTGTGCCCAAATCACGCCAGACGCCCTCTGGCGTTTGGAGTGATCCATTGGTATCGGGTTGCTTCTCAACTTACCATGACTGTAGATTTACCGGAATATGAACGACAGAAGAAATCCAGAACACATTGAATTTAATCCTCCACTGCACGTACTCTGGTTGCACCAGTCTCAAGCCTGGACAAATGAGGAGGGCGCCGATCATATTCATTATAGCATAGCATCTTTAAGCTGCAACTAACCAATCAGAACATTAAATTATATGATATGTGACAAAATTCCAAGTGCGTAAAAGGATGGCGCCTTAGTGCATTGTGGCGTGGATAAAGGAGCAGGCGAACGAGCAGAGGATATATATATATGTATATTATATATATATTATATATATATATATATATACAGCGATTGAGATAGGGAAAGAGGCGAAGAAGTCAAAGTGTCTGAGAGATCAGCCAATGTAGGCCTAAGGGTGGGTGAGTGTTTTATAGAGTCAAAGGGGAGACAGAGCCATAATTATAGTGTGTGTACGTGTGTATTGTCTTCGAAGGGTTCTTCGCATTGGGAGCGCCTCTGATTAGGTTGTATAAACAGAGGCGCTTTATAAATTCGTGAATAGAATAGAATAGAATGTAAGCAGCACACAACTATTTAATGTTGGCGTTTTGACTCTCGGCCTTTCATCGTCATTTTTGAAAACATTTATCTTTATCCTTCATCTGTTTCTGATTCACATCTTACCTGTAATGTCCTGCATGCCAAAAACAGTCGATAGTTTACGAATCGTGGACTTATTTATGCCGTATTTTTCTCCTGACGCGACAATTTATGATGCACTTGAGACTAACACTTCTAGCAGATCCTTTAGATCCACGTAATCATGATGATCCGTAGACTCATCGGCTGCCCGTTCGCTCTCTAATATTCCACTTCAACTCCGACCACAGCATCTGTCTCTCTGCCTGTGTCGCATTCCCAGTCTCTCTGAGTCGCATCCCCTGTGTGTCTGAGTCGCTTTCCCTGTCTCTCTGAGTCGCGCTGGTCTTCTATATACGGAAGAGAGGCAATTACCCGACTCATTAGGCAATCAAATCAACGAGTTCGTTTGGCCGTGGCGGTTGCTCACTGTTTGGTCGGTGTTGGCGACCGGTGGACGGGCGTCGGTGGCCTCTGGACCTCTAAGCGTCGGTGGCCCCTAGGCTTTTGACCGGTAGACCGACGCAGAACCAGAGGACTTGATTCTAATTTATGCCCTCGCAGACCAATCGCATCTCACGGAATAACTTAGACCATTCGCATTCATGACCGCAAAGGCCTACCCAGACGCACACATCCATACAGGATGACATAGGCCTACACGGGGAATGTCATCTGATGAACGCTCATTGGCCTGCTATAAATTTGACTCCTGTAATAACTTGTCAGGATTCGTTCATGCTGTATACTAGTAATCATACTGCGATCTGTCAGTTTTAAATTAAATTATTATTTGAACTCATTCATTTGGTCTATTTGCGAAGGTCTATGCATAAATGAATGTCCACATGACAGAACGTGTATCTGGTTATATTCAGTGACCCATAACAGGCATTTCAGTATTCTGTATATGTAGGCTACACGTATGTTGTAATGTATTTCTCTATTCCTCTGAATCTGACCAGCCAGCTTCCAGTGCCACCTGAGTTGAATGCAGAATAATACGTACTAGGATTATATCGATGCTTGCCACACTACAGGGTGATACAGCGACTCAATGGCCAGTGGATCGCAGTTCAGTTCTTGGGAGGATGGGCCCATGTATGTCGCACACCTATCAAGGACTTAGTTTAGGAAATATATCCAGGCTACAAGTGGACTACAGCAGACACTTATTTTGACTATAGGACTACTGCCTAATCAACCAAATCAATTCTACAGCACAACGTTAATATTTTGTGCAAGAATTAGGCCAAACTTGGCTGAACTGCGGGTGCTTAAACTGCCTGTTTATATACTGCAGGCAAAGGAGGCCACAAAGCTTCGTCTGTCGCCACTAGAATACGACCGACGGATTATCGTTCCCTAGACATTAAACGAAATGGACTTAATACTTGAATGAACGCTGATCCCTTTCTCATTCATGGCATCCAACAAATTCTATTTGGTACTTACAACCGGAGGATTTCTACAAAGAGACCTATAAAAGTCACTTCAATTGCGTTGCTGGGGATACTCCTTTTTTAAAGGTGGCTGTAGCGACCAAATCAGCTCTCATTCACTTCAGCAAAAAATAAGAGAGAGCTGTTGTTGGTTACCGTGAAATTGTCAGCATCCGATTCTCTGGAATCTAATTTGCTCACTATATAATTATTACACGCACGTTTCATATAAGTTCAATTCATATACAGACGGCGTCAGACAAAAAAGTGGATATCCCAGATGTATATATATATATATATAGAGAGAGTCTCTCTCTCTCTATATACACATATATATATAGTCATGTGCATAATTATGAAGCCTGTTACCTGTATCTGGTCATACATATTCATACGCAAGCACATGGACCTATAAAGCACACTCACACGCACGCAAACACACATAGGCCTAAGACTTACATAAATACGAATATATATGGCATTATATACGTGGGTATATATGTATAAATACACATATTTAAATATCGGCCTACATAAAATGTTCACCAATTTGCAGCGGAACGAAGAAGACGTTAACCACGTTGATTACACAATTGTCGCAGAATTAATCATTTCTTCCGATTGTCTGACTCGGGTTTTCTCCAAGTTCTGTAGGATTGAGGGACATTAAAGAACGTTTAAGTGAAGTAATAAAGGCGCAACAAGAATGCTGCGCTACATATGAGCTAATTTCACACATGTCACTACTGTTGGTTGCTTCGTAATCGTAATCTCCACACTACTAAAGCGCCACTCAAAAGTCAAACGCAGGGCACCAGTTTATTCACGGACCTTCGGTTTCCGTTCGATTTGTCATTGACTAAGTTGTTTCATGCCATGGTTGACAAGACTGCAAGAAATGGGCGTGTACATGACGTCACTGGACACGGTCCAAGAGCCGACGCATGATGAGAAAGTTGTCCTGTTGCTGAATAAGGTTGGTCCAGACGTCTGTTGTATGATGGGTGACCACAGAGACGTATAGCCTGACGCAGTAGACGTATTTCAACGCAGTTCTCATTTTCTTCCTTCAGAATTAGAATTCTCTCAACTGACAGCTGTGCGTGTCTCGCGGACAGTCTCGCTTTCGTAACGAGCACTGAGGAATCACAGGGAACTACTTGGTCGTATTTGTAAGGAGCTTGTTGTCTTGGGGTTCGTTTATCAAATTCTAACAATTTTACTTTGCTCGTTTACCCTGGCAAATTTTGAGTGAGGGGAAGGGCTTTGGTGGAGGGCAGCGCTCCGACAGGTAGAGCAGAAGATGAGCAGGGGGTGCGGGATCGATTCCCGCTACCCGCCAAAAGGTCGACTTAGCCATTCGAATTGCAAGGTGTCACTGGTAGAATGATTAATAAAATGATTAACACGGCTGCCATACAGTTTAAATTCGAATCCTGTAATAACTTGTTATCAGTCGCTCGTATACTATGACTTGTGATCATACTGTCGTATTTAAGTTTGAATTAGGCCTATTAATAAGCATGCAATATGTTTAGTGTATACTGTATATATTGTGTCTGAGTGAACACCTCAACCGATCATAATTATACAACCTATGAATGCTAAGCATATTATTCATATTCAGGTCACAAGCATTAAGGTTGAACCCAGCTCTTGTAGCTCACGGAACAGAGAGTCAGCTGGGAGAGGACGAGGGTTAGAGAGAGAGAGAGAGAGAGAGCCACAGACAGAGCGACAGACAAAGACAGACACAGACAGAGAGAGCGAGAGAGGCAGTGAGGCAGGGAGGGAAGGAGAAAGAGACATGCATACATAGTGCATACACATGCGTACATACATACATACATACATAGACACAATACATACAATGCAGAAAAAGACAGGGATAGACAGCAATAGAGACAGCGAGACAGAAGGACAAGAGGACAGATAGGCAGTAGACACCGAGACGGAAGCCGTTCTGCGGATGCTGCGTCTGGTGGAGTCACTGATGCGGAACGGATTGTCGTTGGATGGAACGACACAAGAGAACGATTCCAATTGAATGAGAGGGGATCGTCGTTGCGGATCAGAGACCACTGATCAGAGATCTGGAAAGGATATTTTGGCGCCTCATAAGAGAGATAGAAGCCCAGGGGAAGGATCTGCCGATGCCAGGCATTGATCCGTTGGGAGGGATCAGGCTTATGGAATGGATGGTTTTATTCCATTATGCTTTTTATCGGACATGTCAAGCCTGCTTTTAAGTTTAAAAAATAGACGGGTGTGGTTTTATGACTTCTATATATAAAGTCTCTTTTGCAATTAAGACATGGAGCACGCGACCATGTTCTCCCACCCAAAGATAACTCGCAATTTATCACCAGATCATTATATAACAACATTTACTAGTTGTTTATTAATTCCAGATACTTTTACTGATCACTGTCACCCGTGAATGTCTGCGTTTTTGTCAGATCGTATTGAAGATTTCTAAATAAACGAATATTTTATATATAGGCCTATACTTCAAATCTAGGCCTCGTTGTCATAATCCTTGAGTAAAAGAACCAAGAACCAATACGGCACTTAAGCTTATTTGATAATTCGTTCAATTTCGTTGATTGCTTGACCAAAGGAAATGGTTTACGTGAATGCATGCAATTAGTATAGAAATCAGATGTCATTCTTGCACTCCAACCCTTCCCCCTCAGATTTGTTGTTTCATTGTTCCGTAGGAACTGGATAAATTGAATAATAAAGGCAAACGCCTGATCTAATTAAGAGCAAACAGTTTTAGATAATTATTACAACACCAAGATCTTATGCCTGATCTTATGCCTGATCTTATGCCTGATCTTATGCCTGATCTTATGCCTGATCTTATGCCTGATCTTATGCCTGATCTTATGCCTGATCTTATGCCTGATCTTATGCCTGATCTTATGCCTGATCTTATGCCTGATCTTATGCCTGATCTTATGCCTGATCTTATGCCTGATCTTATGCCTGATCTTATGTCTGATCTTATGCCTGATCTTATGCCTGATCTTATGCCTGATCTTATGCCTGATCTTATGCCTGATCTTATGCCTGATCTTATGCCTGATCTTATGCCTGATCTTATGCCTGATCTTATGCCTGATCTTATGCCTGATCTTATGCCTGATCTTATGTCTGATCTTATGCCTGATCTTATGCCTGATCTTATGCCTGATCTTATGCCTGATCTTATGCCTGATCTTATGCCTGATCTTATGTCTGATCTTATGCCTGATCTTATGCCTGATCTTATGCCTGATCTTATGCCTGATCTTATGTCTGATCTTATGCCTGATCTTATGCCTGATCTTATGCCTGATCTTATGCCTGATCTTATGCCTGATCTTATGCCTGATCTTATGTCTGATCTTATGCCTGATCTTATGCCTGATCTTATGCCTGATCTTATGCCTGATCTTATGCCTGATCTTATGCCTGATCTTATGCCTGATCTTATGCCTGATCTTATGTCTGATCTTATGCCTGATCTTATGCCTGATCTTATGCCTGATCTTATGCCTGATCTTATGCCTGATCTTATGTCTGATCTTATGCCTGATCTTATGCCTGATCTTATGCCTGATCTTATGTCTGATCTTATGCCTGATCTTATGCCTGATCTTATCCTCCTGTCATCATTCCAATTCTCGAGTCTTATTTGTTTCTTCTTTCATTGTTTTGCTTATCCTCTTCGCTTTTTGACTTTGTTTTCTATTTTCTTCTCTCTTTCTTTGTTCTTGCTTCCATCAATCCATCCTTCTTTTCTTCCTTTCCCTCCTGCCTTCTTTATTCCATGTTGCACTCATTGTCTTGTTCGATTGTTGCGTGTGTTATTATCTTTCTACACCAAAATTGTCAGCGTACGAGTCTTTCCCTTTGAAGCTTATTCCACGTGTAGGCGGAGGATTCGAAACGGTAAGTATTGATTCAACGAATCCCACGGCGAAGGCGCCATAGAAGCCTTTCTTAAATAATCAAGATAAACCTAATCGTGAAACGGACAGCAGTTGTTGCCTCGACCATCTTGACGTCCTCCTCGCGCTGTTTATTTTGAGCTGCGTGCTTTTTGATTGGGCGGGGGTCAGACGGAGATAGATATGGGATAGGGATGGGGATGGGGTGGAGGGTGGCCAGCAGCAGCCTCTGAATCCCGTCTGTCGTCAGAACATCCGTCGATCGATCTCATCCGAGAGTCGACTTCATCTGATCGATTGGGCTGCTGCTGCAGCCGCGCCGAGTGATCGCTCGGATGATTATAGTCGCATTGCTATCCTCCTTCGCATCATGAAAGACTGAGAGGAGGGAGGCACCGGTCTCAGTCCTCCTCTTCCTCCTCTTCTCCCCACCTCCTCTTATTTCTCCTCCTCCTCTTCTTCCTTCTCCTCCTCCTCCTATTCCTCATATTCCTCCTCCTATCCTTTCCCCTCCTCTTCTTTCTCCTCTCCTTTCTTCCCCTCTTCCTCTTTCTTCTCCAATTTCTCCTCCTCTTCTTCCTCCTCCTCTTGCCCCTCTCTCCTCCTATTCCTCCTCCTCCTCCTGCTAGTATTCGTCCTCCCTCTTCTCCTCTTCCTGGACCTCTCCCCTTCTCTCCCATCCTCCTTCTACTTCTCCTTATCCACTCCATCAGCCGCTTATCTCCCGTGCAACGCCCGCTCCACCCAATGACCGATCAAATGAAAGGACGGGGAGTGCATGCACTGGGGAAGAAAGCAAGTAAGATGGACTGTAACGTATTACGATTTCACTCGAGTTCTCTTGACGCAAGAAGATCTATCGATCATTGGAAGAGACACCGGTCACTTGGCTCATTAGGCTCATTAGTAGACATATCACGATCTCTTCCATCTGCTTTATGAAGTCTTTTAACAGCGCTATCGAAGTTATTAGATTAGTTTAAAGAAGACAGTTAACAGAAATAATGGCTATTTGTCAAACTATACGTTGCCTCATCTAACACTCTTAGAAATGTTTGAATACAATCTTATAAATAAGGAGGAGATTGTGTGTCCCCCTCTGTCCGCGATGCATTTCCACAATTTTGCAGCTATTGACTCGAAACCTTCGCTATACACCTGGAACACGCAGTAGAGGGATTCGTGAACCCCCGCCACCCTCTTCCTGGTCTCCAGGGCCAGACACTTACGGTACACCTCCGAAACACATCCATAAAGGCAAAGTTTCCTTCCAATCGTCAGGATCGTGCCTCTTGCGAGATATCGTACAGGTGGCAGCTATGCAGTATTGTTTGCATAGTCTGTCACGTGGGTGTATACTATAAACAATATTTACTTACACGTATGTCTAGATTCCGCAGCCGCCGACTTCCTCCTCTCAAAAGCCTGTCAACCCGGGCAATGAAACAGTACAAGTATTAAAGAACGAGTAGGCCATAGAAATTATATATATATATATTTATATATGTAACATATATATAAGCCCATATATATATATATATATTGGTTTGAGCGGTCGGCCTGTCGTGCGGAGAGTGCGGGTTCGACTCTCGTCCGAGGCAGTAACCGTGTGGGGATCTTCGGCAAGTCCTTCGCACACAATAGTTATTGCTCGGCTATGTAACTGCAATTGTCACGTCGAGGTTGACTGTAAGAATGGCAATATCAAATTACAGTTGTTTTGTAATGTATTGTACTGCATTGCGTATGACGGAAGACTTCAAAGGCGAGACGGATTGTTTCTTTCTAAGAGGAATGAGAGGTGTCCTTCTGCGTTCCATTAAAAATTTATTTCCGAATATTGGTTTTCATCGCCTTATATGGGCTTCTGTAGTGTTATAATATTTAATTTTTCACTTGTGATTGTTTAATGGCGAAATCTTTACTGGAAGCAACAAATTGAATTGAATGTTCATTTTGATATTCTGACGAAAGTAAGGTATGCCAAGCCATTCAGTCGACAGATCTTGGGACATTGTCGTTCTAGTATCTACAGACATCTTAGAGCACTAAACGATTGCTCTAAGCAGCATAACCAAACAAAACATGATGATGCAGAACCTTAAAACTATTTGGGTAGATTGCAGCCAAAACATCCTTGGCATTATTTGTGCCTATTTAAGGAAAATAAAGATATGTCTATCGGCAACGACTGCATGGAAAGACACTTTGAAATGGTGATCTTCGTGAATTTCTCACAGTTCCCTGCTCATAAAATCCACACGTGCTCATAGCCCATTGATGGGGCATCGCCACTTTAGTATCTGACAGGCTGAAAAGTAAACATAGACCACCCATACTAATGATGAAACACGTGAATTTAGACAACAGTAACAGGACTCCAAACTACATTAAAATGCACTTGCGAGCGATTGATATCTCTAATGTTTTCCGTGGACTATACCGTCCACCCCAGGTACACCTTCTACGACCCAACTCCTTTGGTGCCAAATTTTCCACCGAGTAGGCCTATTACTGCCGTTAATAGCGGAGGACCGCGGCGCTTCCAGTATTATACGTTGTCGACGTCTTCCTAGCCAAAGCGTCGGTAGATGGCGATACATGTTAACAATATTATTGATTATAGGCTCAGACGGAACAGGCTAATTACATATTATATCATGTTGTATATGATAAATGGCTTAATAGTAAATTGCATTATATTGACTCCTTTCTTATTTCGAAGAAACTTTTCTGTGAATGAATTAAATTTAATAGTTATTAGCGTAGTAAGATCAGCCATTGAGCGCATTTTTAAGATGTCAAGCGAGGCTAGATAAGCCCTCTGGAATAAAATACGTTAACGCTTCTCAGCATTATGGCTAAGGTCAAAGTGGTGTAGGCCTATCTATCAGTGTAATACCTGATACATATTATATATAAGGATATGAGACGTTGATATGTAGGCCTACTATAGGGCCTGCTTGTTTCCTATTCAGCTGGGGTTCGTAAGAGATGTTAGGCTTGGAGTGGCTTCGCAAACTCCCTTCACGGGGTGTAATGGTATTAAAATTCTATATTACCCTTTGCACGATGTTTCAATTCTTATGTTGTAGCAATACAAGGAATGCTTCGTCTTGGTATGCCTCGTCTTGAGATCTACGCCGAGGCACTCTTGCCTCATCCTGGATATACGGGCCCGCGTAGTCCTATTGGTCGCAACAAGCATTTTTCTTGGATGAGACCTGGAATAGGCTAAACTGACGGCGTTGAATTTATCGTAATCGTAATCTCGAAAATTCTACAGCGATTGCTGAGTTGCGGGAACCAGCTTATGCACAGGCGCCTAATTAAAACATGGCCGACGATAGGCATGGGTGAAATCGGTTCCAGGTCCATCACAGAGAATCAGCGCAACAGACATTAACAAATCATACGATGAACTGACATAAACAGCGAACAAGAAGGTGTTGATAGACTATCTGAATCTTAACCAAACTGATCCTAGCAAACGGATTTAGCAGATGTATACCTGAGATCCGAAGTTCTCGGTTTTGCCCATTAACGAGCGATTTTCACCGAGATCCAAGCAGTTCAATTAGTGAGATTATATCTCTCTTCCTGAGCGACAGTTGACTTCGAAATTGAGACGCTTCCTGAGGCTACATCCGGTTTAGCCCATTTCTCCAATGGCTGCCGATCGAATTTCTCTTTTCTATTGAATGATTCCGTCTCATTTCTTTCGAATCATTCCGTCTCTATCTAACTTATCCCATCTTTCTCCGTTTTCTCTTCCACCTTCTCGGTTCAACTCTTTCTCATGCCCAGATATCCCAAACGTTTACAAGTTGAAAAGGTTTTCTAAGCGATCGCATTCATAGAGCGCATTTGATTTCCGGATTAATTATAGGCAGGAAGTGGCGAGAATGGGCCTACGTTTGACGGAGACATCGAGAGTATTTGCTCTCCCTGGAAAGTTTCCCGAATCATATATAATATATATATATAATATATATATATACATATATATATATATATAAAATACTCACTTACCATATTTCGCATTTTGAGTGCTATGTATACCGACATACTATTTCGTCGATTTTGACGAGAAGATGAACTTTTGCCTCAATTAATAATAAAGTATACATCTATACAATCATTCGTCTTTAATTCCCTTCCGATTTATCCTTTCTTCTCTTCCCTTTGACTTCATCCGCCGTCTTCATTTCATTAACATATCATGTTCATTATCACCACAACTCCGCCACTGCTCGAACTCTGGTAGTGCCAGTACCAAGCTTGGATCAAGGAGGAGGGCGAATTTAATGATCTTTTTTATCACACAATGCCGCTAAACTGAAACTATAACTACTACGTTATGGTCATGCTTTCCTTCTACCATTTAGATGTTTTGTTGCTTTTGTTTATGTCTAAAGTAGAGTTTTAGAGTTATCTATTTTTGAACGGATTCTAATAGGGCCACATACTAATATAGGCCTATTTATGCAAATAGTATAAATACGCCATCGCACAATTTAGGCCATCTAACAGGAATTTTGTATAGGGTGGTTCCAGATGGTTCTGGTCCTCCTCTTACTGGCCTTCCCAGCATCCTTCCTGTTTTAATTACAAAATTCCCACATTCATATATAAATAGAAAAATATAAATAAATATAAATATGATATACACGATATAATTATGTTACAAAATCTACAGAGTAACATTTTATAAATAATTATGCTAATATTGCAAGAACAATTAATTTCAATACTTTCGTCAGAAAACGTTGCTCAAAAAGGCTGCAATACGACTTTTGTTTTGCCCAATTGCCTACTTCCACTGCGTGTCTTCACTTCAATCAAAAGTAGAAATGGGGTTTATGAAGACTCCATCAAGCGAAAACATGGGAAGCCGCCACACCCTCGCGGTGTCATAAATATGCTACCACAAATAAGATTATTTTGATATTGTTAAACGTAATTGGCTTATTCTCAACAGCAAAGCCTTTCTGTCCTAACTTTTTCTTCACACGTTTCCGATAGTCTCAAAATTATATATGGTCCTGGCAACATCAGTGGACTAAATAAGGTAAGCAGGATATTTTTTGGCTGAGTCTGAAGCATTCATTGCAGGCGTGGTTAGACATACATACATACATACATACATACATACATACATACATACATACATACATACATACTATTAGTTGGAAAGACAGGAAATCGGACGATTCGGTCAGGTATAGAACGTAATAAATGATGATAACTAACATGTAGGCCCTATTTTATTCGACCATATAACATGTAACATTATTTGAAGCACTCTGAGTGGATATCTTGAAGAGGAGCTATATAAATGCTCGATTACTTTATATTATATAAACATAAAACTTCTTTTGCAAAATAAACTCTATGATCTAAGACTGACGAAGAGCCAATTAGCTGAATTAGGGGCCGTTCATATATTATATAACGCTCAAGGGGTAGGTGAGTTGGTTCCGGTTTTGTTAGCGTTATATTATGTAGGGTGGGTGGGGTAGGTTGAAGGTTTTGTTATATACCAAACTTTTTTCAGCTTATGCTATTTTGCCTGTTTGCTTGCCAATTGGAAATTCCATGTACCACGGACCTTCATTGTTTAATCGAAGTTCACAATACGTTGTGAACCAAAACTAGCACCATTAGCTGCCACCTGGTGAATTGATTTGACGTTCTTAGTTATTATTTTATAAATCCACTGTTAACAATTTGCTGTTTACAATTTTAACAATTTCATGTGTATGGCTTCAAACGCTCTAAAATTCAATCCTGTGTGCTTTGTTTTGATTCTGGTTAAAATTAAAATTAATTCACTTGAAATAATTATTTTGCTAGGTATTATAATGATGTTTGATTTCATTTTCTATAGTATGTGTTAATAGTTTATGCTTGCTTAAATACCCAATTGCAGTTGTAGTACGCACTCTGTATACATCATACGCTATTAAATAGGTAGAGTTAAGACCTGATAGTGCAATATTAAACCAATCCATTCTGTGTGATACCGTAATGCTCATTTCTTGTGCAAAACAGGAGGGAAACTAAAATGGTGCTTTTAAATAGGATGTACGTCACTGCCATGTATCATCATGCTGATTAGTAGGCCTATCTGTAGATACATGGTGACAATCGTCGACTACCCAATTAGTTACCGTGATTAATACAAGTGAATTTAGCGCCATTAAAAGTCCGATTATTAGGATGCAGAGGAACTCATACATCCGGTCTAATCACCATTGGCACGAGAGAGTACACAATTTTAAGGTAGCTTTTGTAACATTGCTAATTGAGTGTATGATGATTTTTACTGCAGTTCTTGAATTGGATAAAGGCAATTATCAGTTGAATCACTACTACAAAAGTGCTAACTAACATCGTATTGTTAGAAAAGTGTCAAATTGTGCAATACAATGATGTCGATTGTATGTCTTTTAATGTGCTTATAGGCTGGGGTGGGGTGGGGTGGGGTAGGGAGGTGGGTAGCATATCTGTTATATAACATAGGGGTGGGGGGTCACAACTGCTGTTATATAACGTTATTAGGGGTAGGGTGGTGGGTCAAAAATTGGGATTTTATGCGTTATATAATATGTGAACGGCCCCTTAGCTAACCTGCACAAAGGTCAGAGTACATTGTTGATATTAACATCTGTGCCTAAATGTACATTAAAATGATTGGCTAAGATTATGTTTATGTTAGCGTCGTAATTGTTTTATCCATTTTTAGCCGCATCGCCGATCCAAAAGATACGTGCAGAGAATTCTAGTCTAATCGTTAACAATCCGAAATGCATTATTGCATGCACCAGCTTGAATTGGCTCAGAGTGCTGCTGTTAGAGATTTGATCTACTGCAAGCCCTGGTGTCATGCATGAGAACTTGAATGTACGTGACAGTCGACACGTGAAAGCCTACACTGTGTGTATGCTGTGGGTGCATAATATATGTAAATATGAGGGAATTTAGTTTTTTTTAACAGGAAAGTCATGCCTATAATCTGAGGTTGGGAGATGTGAGGGAAGGGAAAGGCGGGTTTCCTCTTCGCTCAACACATGAAGCGGATAATGGAAATAATGAAGAATAATGACGACAGGTGGCGACACAGGTCTTATCCCAATGACGAACAGCAAATTAATCTCCGACAAACAACATCTATGTCCGGCTGAATGGCTCTGTGCTTGTCTTCTTTTCTTTAACAACATCCACCACATCAACATCACCACAACCGCCGCCACCATGTTTATCCCCACCAAAAACACCACCACCATTATCCCCACAAAAACCGAAGCCACCAACACCACTATTGCCATCACGACCACGATAACGACTTAGAACCACCGAGAAGTAGCCTGCACGAAGAACTTCTATTACAATGTCAAAGTAAAATCAAAGCCAAAAGTACTTAATTGTTTATCAATTGAACCAACATCGCAAAATCGGTTTATTATTGGTGAAAATGGGGAAAACCAAAGGGATACACTGTCCCGCTAACAGGATCGATCAGTTACACAAATCACATACGCATCTATAGAGTTTCACTGTACGCTGTAAAGGGAAATCTTACTAACGAAAATTGCAGTTAGTGAAGAATACCACGTGAGCGTAACAAATCATAGTTTCAATAACTTTAAACTTTGACTTAAAACAGCCTAAACTTAATAATATTGTGGTTTCAAGTTTAAAAAACAAATCTCAGGCTTTTGTAATCGAATTGTACCGTTCTGTCCATGTCTACAGATGATTGCTCGGTCTTTTGTAGGGCCAATTTTTAGCGAGGAATACTGTCTCACGGAGTCCTTTCACGCGCAGTGCCCTCAAAGAGAGGTCATCGTCATGGAAACGGCGAGATTCGGCAGAATGAGGCTCGGACGATGCGTGACCCGTAACTATGGCAACATCGGTTGCTCGACAGAAGTGCTTGGTCTGCTGGACTACGCATGCTCCGGGCGTTGGTCATGTGACTTCAGCGTTTCTGATCAGTCGCTCGTTCGAACGAAACCATGTCCAAAGGACTTTGCATCGTATCTCGAAGCAACATATCACTGCGTACCAGGCAAACAACTTATAAGCTCTGCTCCTTCATTCATTCATTTATTCATTCATTCGTTCATTAGTTGTTTCCTTGATTCGCTCATTCATTCATTCATTCATTCATTTACTCATTCACTTATTCGTTCATTCACTCATTGATTCATTCATTCACTCATTCATTCATTCACTCATTCATTCATTCACTCATTCATTCATTCATTCGTTCTTTCTTTCTTCCATTCATTCATCCATCAATTCATTCATTATTTCGGTCAGTCTGTCGTTTCTTCGTTCGTTCGTGCATTAGTTTGTTAATTTATGGTTTGTTAATTTATGGTTTGTTAATTTATGGTTTGTTAATTTATGGTTTGTTAATTTATGGTTTGTTAATTTATGGTTTGTTAATTTATGGTTTGTTAATTTATGGTTTGTTAATTTATGGTTCCGTCATTTGTTAGTCTGTTTGTTCGTTAATTGCATTTGTTCATTCGTTTGTTTATCTGGTTTGACCTCGGACTCGTACGACGTTATATAGCACTGTTAATTTCGTTCACTAAACTAAAACTATAGAACGGAATTGAATTTATGATCGTTCACGAAAACGAAAACGAGAACTAGAAAGAAATTAACAACTAGAACAAAATAACAACGGAAGAGATTCTACGTAGAACTAACTAAAAAGAAAAACGATATTGAAATCTTGAACAAAAACTATAGAAAATACAAGTATCAATTTCTTTCCTTCTGTGCTAATTCAGGTCGAATCCAAATTGAATTTATCTGGAGCATTAATACGCTCAAATTTCTGGCAGCAAAAGACCAGACATAACTATTGACTAGACATAATGTTAATGTCACAATGGGAGAATATCCAAGAAGAAATGGACATATAATTTATCAGAGATGACTAGGGTTGCCAGATACCTTTTCTGAAAATACTGGACACCTTCCCAATCCCATCCTTCCCTTCCCGGGTATCACACAAAGCGGGGGAGGGTACGAGAGTATTACCCATGGGAAAATTGTGTATATTGTTATATTATTGTTATCAGTGCATTTTTTTGAAATAGAAATCATAGGATTGATTGTGTTTTATGGGCTTCCTCACAGGGAGGGGGTAAAACCGTAAAAAACCCTCTCTGAACCCTCCCCATCGGGCCATCACAAACGCCCCCAAAAGCTCTGAACGGTTATTACTCCTAAACACTATTACTCTGTGGAGTCAAAAGTCAGGAAACTGGTTAAATACATGAGTCCTCATTCCGCCGCCCCCCATTTTCAAAACCCGTTCTGCTTCCCTCGGGGCTTCGTGGGCAGAAAATGAATAAGACTTAGACTATTATTATAAGACTTGAAGTCAATAATAAGAGAATAGTTCTAAACTTCTAATTCAATACTATTTAAAGTTTATAATTTGCAATTTGCAAATTTAATGAACATGCTGCAAATGAATGATAAATTAAAATGTTAAAAACGTGTGTAATCAAGTGTTTATTGTATTCTACACACACGCACATTATCATGTGACATAATGTTCTTCAAGTGTCGTTAAATTTAATATAGGTGGATAGCAGCAAACGACGAAATGAGCCAATGGCGTTCTCGCCGGATGTGACACGTTACAAATACCAACTCAACTTACTCAAGTGATAGATGGCGACACAAAAATTTTAAGCAAAGAGTTATGTACCAGGCAGTTCGACAGCCCAGTCACAGCTGCCTGAGTGAAATCGACGATAAATAAGAAGACAACAACAACAAGCGTAGTTCTTTAAGATATTTTGATTTTGAAAAAAATAATGTGTAAATAATAAAACGAGCACGAACACAAACAGAAATTGAGAAAATTTTAGAAAAACCGGACATATACATGTCCGGTATTTATTTTTATTTTATTCCGGACAGTCTGCTAAAATACCGGACTGTCCGGTTTAAAACCGGACACCTGGTAACCCTAGAGATGACACAGTATAGTGGAGACAATGCCTGATGTCTGTAACATATATTTATAGACTCGAAAGACAATATTCGAAAGAGGAGATAACCAATTTTGAAAATTAATAATTTCGAACTTCCAAATGTCTCTTCATATTGTTGCTGAGAAGCCAGTGTCCGTCTTTTGTCCTTCATTTTCCATTATCCTGTTCAGGAAATGTAAATTTCAACATTTTATTATCAAACACTTATTTTATAATCATAAGGTAATAAGCAAACTTTTAAAATTAAATATGATAAATAAAATTATTATGACCTACTCACATGTATACATCCAACTGGTCACTTATATGACACGCTGTTGAGAAAAATCACAACGGTTTGAATTGCGTTAATCAAAGATTATCGCCAGTGCTAAACTGCAATTGCCATTTCTATTTCTATTTACTAAAAAGATACCTATCATTAATATAGTTAGTTCTTGCCCTGAGCGACTTCATTCTCACGGACTACTTTAAGTTATAAATGGAATGTATCTGGCTATGAGCCTATCTCAGCCATATTGGGGGAGAGGAAGTCGGGTTGATTTCGACCGACTGTGTGGTAATAGTGACCGTTAGCGTCGCCCTCCTTCCTTATCTAGTCTTGGGACAGGCACGAGGACCGGATGTCGCCTTTGCGCACTCTGTGACCGACATTAGTCTTTGACAGGCAAGGATGGTCAGAAGTCAGAATCGTCTGCAGCTGTTTTGCCACGATCAGGACATCTACACTTATACGAGTCAGTAAATTGAACGGCACCCAAAAGGGGTAACTTCACAACACCGTGAGACATCCTTTCTCCAACACTACTTTATATTAGTTGCAATTAGCAAAGTCTCAGACATGCTTGGCCAACAATGTTTGGGCTTAACATTTAATACGACGATATTGGGAATAAGATGGTTTCTACATACGTACATAAAATTACAGAGTTTATGTGCAAACTGACAATTATACATACAGACGTGCCTACATAAAATGCACTTGCATACATGCACGCATGCACACAGACATAAAAACACACGTATATGAAACACACATCGATAGGTACATACTTACATACATGCAAACATATGTACATTCATACACAAATTCAAATGACTATCTGATTCTTTTGAGAGGAGAGTCATTAGAGTTCGCCTACCCATGATTTCTTAATTCTGCAATGACAAGAGTTTGGGTGCGGATTGGGGCATGAACACAAAAGACCGTCACAGCAAGCAGTGTCAGCAGCTGAAGTCGAACAAGAGGCGTTTTCTTTAAGACAGGTCCTGGAATATTCAAATTGAAAAAGAACTCTATTTTCCTCATTTAGAATAACTGTGCTTTAAAATGCTAATCCAAATCAAATGATTATCATCATTGTCAATTAAATAAACATTAAGAAACAATCCAAAACACTAATTCTTATTTTCTAGTTCACATAATATGTCATAATTATGTTATGTATTAGCCCACATCACAATCATAACACCAGACGAATGTCTTTTATACGTCCTTGTTGCGCCTGGACGAATGTTCGGAAGTACTTCAAGTGACACTAGTGAGGGAATGCTTGTTGCCATCGTCTCCGTGTCTGCGAATGGTGTTGACAGTCATCGCCCAGAGTCTAAGACGTTTCGTCATCGAACGACTGGTCAATAAAAGTTTGGTCATCGAACGATTGGTCAACGGACGCTTGGTCATCGAACGATTGGTCAACGGACGCTTGGTCATCGAACGATTGGTCAACGGACGCTTGGTCATCGAACGATTGGTCAACGGACGCTTGGTCATCGAACGATTGGTCAACGGACGCTTGGTCATCGAACGATTCATCAACAGAAGTTTGGTCATCGAACGATTGGTCAACAGAAGTTTGGTCATCGAACGATTGGTCAACGGACGCTTGGTCATCGAACGATTGGTCAACGGACGATTGTTCAGAAATGAGAATTTCAAATACTGAAGACACTTTTAAAATGTGTCGTTTCTCTTATCAGTACAAACAACTGCACTGGCACAGATACAAGATAACCCTTTGAAATCGACGACCACTAATAGTCCCTAGTCAGGCGAACCGACCGACCAATTACGCCATTCGAAAACCAGTCATCTTTACATGCGCAGCAATGAAGATTTCGCTCATACCCTACACAAATAAAACAAACATGGAATGATACACGTGAATAGAGATATATATGTACACGACTAAGATGTCTAAGAATATCGCGTATGTAGGACAACAGAATAAAAGTAGAACATAAGTAATATAAACAAAGATTTATGATGTAAGTTGACTGAGTTCACCAAGGCATTGCATACTGTATAGTCGATGGCTTCTTTTGCAGTTAACTCACATTTCCAACGTCAGGTACCAGGAAGTTATTATATTAAAATTAAATACTACTTCAAATTTATATTATAGGTCGCCAAGTTGCAGGTTAATTAAGTATTAAGTTGTAATATTAGGTGACACAACAGTTCGTTCTCCGTTTTAAAACTGAAATATCTCGGTTAAAGTGATTCGGATCTCGTCAATATTTTTCAAGCGTATACAGGAGTCTCAAATTATATATCCCCAAAATGTTAAGTCGGATATAGGCTCCCATCTTCTCTCCTCCACTTACTCCAGACCATCACTGACGGACTAAACTTCATCGCTGGAGCAGATGCAACGTTCTCGTACTGTAAACGCAAGCTCGATTGCATCACAATGATATTGTAATATTAATATTAATATAATATTATTATTATAATAATGCTGATGATAATAAATATTATTTATTATCATCAGCATTATTCAACTCGTCATCGTCTTCGTCATAGCTGTTGCAGTCGCCGTCACAAATACCAGTTCACGGGACCCTCCTGCTGACGGCGACAGGTACAAATAAATGAATTAATATTTTCGATCATTAATCTTGTATTTGAATGTACTCGCTTTGACCATTCTTGGTCATCTCTTGTAGGCCTACCTTAATCTTTTAAATCTCGCATGTTGAATGGTTTTCGATCAATTGGCCTTTCATCCCAAATGACCATCAGAGTATAATAACTCATCGACTTATCCACGCGTAGTATTGCATAAAATTTATGTCAACGATATCCGAATGAATAGTTGCCATGAAATTAGGCCCAATGCGATTTAGTGCACAAACATATTGCTCCGTTTGATTGACAATGATACAAACCAAGTATTTTCCTATTTGCTCAACCTCTATCAATAATATTCATCTCAATAATAATGTATTTTAGAATAAATTATTCCTTATTACTAAAATGTTTTTATGCTGAGTTTTAAAATAGCGGAAACCTTTTATGAATTTTCCACAAATTGGATAGCTGTATCCTCTTCACCATCTCGTGCTCTAGATAAAGCAAAACAACGTTTACATTCAGTTACTTCTCTTGCTTAGGACAGCTATCGGATAAATGGAAACAAAACAATGTCCACCTAGCATGCAGCAACTATTTCGGTCTTTTCGCTGTGTTTCCGAAATGGCTCCAATTGCTGGTTAAATGTAATTTTAACATAGGCGGGCCAAATCAAAAGGCTCCACATAAATGCACATATATACATACAAAGATATATACAAGTCTGAAGGATATATAAATATACGTATACATTCATTCATTCATTCATTCTCAATTTAATTTTCCTGCAGCCAACATAATCACAGATTTGACAATTTTGGCTATGTGTACAGTTACAGCTTATGCCATTGTAATTTCCAAGGGGATGACCTTGAGGGAATGGATGATCCCCTTAAATCGGGCAAACATGGGAATGAAATAGATATTATTGCGATATACATGTACATAATTATGAGAGTTGGTTCACATTAAGAAACAGGAATAAACATTATTTAAAAACTAAGATGAGCAACCAAACACCAGTAAACGGGAATAATATAATAATCCTACAAAATGCATACATATCATTTTTTAACGCATAAATGCATTAAAATAATAACTAATGCATACATGAGAGGCGCCCATATACATTGCATACGTTGCATGCATATTACATCACACACACACAAATGCAAGTAAAACATTGCAGCGCAAAGATCAAGTCTGTCAGGACCGATACGTTGGACCAGCAACCGCCTCAATTTTAATGATCTTCTTCCAACGTTCTTGCTCCAGGATGTCATAGAGGATCCCCTTCCTCTCCTCACCTGTCTCTATGACCGCTCACTATCTGAAGGCACCCTGTGTCCTTCGCAGAAACGTTCGCTTGTACTCTTCCGGCCATCAAGCTAGAGGGTTTGAAACCCTCTGACCAACCAAACTATAGACCTATCTCTATGTGTCGCTTAATTCAAAAGTTGTAGAGATAATTGTTGCTGGACAGCTGACCAGTTATTAACTTAATTTTTAACTGTTTAAATATTAATGGAATGTTTCCCCTTCGCAGTCAGTTTTCCGACAGAGAGATCATTGCACTGAGACTCTTCAGGTCCGCCTTCCTTCTGATTTTTACAAAGCTATTGACCATTCTCAGGTCACTCTCTTGCTGGACGTCAGTGTTGCTTCGTCTGTCAATCTCTTTGACCTTGCTGACCGACCGCCTGAATGGATCCGGTCATTCCTGACTGAACACACCTCATGCGTCATTGCTCATCTGGATCTAGTTGGGGCCCCGTCCCCCTTGGACTGCCGCAGGGTTCCGTATTGGGTCCACTGCTCGTCACCCCATATACTTCTGCGATTGGCATGTTCCTCTCACCTTGCGAAGTTTTAAATAAGATTTATAAGGATGACACACAAGCCAATGTGTACTATTCCGCCTCTAAAGCAATGACTTCTGTTCAGACTATGCAAATAGCGATTGACTCACTCGAGTCCTGGCTTAATCCCACTGAAACAAAATTTATCTGGCTTGAGATTAGGCAACAACCACTGGCAAAGCTTAACCTTGGGGCACTTTCTGGTGCGTTCTCCAATTTCACTTTTGATACTTCCGTGAGAGACCTTGGTATCATCCTTGACCAAAGCTTTCTCTCGCCAAGCATGTTAACCCAGTATTAAAGTCGTAATTGCTTCTATGAACTACGTTGCTTACAGGTTATCTATCTACCACTCGCTATCTACAAGTGCTGCAGCCACTCTTATTCATGCTTTCGTCGCTAGTCGTCTTGACTACTGCTCCAGCTTTGCAGGCATTGGGCAACTGGAGCGAGTCCACTGGTCATCGGATCGCCTGATAGGAGGCTTTTCTAGGACAGGCACGTTTCTGCCTATATGCGTGGCGTGTTGCACTGGCTTCCCATCCCGCAGGGCATTGCGTTTCGAATCACCACCTCGGTATGGCACTGCCTTTTTGGGCTGCGTCAGGAGCTATGTCTCCCAACTGCTGCCAGCGCTCGAAGGGCTCTGTGCTCTGCTGTGCAGAGCCTTCTCAGCCTTCCATTCTCACGCACTGACACGGTGCAGCATCGTGCTTTCTCTATTGTTGGCCCTACCACTTGGAATGGGTTTCCTCTGGACCTCCGTATTTTACCTAGGATCTCCTAATCTTCTTTCTACTCTTTTCTTAAATCTGTCCTCTTTGACTGTGGCTCGCTTGGGAGCGCTTCTGATTTCTTGAAGAGGCGCTATATTCAGTTTCATTGATTGCTTGATTGATAATGCCCTTCGAGCGTCGTTACCAGATCAGCATCCTGTCTACGATAGGCTACTTACCGTTGCCCTGATCAGCCGACGAATAGGAGCTGTGAGCAAGCAGAATGCTTGCGATCACCAAGAGGCCAAATGACGTCATCTGCCAAGAGAAAGAACATCAATGTCTTACACCTCAATCGCGGTGATCTATTCGGTGGCGCGATTGTTACGTAATCTAACGACTGCAGATTCGAGTCCTGCTGTTAAGAACCTGCGCAAGATAACTACTCAGGTTGAAATAGTATATTTTCCAGTCCAGAACAAGTCTTGGAACTCCTATTGAACGTGAAGCATATAACAAAACATAAATATAAATGTAGGTGTACCCTGACTTACTATATATTGACTATTTCAGCCTGCGTAGTTATCTCAAAGATTTCTTCCCTTCTAATAGATCTGTTGGTTTTCTACCGAAAGCAAGTGTTTCAAGCGGATCCACGCAGTGTGCTGTTGCCTCTGGAATTTATAAACATAGCAATTATTGAAAGTCGAAGCCCTCAGAATTGAATAATTTATAAACTGAACAAACCCACTGATAGTGCGATAACTGCAGTAGATATGAATTATTTATCGGTATCTTATTCCTCGGGGCACACCTTTGAGTACTTTTGCAAAACATCGCTGTATAAGCGTATGAATCAAATTTAGTGAATTTGAACCCAGACGAATTATATCTTTTGGCTATAATCGCTTGTTAACGAAACAAAATTAATTCAGGATGAGCACTACAGATCTTACATTAGAATTGAATTATTTCTAAACTGAACTAGCCCTCTGATAACTGCATGAAATATGGATTATTCATCGGTTTCATTTCCAGTGGGACACTTTTTTAGTACTTTTGTAAAACATCGCAGTATAAACGTACAAATCAAACACAGTGGTGTTACAACTAGCTGAATTTTGTCTGCTGGTTGTAATTGCTTGTTATTGAGGTAGAATAAATTCAGGAAAAACACTACATGTCTTAGATGAATATCAACGAAAATTGTGAACTTGTTGGACGCGTTTGACTTAAAGAATAATTATTTTGCTTTGTGACAGCGCCACTTCAATATTCATTGGATTCAACTGCCGAACACATCACAGCCAAATGTATTTCAAAGTTACAAACCTAGACTTAAGCAACCCTATATCCCACACGACGTTATTTGGCTTAATTATTTTTAGACCTACACTAGTAAAATAAATATTATTATTGCTTGTGAAAATTTAGCGTCATAAATACGATTGATTAAAGCCCTGTGTGTACATGTTGTATGTTGTCAAACCCCTAAGTAACACGCTGAACACCCATCATGGTTAACCGTCAACGTAGAAGGAGATTGATACCAGATCGAATGCGCATCAATCACAACCGGTCGCTTTGATCTGTTTCAGCGCTACAAGTCACCAGTGACGCCTGTACGTCATCATCATCGTCATCGTCATCCTCCCTTCCATCTCCGTCTCCATCCATTTCCTCCTCCTTCTCAACGACCGCCTTTTCCATTTCGATGCCCGAAGGATACATCACGAGCCCCGCCGCATCCAATCCATCGTTCCAGCCTCAGTCCCCAACCACCTGTTTCGTCTCATTCCATCTCAACCCCGGTCAGCGCCTTAACCTCACCCTCTACGACTTCTCCATCTCCTCCCTCTCCTCCTCCTCCTCCTCCTCCTCTTCCTACTCCTCCCTGATACCCTCTCGCAACCGTTCGGATCACCCACCTCCCATCGAGGGCCCATCACCGTCCATCTCCCTACCCTCTGCGGGACCCTTCAAGCAACCCTGCAATCGGTACGCTGTTGTCATCGAGCCGTTCTCTTCTGGCGACGCTGTCATCGTTTGCGCAGGGAACCAGCGTCTGAGTCACGTGTACACTTCGCGTTCAAATCACGTCCAGCTCGAGATCTTGGCGCAGCCGCCGCCGCCGACGCACCTGACGACTGCGCATGTCTCTAGGTTCCTGCTGAGATTTGAAGGTTGGTGCATGCATGGGCGGCGCATGGAGCTTAGCAAGGATCCGTGTCATTTGGCGCTGTCTGTTGCTTGATGTGATGCGACTTTAATTAGAACTTACATAAGATTTGGCGGAAGATTAGGGTGTTCTATCGAACGACGGATTGCAATTTCGCTCTGAGGACTTCTTTTGAAAACATTTCTCCTTTCATCGTTTGTCAATTATTAGATCTGCGAATTGCTTCGTCCTCTACTCCGTTCCGTGTTGCCTACTTTCGAATTTCAGTTTCGTTCGTTCGTTCGTTCGTTCCATCCTCTCTTTCTGCATTCTTTCTTCCTATTGTCCTACTTTGTTCTTTTATTTCCTCTGGGTAGTTTTACATTCCTCCTATCCGTCCGTTTCTTTCTTCATTCCTTCAACCGTAAACATACATGCAAATGTATGTATGTATGTATGTATGCAGTTATTTATGTATGTATGTATGTATGTATGTATGTATGTGTGTGTATGTATGTATGTATGTATGTATGTATGTATGTATGTATGTATGTATGTATGTATGTATGTATGTATGTATGCAGTTATTTACGCATGCAGTTATTTATGTATGTATGTATGTTTGTATGTATGTATGTATGTATGTATGTAAGTATGTAAGTATGTATGTATGTATGTATGTATGTATGTATGTATGTATGTATGTATGTATGTATGTATGTATGTATGTATTTAAGACGCAGAACATGGACTCGTGGAGTCTTATGAGTGACCCCTGCAAGCGTAACCAACATTAACTGAATAGGTTTTATGTCGCCAAAAAGACTAATTTGCCAGATACGCAGGTGCGTTCGTAGATACATAGCATGACTTCTACAGAGCCTGTCCTCTTGTTTGTCCAATTACTTAGTCATCGGTTGTCCCGATCCTGCCCATTCCGATGACGTCATCGTGACGCATGAGGAGAATCGGATGACGGTGATGTGTAATTCCTCTGGTGAGACTTCGTTTCTCGTCTGCTCTGGTCGACGATGGATCGGTTATCTGCCCAACTGCACCGCCAGCAACAACCACAACAGTAACAACAACGCTAAATCAGCGACAGGTCCTACTTCACATTGAACCAGACTGAACTCGTATACATATAAAGCATACAAACACGCGTAGGCTACGCACAAGTGCACAAGTGTTTGCATGTAATGTACAAATTCATTGCGCCTGGTATATGCCAAGCTTGATATATTGTGTTTATATTGCATGGTTAATTTGATGGCCGGATAGGCGTACGCGCTGCACATGTGGTGGAAGAGAGGAAGACCTAAGCTGCTGCATTAGATTTAGTCAGCTTGAAGTATGTAGGCCTAATACATAATCCATTTTGTGCTGACTTTGTATAATAATAGATTGAGTAGATTTTTATGCTGGTTTGCTATGTTTCGAAAGAAAAAAGAAGCTTTAGAAACTTTGAACGGTACCAATGTCGATTAATAGCCATGTACTAGCGGAGCTATTTATAAGTATAGAATTAGAGGAAGATTGTTGAGTTAAATCACAGAGAGTATAAGAGGCGACACGTACATTCATCGAAATAGGCAGACAGACATACATGCATACATTCGACATAAATATTCGTATATGCATACATGCATCCATGCATACGACATGCATGCATACATGTACGTGCATGTACGTACGCGCGTGTTGCATGTATGCATGCAAATATGCACTTAAATACGCTATTAATTTTTTGTGCTTTGAATTACAGTTTTGCCATCAGAGCTTGATGACGATAATAATTTTGGAGACTTTTCGAGCTTATCTCAAGTGGGTAAGTATATTATAGAAGCAAACAATATATGCGTTTGTTAAATGTCGTAACTAATGAGCTACAAGTAGTAGGCCCTTTGCAAATTTAAATTTAAACTTAGCAATGAAGATCTGTCTTCAAAATACAGCATTTCATCAAGAGGAGAAAGCAAAAGGGCAGAGATGTATTTAGTACTAGCGGCTTAATTTTCTTGACCTCGTCATATTAGGGAGTGTCACGAGTCAGGTCCACGACGTCTGATAGTCTCACCGAAAATGTGTACAATATGCATACTTTTAATAATTATTATTACCACAATTATGTATAGAGCCCTTCAGGTTTGTCTACTCAGGAGCGTTCAATAGTTTAGTCCGGTTCATTTTGTACAAGAAGTACGAATCCTTCGGGTGAATTCAACCGGAAACCGATTCGGTTGGGAGGTTCGGGACCTCTGATATAAGGCAAACAATCTGACCTTCGAGATTAACCTCTTAAGGAAAAGACGCACCACCTAACTGGTCATTATCAGTGACGCTTAGAAGTGTGTGTTGAGGTTACGAACACGATTCTAGGCATCGAAAGTTTACGCATTTAAGCTGAATGAAACAACGAATATCGAGTTGCTAGGTTTTCAATTCGTCGAATGCGCTGATAGTCCTAGGCTTGGGGATCCGCCATCTCTGGATAAACAATTGAACTACTTGCCTGAGGAAAATTTCGAAACATTTGTTATGCCATACAGGGTGCTCAATAAGATGTGGCTAAAACATATATAAAGCAGCTGAATAAATTACAAGAGTGTACTAAAGTGTCTCTTTAGTTTTCTGCCTTTTTGCAGGCTCCTATGTCCATTTTTCCAGTCCTAGACTTCTTTTAATCTCAGCATGGCACCTCGCGTCTTGTGCAATCATGCTTCCTATATACAGGTAACAGAAGATCTGTCTACTTGTTACAACTCCATTCAATTTATTGCTATTTTTATCGCTTTTATCTCTCCATTACTTATCATCATTGCCTTTGTCTTCTTTGTGTTTATTTTCATTTCGTATTTCGTTGATATCCTGTTTAGTTGATTCATCATTTTATCCAATCCCTCTTTGCTCTCTGCTATCATTGTTTGATCATCAGCAAATCTTAGCGCCTATATCAACCGTTCTCCCACTTATAGTCTTTCCTCGGTTTTTCTAACGCTTCTTTTACTACTTCCTCGATTTATATATTAAATAGTATTGGGGATATCGGGCATCCCCTCCCTATTCTTCCTGATTCTAAGTATTCCCCGTTTATTCCGATTTTCACTCTTTGCCCCATATACAATTTCACAATTAATTGTCTGTCCTTCGAGTCTATTCTCATTCCTTTCAGTATGTTCATTAATTTCTTCCAATCAACCCTGTCGAACGTTTATCATAGTCTACAAAGCATATCAATACGTCAGGTCAATTGTGCATGCTTCTTTTCGTTAGTAGTCTTACAGCTGCGATCGCGTCTCTTCTTCCTCTCCCTTTTCTAAAATATTAAACTGAAAATAAAAATTTTCTGAAAAGTTTACGGCTTCTCGTGCAACAACTAGTCGGCCTAGTTTCAAACATTGTGCGATTAATGCTCACAGTCGGAGTGCATTTGTAAGTGGACATCAAAACATGAAATGTTATTTCCATTGACCTGAGCTATGTAGTCAACTCAGCTAATTGGCTCTAAAGCGATATCAGTGAATCGATGGGCTACCTATAGATGAAAGACGTCATGCAGGTCGGGCAAAATGGCGGCATGATCTCGGCGAATGCATAGCCACCGTGGGTGATCGTGTCTCCTCGATTAATTCATAGATCATATATATTATATATATTGTATCATATATACAATATTATATATATTTAATATATATATTATATATATATTATGCTGAAAATTGCCCGGATGCAATTCTATTGGGTGCCGATACTTAGTGTAGAGTCTGCAGGAAAATTAGTCGATGTCTTCAACAGAGCAGTTGCCATTGATCTGCCTCACTTGGGAAATGAAAGAAACATCAATGGCCAAACCGGATCCGGAAATTCCGCCATTTTGGTGGCAGATAACGAGCGCTGATCACAAACCGACCCAGAAATAATTTTCATCCCCAATTGGCGTCCGTGTACTAAGTTCATGGTCTGCACTTACGCTGTCAACAATGACGATGAGGACAATATTATGAGCATGATGTTGTTGTATATCGACAGGGCAAAAATATTGCACTTAAAAGAGATTCAATAATGTTATACACGTTCAGACCATATATATATATATATAAATATATTTATAAAACGGTAAATTCTGTACCCTGCAGCCGAAGAGTCGCGGGTTCGAACCCACCTTAAGTCATTGCATATAGCGACCTTGGACAAGATGCTCACCCATGACAATTGTCGGTAAAGACAATGGGATACCACCCCCTCCCCCTCATCTCATCCCTGGGTGGTGTAAAGCCAATGGACTTGCCTACGCGCAAACAACTCATCAGTATATATATTATAATATATATTGTATGTATATATAATTTTGTATATAAATTGTGTGTGTATGTGTAATTATATTTGTGTGTGTGTGTGTGTGAGAGAGAGAGAGAGACAGAGAGAGAGACAGAGAGAGAGAGACAGCAATGTATAGTGCGAGGATGAATGAACACGTATGAAGGAAACTTTCTGCAGGAAGTCAGAGACCGGAGGCCTTGAAGACCAACAGACTTTACGTATTACCTCCATCATATGTGTAAGATGCATCGTAGGCTATTCAAACAACTGGACGGGGCTCTAACCCTCACCTCTCTCACCGTTTGAATACTTAACAACATCCAACGTATCAGTCAATTCTAAATGACCCTACTCCCAGCTAGACAAAGCCGCTGGGGTTTTTGATTTGTTGGCCACGACTCAGAACCGTGCGAGATCAATACACGGTTATAATTCAGTGTGCGCTATGATATAATTTCGAGAGAGCTAGAGATCAGACGTATGATGGGTTGATGACCATTCAAAGCTGCTGTACATCGGTACATCACAGCTTCTGTGTCTGTGTCTGTGTCTGTGTCTGTGTCTGTGTCTATGTCTGTGCCTGTGCCTGTGCCTGTGTCTATGTCTGTGTCTGTGTCTATGTCTGTGCCTGTGCCTGTGCCTGTGTCTATGTCTGTGTCTGTGTCTATGTCTGTGCCTGTGTCTGTGCCTATGCCTGTGCCTGTGTCTATGTCTGTGCCTGTGCCTGTGTCTGTGCCTGTATCTGTGCCCGTGTCTGTGTCTGTGTCTGTGTCTGTGCCTGTGTCTGTGTCTGTGTCTGTGCCTGTGCCTGTCCCTGTGCATGTATGCCTACGTTTGTCTGCCTTGTTTTGCACATGCGTGTGTGCTTGCAAACAGGAAATTACCGGCAATCCTTAAGTCAACAAGACGCGAGAATTCCTTGCACTCGGTATCGAGAGATTTATTCGACAGATCATTGAAATCTATCGACAGTCGTTCGGTTTGTCCAATGGATTCGACTACAGGACGAATTGTCCGCAGTCTTTCCTATAGGTCCTTATAGGACAAAGCTGTAGCTAACTTTTGAAGACATCTTATTTTAATTTTCATGGGATATAGAATTATAGATGCATATATAACATTGCCTCAATCAATCAATCAATCAAAAATACTTGATATACTTGAGCAGTAGCGACTCAGAGTCAGTTGCTCAACTTTCAAGCACTTTATTTGATTATTTGTATTTAGTTAGTACGTGATAACAGCGGTAGTAATAATTGTGATTTACTTTAGGCGACTGTTTTCCAATCTTTATTGACCACGGAATTTTGTTTATCGGAAATGTCTTGACGGAAACACGCCACAAACAGAATAGTTTTAGTCTACGTTGCACATGCGTATAGAGATCAATCTACATGAAGGATTAGTTATTCATAAAACAGTCGTGAATATCACACAAGCAGTTTGTAATCGAGATGGCTCACGTGACAAATAAAGTTTAAAGTTGAAACCAAGTCTTTTGCCACGCAATGAAGGGAATATTTAACATATAAATGTGGCAGTTACTACTAAACTACCTCCGATACTACCACTGCTATACTACTACTTCGACTACGTCCACTACCACCACAACTGATTCCACTAATAGAAACAATAATAGTAATAATTGTCGTTATGACGATGATAATGAGGCGAACGAGCTGGAGAAGGAGGGTGCTAATGAAATCGTGTCGTTTCATTAGCAACATTATTGTTTTGTCTGTAGGTATATCTATGGTGATAACATTCGGTGTCGCTCTTCTTGTCGTCTTGTATGTCTCCATCATGGCCGTCTGCGCCATCTACATTCGTAAGTAAGTACATCTCTCACATGTTTTCACACCTTTATTCCTATTTCAGTATTTTGTTAAGACTATCTCTTTAATAACTCGGGCTGAACTTGATTAGCGCTACATCATGATACCTACTCAGAGGCACTCCCGGGCCAGCAACAGCGGACGAGGACGGTTTCAAAGATAAGTGAAAAGCCGAAGAATTTGTCCGAGGTTAAGAGACATAGCTGCAATAGAATGCTGTTCCAAATGATCGGTCCCAAGAGGGAGGAAGCCGAGCGTTGCATATTAATTTCATTTGTAAAGGAGACAAGCAAGTCGCCTTGGAATTTAGCGCATTTTACAGGAAATGTTCTGAAGTATTTATATGTAACTAATTCTGAACATCTCCGTATAAAATGCACAGTTCTTACATATGCATATAATATAATTTACGTATATATTTTCAAATATCTATTTATATGAACTACTTAGAACAGTTTTTCTTGTTGCTGCAGCCGACGCAGGCGCTATAAGACCGCAACGGAAACAACGGAACAGACGACTTCCTTTCTTGAACGCGACGACAGCAGCCGGCTGGTCAACCTCTTTTCAAGACGCAGAGGTCACGACCTCACACAAAACAATGGCGGCCTCCATGTTGAAGACGCTGCACCGCGCGAAGTGTTCTGTCTACACCATCACGACGCATATATCTATGGCGGATGTCACGGCCGCCATTTTGGTTGTCTACGCGAAGACCGCAGACTCATTGGTGCCGAAACCATTCGCAATAACCACCGTGAAGGGGCTCATAATAATGTACGACTGTTTGAGAGTTTAGGGGTTGCAGGTCACATTGAAAAGCCTTCGGACGACGATAGATGGGGCAATCGACACGAGCAGAACGAAATAAAACCTGATTGGGTCTGCCTAGACGCCGCTCTGATTGGCTGTCCTCACGGCGACACACATTTCAAGTCCGGCGGCGACCGTTTCGTGAGTCGTAGTACGACTGCTTCCGGTGGACCATTTGGGAGAAATGTGGACCCAGACGGAGGAGAGGAAGGACTGATTGACTGTCTCCGCTTGAGCTGTGGGGGTTATCCCAAAAGAGAAAGCGGCCTCGAGTTTTTTAAGGATTACGCAATACAACGCGCACAGAATGAAGCGTTCGGGCTATTGCCGAAGCAGACGTCATCGGTTCTTGTTGTGGAGACGAGTCCGGACAACGATGACGTCATTGGTTCTGGTTGTTTTGATCAGGATCAAGCAGAAGAGAAGGAGACGAAATCAAACATGTCCGTTCTGGATGAGAAGGTGGAGAGAACGGGTGGACCCGATGTTGTCTGCCCGTGGATTGTAGCCACTGGTTCTCCGCTTCTTTAGTACAACATCTGTGGGTATAGTCTACCCTTGACGATTGCACAGCAGATTTAGATAATGCACGGCCTTTTACAGTAGTCCCTCATAGTTTCACTTTCGTCACTTCCGCTTACGACTTAGATTCCTAATGCCTCACAGGATCTTTTATTATTTGCATGAAAACTTCTTTCTGTGAAATCTGGTTGCTTGTGTCTTGTTTAACGACCAATAATGTCAGCACTTGTTAATTACCCCCCCGCCCCCCTCCAAGTGACAACGGATATCAATTATAGATGGATCATTGATTGCCGGTTGAAGATACTTCTATTATAGGATTTTTAGTTTAAGAGTTTCGTTTAAGTTACACTGAGTTGAACTTTAGGAGAAATTACAACGAGGAAATAGTTAAGCCCTATGTCTAAACCGATCATGTGCAAATACGAGTGACGCCAAAAGGTAACTACATATAATTGATGTCATTGTAGTTGCGAGTAGGCGTATTGGTTTACTACTACAATTAGCCTGTATACAACTGCTACTGACACTATACAACTATTGTGAATATTATCATAGCACTAGTTGCAAGTCTCATTATTACTAAATTTTTGGCCTGTGGTAGGTCTTATTTCTTAGAAGGCACAATTTTTCGGAGACAGTTAACAACATTAATTATTTGAACGGATAAGTTTGACCCAATTCTTGCAAGTTACAGGTCATGCGGCAAGCTACAATGCAGAATCGCTGAGTGATTATCGAAAGCTGTTGGGATATCATATTATGGTTTGTTTCTCTCGGGTTCCCAGAAATCCGAGTTAAGTTGTGTTCCAGATCAGAAATGAATGCAAGACCAGTGCTATCGATATGACCGTGAAGGTTTAATGGGTCAGACATAGGCCTACATGTATGTGTTGCAATGGGTGAGCTGCATTTGGCTTCTTTTCGACCAACTGCGAGCCGTAATTGAAATTGCTAATTCATAAGATTCGTCAGAGATTTAAAAAATTTTAAGAACAGTAAAAAAACGTCTGGAACGGCAGCGTTCTAGATGTTTTCCCGTTATGACAAGCTACTTGTTATGAATATGTCGCCAGAGATAGATAGGCCTAATTAAAATCCATCGAGCTCTAAGAAACCATCTGTGGGAGCGTTGTTGTTCTGGAATTACAGTGCCTCGTCCTTCATTGGCTATTTATAATGCAGTATGCAGGGATTAAAGAATTCTTCCAACCGCCGTTGGAGATGACATGACCACACGAAGACCGCCTTAACTCTAAGCTTTTGTAAGTAGACGTACATTGTGCCCTAGATGGTCTGGTGTTCATCTTGAGCATAACTATAGAATTACTCACGAGGCCTTAACTATTCTCAAATTCACAAAACCTGCTCTAAGAGTAAGGGATGTCGATTGTACATTGACCATAGTAAAATGCGAAGCAGATTAAGTGTATGTACCTATAATACAAGAAAAAATGTAATCTGAAATCATTATCAAATAAATAATTTCGAAATTTCAGAATCAGCAGCTCTCAGTTCGGTTGAGTTACTTTGCTCGTGCACAGGATTATCTGGAACGGTGAGCAGCGTCACGTGATCACCAATCGCTGTAGAATCGCTTTTCTTCTGAATACGATTCTTTCTGTACTTCCGGCGCTATATAATCCAGTCGGTTGCCTTTCCTGAAATAAAATAACGAATGAATCACACATCATTGACCTGAAAATATGTCAATCTGTGAATGCGATTCTATATAGTGTGCTGGCCAGTCCCATGCCTCGATAAAGAAGGAGGGCGACGTCAATGATCTTTGTTATCTCACATTGTCGTTAAACCAAAACTACTTATAGGCCTACTTGCGTGTCTATTAGACGGTGCTTGATCACCTCTCTCGAGTATGAGTGATTTAGACTAATACGACTACATGTGCAGTTTAATCAAACTATATGGTTAGACTAGAACTTTAACACTGAAATAGTCTTAAAGTTCTAGTCTAATATAATATTATTATATAATCTTGCATAGAATTAGTATTTTCCATGAGCTCTTCTCCAGCGAAGCCATTGCAAAGAGCTCGTTATTCAAGTCAACTCTTCTCTTAATTAAATCTGTCCTCTTTCACCGTGGTTGGACAGGGAGCACCTCTAAGTAGATTTCTTGAAGAGGCACTATATCAAATTTCATTGATTGATTGATTGATTGACTGACTGACTGACCGATTGATAGATATATAGATAGATAGATCGATCGATTGATTGATATTGTTCATGAGATTTGTTTGGATTGGCACCAAATTATTAGTACGTAGGTCTAGAGTCTAAATAAGATCATGGGAATGCGTGTGTATATAAATCGTGAGAACCGTTCAATTCAGTGATAATGATGAGTAAAAATTAAGACCTGACATATTGTTCCTCTTCAGTTCCTCCAGAGTCCTTCTCTACTTCTGCAACAGTTGACACCACACTTCATTCAATATGTTACAGCAACGATCGTTCATATAATTTGAAAAACTGACCTCAATGATATGCATATTAATGATATGATATTCTTTCTCTCCTGTCTCAGATAACAATGCAATTTCAAATGATAGTCAACAATGGTTTTCTAAGCACTGCACGATGATTGGTGTCATGTGTACAGCTCTCAAGTGACATTTAAGAAATTTGGAGTTGCAATTAAGTATACGAAAGGCGTGATCAGTTTCTTCACTGTTGCTATAACCAACATCAAAAAGTCTACAAAAGCCAGAGGAGAAAAGGTTCATAAGACTACAATGATGACGATGATGATGATGACGATGATGTAATCTAATCAAATAACAATATTTATATAGCTCCCCTTCAAGATATCTACTCATAGGCGCTCACTGCGCTGGCCTTAATGATCTTAAATGTTACAGTGAACAAGTAAATTTATTAGCACAAATATGCTGTATGCTGACAATAGTCATCAGTGGTGGGTCCAAACACAAGCATGGAGTAAACCAAATGTTCAGAGTCTCTGGGCCAAGTTGCATCAACGAGTAGAGCGACACCTGCCAACGCCGATCGCAGACACGGGAGGTTGTCGACGAGTTGTTGGAGATGACGCTCGTCCGGATGTTCGTCGAGATACAAGGAGGATGTAGCAAAGGCATTCGTCGTGTGGTGGTGTTGGTGCTGTGGTGGTGGTAGTGGTGGTGGTGGTTAGAGATACAAGAGAAGAAGTATGTATCTATAGAACCCTTTGACAAGTGGAATGATGTGATTTTCAGTATGTCTATGAATTGACCATCGCTAAGGGTTCTTGTGGCTTTGGCATATAATTTGCTTTTTCGTAGCAGAGAGAAAGATGTCTCCAGTGCATAATATGAACAATAATTGTGAATAATCATTCCTATAGGCCGTATACTCTGTACAGTCTGTCCTGCTAAGGCTGCAATAGACCTAACCAGCCTAATGAAATAAAAACTTGGTTGCAGGCGACACAGCTCCTATAACATGCATGACGTAACGGGCGCCTTGCATGGCTGCCGCCAGTTAAATTTGACTGCCGCGCGGTTTGAGAGTAGTTAAACACAGACGAGTAGAACCAAATTGGGACTAATCGAGAAGATGGGGCCTTATCTGGTTGAATATTCTGTCGACAATTTGTTATTAGTCGAGAATTCTTTAAAGTCACAAACTCACCCAATTTATGACGATCCTGTCATGCTAGCTAGGGTTAGGTTTCTTTAATCAGTTAATTAGGTAGCTGCTGACGAGATTTGTATTATCTCGACCCGATCGATTTTCAAACCACCTGATATTTTCAAATGAAAAGCACTGGGTCTATTATGGGTGTAAATTAATTAATATAATTAAAATCACGTTAATATCATAGTTTCACGTTAATAACATGGTTTCAGAGCCAACATTTCTGGAGACTTTCAACAGCGAATGAGCGAGGGATTGAACATTTATGATTACCAATGGTACGGTGCATTTGAAGACGAGGATAGTTCTTTGGTGGTGGATTCAACTCCTGATCGTGGATGAGTTCCAGGAGGTTCATGATGATCCTCTGCCTTGGCCGTTGTGACTCCATCGTGTCACTTTCCGTTGCTGCTGCAGTTACCGTTGCCCATATATAAGACGGAACAGAAAAAGAGATTGAGCAAGAAACAATTAAATCAGATGTACTGTGAAATATAGGAAATAATATGTACATTTCTATATATAATAGATACATGTACAGAATCGATCAAAACGTTGAAGCCACTAGTGACGTAAGTTGCGATATAGGGCATACCTCTGCCTCTAGAGCCATGGCGTCTCGGTTGAGTGATTTCAATTAGCATTTTGAGACCCAGATTTAGGCAGCAAAGAGGCAAATTCGGCGGATCAAGACGTGACTTCTATTCATCGATTATTCAGTGCATTTTTGGAAACAACCTAGTTGGGGATCATTCAAGAGAATACACCCAATTTGTTGTGTTTATTGACCGTTGCCTGTATTCAGTAGTGGGTTAGAATGTAAAATTTACTTCCGCTGAAACGTGGCTCGAACCGTCTAACACAACATCCTTCATTTTGGATCTACTTTCCTGAATCTTTCTAAAACTAAAATCCCGCTTTGCTGAGTTTAATCATAAAAATAATCTTCTCAAATCAATCCACCATACGAACGATGAAGATATAGGCTAATCCTCGTTAACTTTATGAAGTCATAGGCTTCTCAAATAGAACGCGATTGTTTTAGGTCTTAACAATGGCCAATGCCCTTGTCTCTAGTCGCCTTGACTATTGTAATTCAATTCTCACTGGTGTTACAAATTCCAACTTGCCGAAACTCCAGAGGGTTCAGAACTCCTTGACTAGAATTATAGCTAATACACCAAAATATGAGCATATAACTCATGTGCTCAAAACATTACATTGGCTTCCTGTTCGTCAAAGAATCTCTTTTTAGCTTGGTCTTATTGTCTACAAAACACTCCATTAGGGTCAACTACAGTACTTGAAGTCAAAGCTGATTCCAAAAACTTGTAAACGTCCAACTCGGTCGTCTACCTGCCTTTCTTTGACAACTTCGCGGACTAAGGCTGCTCTTGGTTGTTGTGCTTTCTCGGTGGCTGGACCCAGGTTCTGGAACTCCCTCTCTGTGTCTGTTCGGTCTGCTCAGTCTCTTTCTTTGTTTCGATCTCGACTCAAAACTTTCCTTTTTCAGTTGGCATATCCTCTCTGTCTTGATGGATTGACCCCCTGGAGTTGACCTGACCAAGGTTGTACTTGATGCGACATCGATTGCTGCACTCAGCATTAGACACGGGTGCAATAAAAGTGCTGATTAATAATAATGATGATAGGTCTAACGATTGTCATTGGTCTTACAAAACCTGACAAATATAGATATTTTCGAAACTTTAGCCTTTACATGCACCTTAGCTATAGGATTCACAATGCTGGTAGTCACGACGTAGATTTGGCTCAAATACAATTCACAAATAGGCCTACATCTCTTTTTTTAAAGTCGCGTAACTGATTATAGAGCAACTGAAGCTTCGTATACCAACCGATGGATGTCGACAATAACAGCTGCAGAACCCAGAACGTCAACACTTTTGAAATTGGATTTCTCATGTTTCTAGGTTCAAGTCACTCGAGTTCAATAAAACACTAAAAATAAATAAGATAGATAGCGTATAATTGAAATCAAATAGATAATCGATCCGAATTAAATTGATCAAATGACCGTTTAAAATAGCGTTTCCCAAATTGTGTTCCGCGGAACCGCTTCTTGACTGTCCACTTAGCTCCGCAACTGTCCATCAGATGACCACAGATGACCTCTGATGCTTATCCCCTTTCGCTTGGTCACAACATGCCCTACGCTTCTGTTGTCCGCTGGATCGATGTCAGCAACAACCGAACGCACACTGAATTCGACAGATGACAATGACTGACACTGTTTACCACTCATGACGTGTGACCTCTTAACCCGTAGCACACAGTTGTGTGTTTCATGTACAATTAAACGTATGTATGTATGTATGCATGCATGTATGCATATTTGTATGTATGTATGTATGTATGTATGTAAGTATGTATGTGTGTTTATATGTATGTATGTATGTCTGTCTGTATGTATGCATGCATGCATGTCGATGTCGATGCGCATTCAACCATTCACTGAAGAATAGCATTTAGATAGGCTAGCGTTGTCGCTGGTTCTGCCAATTGCCATTCGTTTTGATGACGACAATGGTGACGATGACGACATACGTACATAATCTATTACATATTGCGTGCCACCCTTAACAACAGATAGGTGAGGGTAATATATTGTGCGCGCTAGCTCAGGAATAGTACTATTCTGGAGAATTCATTTGTTGCACTCCGTTCAACATCTCGCTCACCTCGTCTACAAATCCTTTCCTCCCTAATTATAACTTGGATTTGTTGAGTTTTAAAATCTCTATATTGGTCTACTATTACGATACATAGAAGTGTATAGAGAATAAAATGCAAATACATTTATACACATCGTACGCCTACATATATATATATATATATATATATATCGAAAATATTCGAACTAAGGTTAGTTCCATCGCCTGGTTCAATGACGTTGCTCTTGGCGACACTATCAGATATGAAAATATTAATTTTTTCCTCAGTCAGCCTAGAAATAGATTGGAACGGCGTCCTCTGCGTCATTGGCCGGCAACGTATTTCCCAGAAGTCACTTCGGAGGTCCGTTCGTCAATAACTGTCGAGAGATGGCCCTCCACTTCAGGGATCATCCTTTATTTTATTATATCGGATGCAACAGAAAAGAGGCGGAAATTGAGCAGTCAATGATTAATACTGTTGCTAAATTCAATTTAAAATAGAATAATATAATATAGACGAAAACAGCAATGGGGACGACGCTGTTGATGCTACTACTTCTACCAGACAACTAATCTACTTTAAAAGGGATGAGCCGAGTTTGAATTTCTTGCCGAGTCCAAGTACCGAGTTTTACTAGTTGAATTTTGCCGAGTCCGAGTCTGAAATATTTGAAACAAGACTCTTTCTATTGATTTTTAGTTTGTCATTCGATAATTTTTTAAATAATTTTGTGTTTAAAAATTCTAAGATTTCGCAGTAGAAATCTGCAAATAATGTATTCAAACGGAAAATTTGCTTTCTGAGCTGCAAATTCAGCCAATGCGTCTTTATACGGAAGGTTACAGTCGACACAACATCTTATTTTCAGATATCTTACCAGAAAATGTCTTCCAAGAACATATTCACGTTTAACGGAGCGATGTCTTATGGGAAGTGTTGAAATTTCTGCCCAATAAGTTGTAACATTGTATGGAAGCCAGTGTTCAAATTTAAAATCCGTTGTCCTCTTTAATTTGAGAGGTGATAAGAAATAAAAGAGTGCATGAAATCCAAACAACGACAGTACGTCTCCATCAAAGAGGAGTTTAGCGGCGGCAACACTAAGATACTCACAAATGCAAACTCCTTAAAATTATTCTCATGGTCAGGATCCTTCATAATTTGTTCACATAATCGCAACATTTCATCGTATTGGCAACACTTGTAAATATACAAAGCACGATAGCAGTCGACGCGAATCACGTTGTAAATGATGTCATATTTTCTTAAGCTATTTCCATCAGAACATCAGCTATTGTTTCATTAACCATCGTAGTATTGATTTCGGCAGCTCTGACCTTTGTTAAAATTTTGTTCTGCAAAGAAGAATGGATCTGGTAGCATCATAATGAGTACCTGACTTCAAAGTAACAATGCATCTCGGCTTTCTCACAACCTTCAAATACTCGTTCATCTGATATGTTGAATTCTGTAGGTCATGGTAAATACCATAAGTTGTTGATACTTTTTCAGAAGATATTACAGTCAAATACTGAGCAAACACCTTTGGTGAAAGACGAAGATCACGATACATCCGATCTTCATTGATCTAATGAAGATTAATCTCCGTAATCTACTTATGAAGGACACACAATCCAACGATCCTTGCGACGTCGGCTGTAAACAATAAGCAACCTGCATTCAACGTTTCCTCATCCCTGTGGGAAGTCTGATCCACGAGAACTATGGAGCGGAAGTGCATTACTATTTCGTATTATGATGTGGCAAAATTGAAGGGCGGCCAGATAGGCCAAGGCTGCAGGAGCAATGCCTTTCAATTTGCAACCATCACGTTCTAATGATCTTCTAAGAACTCCTTTGACATCAAAGACAAGAGTTGAAGTTCTGAACGGTTGCTTGATCCAGTTAACTTCTCCATGAGACTCTGAATACTCAGAAATTGAAACCGTCTACTTCTTTATGGGTATATTCTCAATAAATTATGATGCTGCGACTTAATAATTTTAGATTCCATCCAAATTGCTCTGACAAATTCAACATAGAGACAGCTATAATACGAAATCTCTCCATAACGTAAACCGCATGCAACATGCAAAATATACACGACAACCTTGCGGTACTTGACGCAAAAACCCTTATCTGTCTCTATAGAGAGATGTATCGTTTCACTGTGTAGGTTCGAATCTAAACTTATTTCGTGTTGTGCGTATCTTAGACTTCGGTGTAGTCCTGAACTGACTCCATAAGTAGTTGCACAGCGATACATCTTGTTACAAATGTAAAATTTCACAGAACGCAAATAATTCAAAGATGACAATTCAACCGCTTTCCGAAATTCAAAGAGAGGCAACAGATAATCCATAAAGTTTGGAACTTCTTTCTTTGTGTTTAATAAGCAAAATTAGGTCCGAGTGATAGGCAGTGTGTAATTTTCTACGAAAACAATGAGATAGAATTCCAGAATTGTGGAATTTATTTAGTCGTCTTTCGGTTTCTTGGAGCTTAGTGAATTTCGAAGGCTCATTATATAGATTAATCGAACAATCGAGCTAATCGAGCAATCGTGATTAGTCGATTAATCCAGTAACTTGATTAATCGAGTAACTCGATTAATCGAGTTTTATTCTGACCCTCGATTAATCGATTAGTAAAACTCGATTAATCGATTAGCTTGCCCAAGCCCACCTAGTTGGTCGAAGGTACATGTACACAACTGCCCTTCAGAGTAAAACTTATAGTCAGCTTAGCTATGAATAAGTCACATGGCCAGCAAATAAAAAAGGGTTAAATGACGAACTCTTGATTTAGTAAGTGAAAAATCGTGTCCAAGGCCGTCAATTTGGACTAAGCATTGGTGAAAATATTATCAATCAATGTCGAGGAATCGTCCATTATCAGGCTTTATTCATGCTAGGAATGGCACTGTCGTACCGCAAGTTACGTTTGTGGGGTGACGTTTGTCAAGAAAAAAATTTCTCCTCAAGCTCGGATCGGAAGTAAAAATTCCAATCTGGCAACAAGATGGCGCTCTCAAGTAGCTTCAGGTACCTCAGTGGTTAAATTCATCCGGATCCCGCTGAATCTGAGATCCGGAACCTCGGATTTGAAATCAATCACCTCAACAATGAGATATGCCACCTAAATAAATGTTTTCTTTCAAAACTTAAATAAACATGCTTATCCAAATAGCAAAAGCGAGTACGGAGCCTATCTGTTATAGTTTCGCCACATGGCCTAACGTAATTTTGATGATCCGGCACACAGGAATTTAAGCGCTGATGGATTGCACCTGTCTTTCAATGGCATGAGACTACAGTGTATTAAACAACGAAGGAATATCATGCTGTTAATTAATCAGGAGTTGTGTGGGCTTGCTTCAGCGGTGGGACAGCTGCTATAATACTGGCGGGCAAAGCTTGGCTACTTCTAAACAGGTGACTTCATTGTTATTCAAGCTACAGAATGTGATGACCAATCAACCTACATTTTACCTGAGAAAATAACTGTAGGCCTACGCGTTACCAGTAACAGTTTAAATAGAACTGGCTAATATGAATAGGAATGTCTTAACTTCGGACGAGGAACAAGCTATACTTATGAGAGGAAGGTTCTATACAAAGTAGGCCTATACAGTAAGTACAGACTTTTCTTATTAGAGTACGAGAAGGCGAAGACACGAAGTATCTGGATCATTATTATAATAGCAATATGTAGGCTATAATTGGTTTGCTGAGGTTGCACGTCTTGTGCAAGATCTTCCAATTGCAGGAATGTAAGTAGACATTAATTTTGTCATGATCTTTAATCGGGAAGGTCTTTTTATAAATTGTGTGAAAAGTATTTTACGTGAATATTGCTTGCCAGCTTAAACTGGGCCGTTGCAGAGCGCATGCGCGGAACAACAAAAAGGCAGAGAGTGCAAGATCGCAAGAAGGTCCTTGCAGGTAAGGAGGACACCAAAGTGTAGGAAAGAATCAAGTGGGTCGGTGCCATCCCAAAAAGGCAATTGCTCATAAGGGAAATGGATTTAAGTTGTAAACGCTAGCTGTTGAATATGGAACCAATGAAGTGAGTCCCGAGTAAAGCATGAAATATTGACATACGTTGGATAGCCATCTATCAGGCAAGCAGCAATATTAATAATAGGCTGAAGTTTGAGAGGATTGGAGGAAGAAAGACCAATGTATACAGCATTTCCAAAGTCGGGTGCATATCATGGCGTGGACTAATTAAAAGAGATAGCATGAAGTGTGAGGGAATTGCGAATGGAACGAAGTTGACGCAAAATGATTAAGGCTGTCAAAAAATGTTGAAATGACGACCCGGGTACCCGACCGCACGGATATTTTTTTTAGGAAATGTAGATAATTGCGCATTTTTGCAGAATGTCGGGCACACGAGAATCGATTTCTTTGTCAGGGCAGTCAGCCAATATGAATAACGAAGTGATTCTGACATGTGTTCGGGTAAAATCGTGCATTTTTACGGAATGTCGTTACCCGAGAACCGATTTTCATTGCCTGGGCACTCAGCGAATATGACCAAGGGAATATTTCTGGCATAAGTTAAGGTAAAATCGTGCATTTTAACGGAATTTCGGGTACCCGAAAACCGATTTCATTACCCGAGTAGTCAGCTTCGGTCGAGTACCCGTTGACAGCCTTAATAATTATAAGAGCAGGATCTACAAGCTGAGTTAATCTGATTACTGAAAGTTAATAGGGTAAAATCCAAGACAACTCTAGTGTCACGAACAGAGGATGAAAATTGGATCAGTGGAAAACTGCGTTGGAGGGAAACAATATTTATTTGATCAAACTGGAGGCCACCACCAAGCCATACGAATTGTGTCTTATCCGAGTTTAGTTGTAGGCGGTTAGAGGAGAGCTGTGCAAGCATCTACTGCAGATGAAGCCTCTAGTAAACCGCTCAACCATTTGAACAACAGAGAAAGCTGGACAATGAAGAAGGACTTGAGTGTGACAAGCAAACTGGTGTGACAAATGCTAAACAGCTGGAAATACTCCTGAGGTCTGTAGTATGTAAAACAAATTAAAAAAATAAAGAACAGAGCCTTGAAGGAGAACGCATGAAATAGCGAACCAGGAAATGCGATTAGAGCCAACTATCACAGATATGGATCTGCCTTAATGAAAAGAATGAAGCCACAAAAGGGCTCTGTCTGTGATATCAAGGGATATAGGCAGTCGGTTACAAAGTATAGAATGGTGACTGTGTCATACAGCGCGAGTAGGGTAATATTGCCATTTTCAAAAGCTTTCAAGACTTCAGTTGGAAGTCTTATCAGGAGAGTTTCAGCTGAATGGAACTAACTGAATCCTGATTGAAACTGATAATGATGATGCTGATGATAATGATGATGATGATCATGATTATGATGCTAACGATGTCGATGACGATGACCATGATGATGGAGGGAAATTTATGCTTTAAATTTTAGATGACGGACTGTGCGGTTACGTCGGATGAAGAAATAGTATCTAGGTTCATTGTCATCACTTGCCAAATAATTCCAAAGTCGTTCTCTCTTGCTTCAAATCGCATGCATGATTTGGTAATGACACAGAGCCCTTCTCCAACGTTCTATTCCATTTCATGTGGTAGCTTTACTGAGTTCTATATTCTACCTCTGAAAACATGCATTACGGATGTTGATTTTTTGATGTGCTCATCTAATGAACTGGCCTTCATCGGTGACTTTCCAATGTTTCCAAGTGATTTGAGTGGTCTAGCCGAATCGATCGCATGTTATAAGATTGAATCATACCAGAGCTATCCGGGTTTTGTTCGATTGCGAAATTTTGGAAAAATTAACTATAATTGGAAAGACAAAAAGTACGAATTTAGCCAAGCTGCCCATCCTAGAATTTACATTGCGTTAAACGCAGCTGAAACTTCTTTCTCAGATTTTTCGTTTGCCCAATTTCGTGGCGAATCGCATAGGAAAATGTTGCCAAAACTTGTGAGCGGTCCAGCAGTTAAATCTCAGTCAGAATCTAGCGTTAACTTCGGAAATGATGTCGTTCGCAGCCTATTTTGTCCTCAGTGGCCTGTAGAGGCCCGGAATTGGTCTATTCGACCAAGAAAATGCGGATGGCCGACCTCTGATACAATCTCTGAAGTTGTACAAAATGGTTGTCACGTAGTTTATGCTCAACATCGTTCTTACAGAGACGATAAAGCACAGTGGCGATTGTCATTTTCACGCGCAGAAGTTATTTTACTTCAGAGTTGGACTCCAGTTCAACAGATTGTCTATCATTTGCTGAGATTCTTTGCCAAGAAAGAATTGATTCAAGAGGATTGTCCAAAGGAAGATGAGGTTCTCTGTCCGTATCATTTAAAGACTCTGATGTTATGGACTTGTGAAGAAATGCCGCCGGAAAGGTGGAATTCCTCTTCTGTTATTGCGATCTGCTGCGAGTTGCTGCATAAGCCCTCGGAATGGCTAATGAAGGAATACTTTCCGAATTATTTCATTCCTGAAGCAAATCTATTTCATGAGCCATCGAACAAAAAAATGCATTATCAGACCAAAAGACGACTGAATGAATTCCACAATTCCGGGATTCTCTCTCATTGGTTTGTAGAAAATTACATACTGCCAAACACTTCTGCACATTTTGCTGAAACAAGAATAATAGTACCATACTTAATGGTTTATTTGAAATTGCTTCTTGAACATCGGAAAGCGCTTGAATTAAAATCACTGGACTTGATGTTTTCCCACAAATTCGAAGATTCTTATAAAATCTGTCGTTGTGCAATTAAAAACAGGCTAAGTTCAGGATTGCGCCAGTGTTTGCAGTATGGGCAATATGCGACAGGTCTGAATTCGAAAGTGCATACTATAGTCGCATCTCTTACAACCACAGAGAATGTCCTGTGTTTCACGTACTACAGCAATCTACTGTTTGCTTTGCATGCTGCATACGGGTTACGTTATGGATATATTTCAAGGGACAGCAGTCTCTTTTTTGAATTGATAAGCACAACTTCGATGCAACCGAACGTTATAAGGTCTCAATATCACAACTTTCCGAAAACGTATAATGAACAAAGTGGACGGTTTCAATTCCTGCGGGCTCAGAGACTCGTGGAAAATTTAACTGGATCAAATAGCCGATCTGAATGTCAACTACTGTCTCTCGTGTCCAAAGAGTTTCTTAAAAGAGCAATAGAAAGTGTTGGTTCGAAAAAGAACGGCATTGCTCCTGCAGCTTTGGCCAATCTGGCTGCACTTCATTTTAACACATCAGATTACGAGCAAGCAATTGTCGTCTGCGTAGAAGTTCTCATGGATCAGACTTCCCGCATGGAAAAGGAAACACTGAATGCAGGTCGTTTGCCCTTTATTGGTGATATCGCAAAAATCGTTGGACTGTGTGTGCTTTACCAGAGGATTATTGACGGTAATCTTCGCTAAGTCGACAGACGGATTTATCTTGATCTACGTCTATCAGCGGATATATTTGCGTATTATCTTGCTGTATTATCTGCCGAAAGGATATCCAGACATTTAGACTTGTATCATGATTTCCCCTATTCGTCATTACCTATGGACGAATACCTGATGGCTTTAATCAAACGGAAGTGTGTTGCTGCGACAAAGTCAAGTACTGATTTGACGGCGATACAACTGATCGTAGGTCAGAAACCAGATTCACTGACAGAGAACCAGTCAACAGCTGTGAGTCAAGTTAAGGAAAGAGTAATTGATATTCTGATGGAATACGCTTTAGAATTATATTACATCATTCTACAGTGTGTTCCGAAAAAGCTTTGGCATCGAGTGCAACATAGTTGATTGCTATCGCGCTTTGTATCTTTCCAAATGTTGCCAATACAATGAAGTAATACATTTATGTGAACGAATTCTTGAAGAGTCTGATCTGCAGAGCAATTATAAGCAGTTTGCATTTGCGAATGTCTTGTTGTTGCCACCACTTGATTCGTTCTTCGATGGATGTATACAGTCATTGCTTGGATTTCACACACTTTTTCACTTGTTATCACCTTTCAATGACGAATTTTGTAAATTGAAGTCTACCGATTCCACGTATGAATACTGGTTTGCCAACAATGTTTATTATTATAGGTTTGGACTTCCGGCTTTTCTCTTAACCGGTTACTCAATTAAACGTAACTATTTTCTTGGAAGACATTTCCTTGCAAGATATTTAAAAGTAAGATGTTATATCGACTGTAATTTTCAGTATACAGAAGCAATGAATGAATTTGCTGCTCAAAAAATCAATCTTCCGTTTGAAAGTATCATTCGCAGATTTGTTCTACGTAAGCTTCGTATTAGAAATTAATAAAGCTTTTATAATTTGAAATGTTCGTTTCGTTTTGTGTAATGCTGAATGTGGAAATTTACTTGTGCAGGATTATCATGTTATAATAGTTATCATGATTACAAGCAAAGTATACACGAATGATGACAAGTTATTACATGAGTCGAATGCACGCCGTTACTTCGTCTACTACTCCACACATCGCAGATTCCTTACCTCGTGGCTACTCTCTTCATAACTTCCCTCGCACGACCTCCTCCGCAAAGTCTTAAAAAAATTCTGGTGGCGGCTCTGCTTTCCTGGTCCATGAACCCGCTGTAACCACAAATTCTTCCAGTCATACCTTCCGATCCTTCGAATGCTCCTGCACAACGCTCAGACTCGACTCAGATCTCCTTACAGTCTTCGACATCTACCGTCCTCCAACTTCCTCTGCCTGCTCCTCCAAACCCTCTTGTTTTTCTTGACGAATTTGGATCTCTCCTCTCCATCGCTGCAACTACCCCTAACGAATTCATAATCACGGGCGACTTCAACATCCATGTCGACAATTCCTCTGATCCTCTTGCATCTGGCTTCCTCAGCCTTCTCTCATCATTCAATCTCGTCCAACACGTCAACTTTCCGACCCACATTAAGAACCACACACTCGACCTTGTTATCACTTCCGCAGCCTCCCACCTATCTCCCAAGCTATCACACTCAATTCTAAACATTACCGACCACAACCTTATCATTGTTGACCTCGAAATTAAGCCTTTTCCTCGCCCTCCTCCAACCAATCACTCATCTCATTCCATCGGGTCCATCGACCGCCAGGCCTTCATCAAGGACATTCTTTACTCCGAACTTGTCCTCAATCCTCCGAACTTGTCTAGATGATCTTCTGTCTTGTTACAATTCAACACTCTCCAACCTCCTTGACACTCATGGACCACTCATTATCAAACACAGCTCACGCACATCTAACCCTTGGTTCACCTCCTATCTCCAAGCTTTCAAGACCTTCCGCAGGCGCCTTAAGCATACCTACAAGCGCGCCAAAGACTCCACATCTAAAGCAAAAACCCTGTCTACCCTCAAATCAGCCACACACAGATACCATAACCTTATCGCTGCAGCCAAGAAAAAATACTACTCCTCGCTTATCCACTCCAGTTTCTCCAATTCTAGACACCTCTGAAAAGCTATCAATTCTCCTCTTCATTGTAGGTCTTCATCACCACTGCCCAGCTCCATCCCCACATCCTCTATCGCTGACACCTTCTGCTCCTTCTTCTCAGACAAAATCTCATCTCTTCGTTTCACACTACAATCTCTTCTAGCCTCCAGCACTGTTCCACTGATTTCTCCCAACCCTACTCCACCTTCCCATCAGTCAAAGCTCTCAATTCTATGTCCTGCCACTGAATCAGAAGTACTACTAATCCTAAATTCCCTTCCCAACAAGCAATGTGAACTCGATCCTATCCTCACCTCTCTCCTAAAAGACTGTGCCTCAATCCTTGTTCCTGTCATCACTAAAATCATCAATCTTTCGCTCTCTACCGGAAATTTTCATATGGTCTTTAAACAATCTATAGTCTCTCCTCTACTGAAAAAAGCAAATCTAGACAAAGAAAATCTTTCTAACTACCGTCCCATCTCCAACCTCTCCTTTCTGTCTAAACCAACTGAAAGAATTGTTCTTACCCGCCTTAATGACTACGTCTCAACAAACTCACTGTTAAACCTCCACCAATCAGGTTTCACTAAACACCACTCTACAGAAACTCTGCTTGTCTCTATATATAACAAATTGGTATCTGCCGTCAGCCATCAACAAGTTTCCTGCCTCTGCCTCCTCGACATCTCTGCTGCATTTGATACCATTGACCACAGCCTTCTCTTGACTAGACTATCCTCTTGGTTTGGCGTTTCTGGGACTGCTCTTCTCAGGTTCCAATCCTACTTATCTTCCAGATCCTTCTCTGTCAAGGCCTGCAAACTTTGCTCGCAACCCCTTCCACTCACATGTGGTGTCCCTCAAGGCTCCGTCCTAGGACCACTCCTCTTCATCCTCTATACCACACCCTTAAGTCATCTCATACAATCCTCCTCTGTCGACCACCACCTGTATGCAGATGACACTCAACTCTACATATCCTTCTCCCCAACCTCTTTCTCCACCTTCATTGCACAACTACTGAATGTAGTAAACTTAGTCTCCGAATGGATGTCATCTAACCTCCTCTGCCTCAACCCTTCCAAGACAGAATCTATCCTCTTAGGCCTCCCTGACCAAATCAAGAAAATGCCCGACCCTGCAAAATTCACTTACCCACTAACTCTTCACCCCTTTCCTTCACCTCGGATGCCCCAGTCCGAAATCTTGGCGTCACTTTTTATCCTCATCTCTCTATCTCCAATCACATCTCTAACCTCTCTCGCTCCTGTTTCATGCACATTCTCGACCTCCGCCGCATCCGACCCATGCTCGACTTCAAAACTGCTTCCACCATTGCTACCTCAATCGTCCACTCCAAGTTCGACTACTGCAACTCCCTCTTCCTCAACCTTGAAGCCACACAAATCAAACGTTAACAGCTAATTCAAAACTCATTAGCCAGAGCCGTCACCAGAACACCCAAGCATCATCACATCACCCCAATCCTCAAGTCACTTCACTGGCTAAAAATTACAGAGCGCATTCACTTCAAAATCTTACCATTAACTTACAACTCCATACAATATTCACAGCCCAAATATCTTCGCGAACTTTTCACCATCCAGCCAACCCGCTCTACCCGATCGTCCTCTTGCCTCACCCTCACTCGACCTCCGATCACATCTCATCTCAAGTTCTCCAACCGCGCAATATCAAACGCCACACCTCGTCTCTGGAACGACCTACTTCCTGAATTTCGTGCCTTCTCGGTTCCTTCACCATCATTTCCCGTCATGCAGCATCATCTGTCCCTAGCGCCTTTCTCCATCACACCCCGGGCTTTCCATTCTAAACTTAAATCCCGCCTTTTCAAGAACTCTTACTCAGACTCACTACTTGACATCCCATCTGTCAATCCTCGACCAAAGCGACACCCTCCTAAACAGCTACTCTGCCTCCCAGCTGACTTTCTGGTAACCGAATTCTGACCGCCCACGAACTATCCTTTGGACACCGCTTTGATTTGGCGCAGCGCTCGTGAATAAGCTGGTGCCCTGCGCTTAGCTTTAAAGTGGCGCTTTAGAAATTTTTAGATTACGATTACTCCACAGCCTGCAGAGGAAACTGTTAGGAGGCTGGCATTATTTCGTGACACCCGACCTGATAGAAGTGAGCGAGTCAGAAATTCAAACAAACAAATGGCGAAGTTTCGGGCGTCAGTGATGCAAGTTGTAACGGTTAAGGTGGAAGAGACGCCTAAATGTGTGGCGCTATGACGGAAAATTTATCATTTGCAAACTCTGCGTGGCCTTTGATGGTACAAGTATTTAAAGTATGTTATAGTGACGAGTGTCCAAAGCTACTGTAAATAGTTTGGCAGTGTACCAAATCAATAAGCTAGGTAGTCGGTGAAACAGGTGTTATTGAATATACCAACATGTGACCTAAATCTGTTACCTGCATATAGTGTGCTAATCCGCTTTCAACAAAATGTTTCAATTGTGGGTTGTAGGCCTACAAATCTCTCGTTTGACCAGTTACATTATATTTATCTACAATTCAGTGCTTGTCTCATATTATTTTGCAGCCACGGAAACATATTTTTGCGAATGTCGATGCCCTCGTCATAGGTTTCAAACGGATAGATGCATAGGCCGAGGTACAAGATAGAAAGACCTTGAATGAAATTCCAAAATATAAAATGATGTTCTTCAAACTGATAATAGATTGTTACGGCATTTCAAATACTGGAGAAAGAGAATGGATGAAGTTACATACATGTACATCTAAAGACATTATGACGAACGCACAAAGTAGAAAACAATGGCGTCGTATGATTCCTGAAGCTGCCTGAGGACACAGATCATTGAAGATTCGGAAATTGGATTTAACTTGGGTTAAGTGAAATAAACCGCTTAGACTACTGCAAATAATAATAAGCACGCTGAAAAGTAGTTTCTGAAGTTAAGGCCAGAAGAAAGTCTTGACCAGACATCTGCACGCGCCAGCACAGTGAGAAGGTGTATCTAAAGTTTATATCTGAAGAAAGAGTCGGTTAGCTGCAGGCATGAGCTGTTAGGTAGCTGTAACTATTTAGAGATGGGCTGTGCGATCGATTACGATTACTGGCAGAGACAACCCCTGTATGAAGTGTGATCTGCAATTATTTTCAGAGGATTATAATCTATGAGTTGACAACCCATTAAGAGAACTAAAACCAATAGATTATAATTGCAATGTGGCATACATTCTGCATGAGTTATGAGGACGGTGAGGGACATCTTGAATATTGGATTCGTTCACATATTACCAAATTTAAAAAATGGCAATTAATAATATTAATATTAAGTTTATTAATGCAAATTGTGCCTGACATGCTCTGCTGCTTTAGGATTTAGGCAATATCAAAATAAAGTGTTGCTGTAGGCCTACTGTTCTGCATTGAGCTTAGCATAAAAAAACTATTGACTGTACCTGTTCTTGGTTCACTGGTCTAGCAAAGGTCGATATATGTCTGTCTTAGCTTTGCTCTGCTAACCGCCTTGAAAAGAATAGTGCAGGAGGAAGTCGTTTACGATCGTGTGACACCAATATGAGCAGAAAGTTGTATAATTTCCAACCAGTCAGAGGCAGTCTTAGTGATTCTTAGTCATTCTCATTGTCTGTGGTCCATAACGAAAGCATGATTCAGCGTGACAACAACCGTGGATATCAAGATAGTAATATTACATGTCTAAAAATAAATCATGGCTTACTCGATCCGGCCCTTCAGTCACTGAAATGGCTGAAAATCAGCGCATTCACTTCCAAATCTCATTGCCAATGCACTAATTAATTAGTTAGAAAGCTCTACTCTTAAACTAAGCACAGGATATCGGCATATTCGCGAGTGCGGCGTCATATCAGTTGAGCGGTCGTTAGATTGAATGATCTTAAAGATACAGAGATTTTACCCGCCTTTTTAGTTATCTTTGAGTACGATTTCTGCTAAAGTTAAAGCCGCTTTCCCCACATTATTAATTGATCGGTGACCAAGTTGAGAACAAGACAAAATTACAGCTGCATAATTTAGTCAAGCCCGACACGAAGAGTGCCGTAGTTTAAACATTTATATAGTGTTACTGCTATAAACTGTTACGCCCTCTGTAGCCGAGTGTTATCCTCTCGGTGGAGGGCTGCTAAGTGCTGGCGCGGCCATTACAGTGACCTCGACCGGTTGTCACGGGTGGCTATTCAATCCACCAACATACACACGACGAATGCCTTTTCCACATCCTACTCGTTCCTCGACGAATATCAGGGCGTGCATCATCTTCCATCAGGAAAGGGCTACTTGACATCATCCCGTGTATACGGTTGCTGTTGACATCGTCGCTCTACCCTCTCGACGCCACATGACCAGAGAATTTGAACACCCATGCAATCAGTCAGCTGTCGACAGGAATCCATTTTTTGGTTTCACGCTTGTGCGTGGGCCCACCACTGGTGACTCTTGGTGCATCAGCCTCCTTGGTATAGTTTGGCTGCCAAAGTCTTATTTTTTTCGTAATGACATTCAGCATGATATGGGCCACCGCAGAGAGCGCCTCTAAGAAGTATTCTTGAAGAGGCGAATGGTCGGTTCCACGCTTGTGCGTGGGCCCACCACTGGTGACTATGAGTGATTCAGCTTGCTGTATATAGTTTGCTAATGATGTCTCATCTTGTTTGTAATGACAATTAACATGGTATGGGCCAGCGCAGAGAGCGCCTCTAAGTAGATTTCTTGGAGAGGCGATATACATGTCAAGCTTAATTGATTCATAAACTACATTTACAAGTGACAATATTGATTACGATTAAGCATAAACTTTTGAAAGTCTCTTCAATTTGGCTGTTGTTCAGAACCAAAGACTTACAAGAATCAAACACCGATCAAATGCTTTAGATACGACGATCACAAGCGTGATGACTGATGAGTGCCAAAAATGTAGAGCTCATGCATGTAGAGTGCATGCATTAATCCTAATATTTGAGTGTCACCTTCGAGGCATAGCTGGCTGGTAGAGTTGGTTCGAAACAAGACGTGCCACTCAAGAGAGTATGATCACGGTTCTTACGATCTTTGCGGATGGCGTTCGGAGTTCAAAGGCAGAATGTTGCACGAAGATGGTCCAATTATTATTATTATGCATGTATACACGAACAGCCCATTTGTGGCCGAAGAGACAGCATGGATCGGCGGCAGTCATTTGTGATCACAAGAGCATAATCAGCATGGATAGTTTGAAGTGTTCGGGTTTCAGATGTTGGGGGAAAGTTGCGGAGAGCGCAAGCGGAGGAGAAGTTAAATTAACTGACAAGTTAGGAGGATCGGCAAACAGATGGAGTTCTTATGGAGTACATTATGTATATAAGGAGTTGGTGTACCTTAGCCAAAGGAATAATTGCATAATGTCATATAGGTAGGTTACGTCTTTCCGCCCTTAGCGCTCAATGCGGATCTTACCAAAACCCTAACCCTAACCCGATATTATGGCCTTATGGGACTTTAAAATGCAAGTGCTTCACCCTCAAGTTTTTAATTGAAGCATGCGAACATTTGAAACAATATTATCATTGTCCTCTACCGTCTGTCTATATACTGTACCGTGTGAGATTGCTAGCACACTTTCACAGCCTAAAACAGAAAATGTGTATTCTAAGAAGTAGGTCTGCATATGTGTTCGCACATGTTTAAATAACCCAAAAGAACATCAAGTCTTTTCAACGAGGTCAAGTATTCTGATGTCCAATCTCAAAAACACTACATCGAGACACTGTTTTGAATTGTCTCTCTTGGGTAAATCCACAGGTCTACCTCAAGGAATTAAGGGCAGAGCCCACTCTGGATATAGAAAATTATTCCGTTTTAAATTTTAAGAAATGGATTCATACGCTCGATTCAGTCATGAAATAAGATCACTGTTCTAACTATTGGGAGTTCTGCTCTGGATGTCGCCCTTGAAGGCCAATTCAAATGCCTTTAAGCTACTATAAATCAATTGGAGGTCCTCCGCTTAGCCCTGAATACAAACTTAGGTCAGTAAGTTGAACGAGCGCCAAAGCAATAGCCTGAAAATGGAATACTGAAGATGATTGGCTAAAAGATGCACGTGATGAACATCAGTTAAGTGATTGGATCTTGTTCGATGACGTCATTTGTAAACCAATCGCTTATGACGTAAAATTCATGGCCATGGCAAAGCCGACTTCAAGGTATCGGGCGAGAAGACGACAGCAGGTAGGCCTACTAGTTAACATCGGATTATTGCGCTTTATAATGTTTGAGAAGGAACACTTTTCAACACGGAACTGAGAGAACACTTTAGAACACGGAACTGAACATTAGTTTGTATATTTAAGAATAACTTATTGATTATTTTCGATGTTACGGTAAGTATAAGGGGCTTCAGCAAGAATATAATCCGGATAGAACGTCAACTTCGCGTGGCCAACTTCAAAGTCAACCAACTTCAAAGCCAACCAACTTCAAAGCCAACCAACTTCAAAGCCATCCAACTTCAAAGCCAACCAACTTCAAAGCCATCCAACTTCAAAGCCACTGCGAAGTGAAGATTCGAGATAGGCCTATATAAATTCATGTTCTTTTGCTTTAGTAAATTTATTTGAGGAAACTTCAGAAGACAGGACTGCATCATGAACATTAGCGAATACATGAATGAACATTATCCTGCTTACTTGATTATTCTAGGCTTCATGGTTTCGAAATTATGGTTATGAATGCATAAGTTTAGAAAATAGCTTTTTTTATAGTAGGCTAAGTATAAATGAGATTTGACTTTACATACAGAATTGAACATTATCTTGTATATTTAAACTTAACTTTTGTGAGAAAATTGGTGTCCAAATGTATCAACGTTTCTCCTTTGATGTTAGCATTACTAAGCATATGGATACTTCATTCATCTACAGGTTTTGGGCCATTTAATTCATTTTAACATTTATTTAGTGTTCTAAGGGGTTGATCTGCTACGGATTAAAGCAGCTGCTAGTTACCGGATTAGCATGCTGAGCTAGGGAGAGGATGACCAAGAATGACCCTAAAAGCTGCCCACAGATGTTGCGAAAGTAAAAAGGGGTAAAGGCAGAGGAGTGAACACCTAAGTCAATATTTTGCGGTTGTGGTCTAGTCTCATACAAGATAAATTCGGTTTTTATAAGGTTTAGTTAATACCGATTGCTAGACAATAGCGAGTCAATAGCAGGGACCAAAAAGGAAGAGCACTCATATTTTAGATGAGCATAAATATACTGTAAAAAGCCCAAAACAAAAACCTGGGCCGAACCACACGGAGCAGGACCCAGTTGGACCTCGACGACCTAAAGATGACGCAAGAAGCGCGCTCACCTATACGAATAAACGGAGCAACTCGAGCGATTAGCCAGCCGGAACAAGGAAAGTGACAAGAGGAGCAAGAAGATGTCATGATCGGAGTCAATCTACAGAGTTAGGGTGCTTGTAGGGATCTGCTTTAAACATAGAAGGAAGAACGAATCAATCCCCTCCAGCCGAAGGCAATGGTGACGAAGAACGCTGTAACAGGTTTCACAGAGAAAGGATGTTTGATCGGATATGCTTGGAACGCAGATAAGAGAGGAGTTACCCGCTCAAGTCAACTGCTGCGAGCGCAGAGGGTGGTAGGAGTTAATCCACTCCAGCCTACTGCAAGGATCGCAGTGGGTGGAAGTAGTTAATACACTCCAGGGTACTGCAATAATCGCAGAGAGTCGCAGGAGTTATTAAACGCCAGCCTACTGCAATGATCGCAGTGGGTGGAAGGACTTAGACCACTCCAGCACACTGCAATGATCGCGGAGATTCGAAGGAGCTAATACACTCCAACCTACTGCAATGATCGCAGTGGGTGGAAGAAGTTAATTCACTCCAGACTACTGCAACCATGGCAGAGAGTGGAAGGAGTTCATCCACTCCAGCCGACTGCAATGATTGCAGACAGTGGTAGTGGCTAATCCACTCCAGCCTACTCCAATGGTCGCTGACAGTGGAAGGAGTTAATCCACTCCAGCCTACTCCAATGGTCGCTGACATTGGAAGGAGTTAATCCACTCCAGCCTACTGTGATAATCGCGAGAGTGGAATGAATGAATTCACTCCAGCCTGCTGTTATGACCGCATAGAGTGGATGTAGTTAATCCACTCCTGCCTACTGCAATGATCGCGGAAGGCGGAATAGTTAATCCACTCCGGTCTACTGCAATTATCGCACAGGGTCAGAGTATTTGAACCACACTCACTCACTGAAATGATAGCAGACGGTGGAAGCAGTTAATCCAATCAAGCCTGCTGCAATGATCGCAGTGGGTGGAAGTAGTTAATCGACTCCAGGCTACTGCAATGATCGCAGAGAGTCGGAGAAGTTAATTCACTCCAGCATACTGCAATGGACGCAGTGGGTGGAACTAGTTAATCTTATCCAGCCTATTACAATGATCGCAGATAGTAAAAGGAGTTATTCCGCTAAAGCAAACTTCCGGGACAGGACTGCAATGATCACAGAGATTCGATGGAGTTAATATACTAGAGCCTACTGCAATGATCACAGAGAGTGATGGAGTTAATCCTCTCCAGCCTGCTGCCATGATCGCAGACAGGGGAAGGAGTTAATTCATTCTAGCCTACTGCAATGATCGCATAGAGTCGAAAGAGTTAATCCACTCCAGTCTACTGCAGTGACCTCAGTGGGTGGAAGTAGTTGATCTACTACAGCCTACTTTTATGATTGCCGAGAGTGGAAGGAGTTAATCCCCTGAAGGCTACAGCAATGATCGCAGTTGGTGGAAGTAGTTAATCCAATGCAGCTTACTGTTATGATCGCCGAGAGTGAAAGTTCGACCAACATACAGATGCGCGCACAGCCACATCAACCGACCACCATACACATGCGCGCACATCCACATCAATCGACTAAGATGCACACAGGCGCTCATCCACGTTAATGGACCAACGTACACACGGGCGAGCAGCCACATCAAATCGACCAACAGACACACGCGCGCACAACCACATCAACCGACCAACAAACACACGCCCGCACAGTCACGTACCCGCGGGAAAACAGCCACATCATCCGACCAACATGCACACGCGCGTCCAGCCACATTAATCGACCAACATACACACACGCGCACATCCACATCAATCGATCAACATACACACGCGCACACAGCCACATGAATCGACCAACAGACACTCACGCGCACAGCCACGTCAATCTTCCAACCCATACACCAGCGCACAGCCACATGAATCGACCAACATTCCCACGAGCACTCAGCCACATGAATCGACCAACTAACACGCGCACGCAGAGCCACATCAATCGACCAATATACACACGCTCGCACAGCCGCATCAACCGACCAACCTATACACAAGCGCACAGCCGCATCAACGAATCAACCTACACACGCGCGCACCGCCACATCATCCGACCAACATGCACACGCGCGTACAGCCACATTAATCGAGCAACATACACACGATCGCACTGCCGCATCAACCGACCAACATAACCACGCGCGGACAGCCACTTCAATCGACCAATATATACACGCGCTCAAAGCCACATAAATCGACCAACAAACACGCGCGCAGTGACAAATCGTTGGTTGAAAGACGTTTGGAGCCGCTAATCAATTGAAAGATTTTCTTGTTCTGAAGTCAAGTACTCTAATCCTAGGCTGCTTAGCTGTTCAAAGCTATTTTTAAATGGGTTTAGTATACAAAAAATTTGTTTATTTAAACACAGATAGTTATTATCTGGATAGGTATACTGTTTTCATTCAGAGCGGAGTTACTGTGTAAAGACCTTCAGCGAAAGTTATTATCATTCAGGCCTAAAAACTTTCGATTACCACGTCTTATCAAGGAAAGCAAATGAGGATTTGGAACTTTATTGACTGGTTCCGTTGCTTCATAAATTGTCGTCGCACATAACCTTACAGGTCAGCGGAGGCTGTATAGCACATTATAATGATAAATTTTTAGCCAGGCGCTTGTAGATGAAGCCAGATATGGTAATAACGTAATTATTCAATAACTGTTTAAACGATTACTTAATTCTCATGTTGATGTAAGACGAGACATGCCTCGTCTGACTCTTGCCTCGTATTGAGAGTTGTTTAGAGTTTTGAGAGTGCCTCGGCACTCGCCTCGTTTTGCCTCATACACGGCTACGGGCCTGGTTGTTTGTTTGGTCTTTTCAATTACCATTGTCTGGTTTTCTCTGCGCTGATCAATCGGTAAAATTTTCTAACGTTTTAACACTTATTTAGCACTGGAGGAGGCCAACGCTGTCATTAGATCGGAGATAATTAAACATCCCTTCATTTTATTTGATTCCTACCTCAGACTGTGGGACATTTCTGCTTCTGACACCGTAACACTAGGCCTATAGGCCCAGATCTATAAGATATCATGGGCTATTATCTGTCTTTATACTTGTCTGACTCTGGGCAAATTGACCTGGAACCGAAAATTTGCTCATTAGATCTGCATGCCTATAAATCATGATCACGCACTGCCACATTAATCGACCAACATACACGCGCGCACAGCCACATTAATCGATCACCATACACACGCTCGCACAGCCGTATCAACCGACCAACATACACACGCGTGCACAGCCACAATAATCGACCAACATACATGCGCGCACACAGCCACATTAATCTACCAGCATACACGTGCGCGCACAGCCACATCAATCGATCAACATACGCACGCGCACAGTAATTAGACCCTTCTAGAGTGGATAGCACTTTAACTCCTTAATGATGACATACACCTGGAAACAAACATTCATTAAGTCATTAAGTGGTAAAAATCACAATGCAAATGTCTGGTTCCTTGGACACATAACTAAACACACTTAGATACAGTAAAAGCTGGATGCAATCATCAGCAAGGTCCAGATCGCAAAGCCAATAAATGCTCCTGGGTTCGTTTCTTGTTCATCTGCTTCCTCCTCGACATTTTCAACTGCGCGTTGGAACTGTCCTGTCCTGGCCTAGCCTGGAGCCATTAAATAGTCACGTCGCTATAGGCCAACTGAGGCTACTCTATCGATCTGTGCCATGCAAACGATTTTCTCCGTAATTCCCCGAAGCGGAAAAACCTCAGCTAACAGAACGATCCAATGAGTCAATTCAACGCTATTCTCAGATCGACATAATATTTATTATAGGGTGTATTTAATCCAAAGCGGTTGTTAAATTCCCATCGAATTTAAATCAAACTTTTAACCATGAATATGCTTGCGATCAATTACCTATCCTTGGGCAGTGAATGCCGTTCTGCTTGACAGGAAGACCGCGTCGGTAACCGAAAGTAAAGTGTCGCGATGGTTCTCAAATTTAATTCCCATCGACCAGTGGCTAAATTGCTCATTCAAAGGTGCCGCACATTAACATTTGTATAAATCCAAAAATTAATCCTTTCAGGTGAATTCAGACTTGCATGCGTGCATGCATGTATGTATAGCCGATATATTCGGTATTTGCTATACGAATAAGCATGGAATATGTGAAACCATGTACACCCTTCATAAGGTTGGTTATTGTAACAGATTCACGCTAAAGTGACGGTGTACTAGGGGTTTTCAAAGCTTCGAAATCGCAGTGCCACCACCACCACTCACCACCACCAACATCATCATCATCATCATTATGGGCTTGTGGTTCTGTCAAAGACTCTCTTACTCACGGATAGCATGTTACGGAGTAAAACGTAAGAAGAGGTAGGTCGTAGTATTAGAATAAGGATCAGAGGTGTAACAAGCGTGGGGCAAGGGAGGCACCTCCCATTTTTTTGTGCTCAGTGCCCCATGTGCCCCACAAATCAGTTCTTTTTTATGTTTCTCCAATGGCTTTTTGAGATGACCTCTGTTAAGACCATTTTTTTAAATTATGCCCACCACTTTTCAAAACCTTGTTACACCTCTCATAAAACTTATATATGTGAGTACAGTTTAATTGTTCTGAGGAAAATATTAGCACTCTTAATAATTCCATAGGTTTATAAGAAACCTGGTAGACTAAAGCTGAACCTAGATGTGATGCTGATGATGAATGACGCATCTCTGTAGTTTCAGAAGCAGAACAGCAAACTTAATCATTACATTATTTAACACGAATTTTGTTCCTGGGCAACGCGTAGCCTCCTGCTTACTTGTGCCTCAAAAATATAGGAAACATTTATTTACTATAAACATTGCTTTTGTCACCAGTAAATCATAGTTTGAAACGTGCCTATTTCCCAAATAAACGAGCGAATTTGTCTCTTTTTGTTCACGTTAAGTCAGAAAGAAAACAATGCAAGTCAGAAGAAACTGTAGTATTATTAAAAAATTATATTATTAATTATAATTAATCATAATGAACATGTATCAATGTCACGTCATGTCACTTCGTCATCGTCGCTGTGCGACGGTTGACTACATGAATGGGAAAGTGATGTCCAATGCTTTCTGTCTCGTACGATGTTCATTAAGCTTGTGCCTCTTAAACAAGTCCACGCCATGACATTGTCAAACCAGCAGATTCTGGGTCTTCCACGATTTCGGCTTCCTTCCACTATACCCAACATTACACTGTTCTCAATACTGTCTTTAGGCTGTCTCTCGATGTGCCCGAAGTTCCGCAGTTTTCTGGATTTGATGTGGCCCAACGGTTTGCAAGCAACTTTCGCCATTTTATACACTTGTTCGGTGGTCACCATTGCTGTCCATGGAATTCTAAGCAGTTTCCTCATGCACATGTTCTCAAATGATTGTATGCGTTTCTCTTCTTCTTTCTTTATTGTCCACGCCTCACAACCATACGTTGCTACTGGCCACGCCAAGGCCTTCATGAGTCGCAGTTTGGTTTTAGTACTGACTGATTTATTTTCCAGATGCTTACCAACTTAAACATGACTGACATTCCCATGGCTAATCTTGATTTTACCTCACTCGCGCAGTCCCCGTCCTTCGTTACTCTGTTCCCCAAGTATGTAAATGAGTCCACTTGTTCCAGTTTGTATCCGTCCACTTTGATCAAAAGTGCGTCATTGTTATTTGTCATTACTTTTGTCTTTGCTACGTTAATCAGCATACTGTATTCTTTTGCGGCTATCTCAACACGTTGCACCAACTCCTGTAAATCTCTAGTGAAGTGGCCATTAGCACGATGTCATCAGCATATCTATGGTTATTAATATTCTTCCGTCCAACCCTGAATCCCTTGTTGTAGCCTAGTAGTGCTTTTCTCATTACCTGTTCTGCCAGAATGTTAAACGGGCTTGGTGATAAATTACATCCTTGACGGACTCCTTTCTTGATACTAAACCATGTCGACATAATTCCGTCTGTCTTGACACTAGCTCGTTGTTGTTTGTAGAGATTTCGCAATAGCTGAATGAGGTGGGGTGGGAAACCCATTTCCATCATGGTTATCGATAGTTGATCGTGTTGAATCATGTCAAAAGCTTTTGTAAAGTCAATGAAGCAGAGGTACAGTGGATGATTCCTTTCTCTCGCTTTCTCCAAGATGATTTTTAAGTTCACAATTTGATCTCGCGTGCCTCTTCTTGGCCTAAAGCCAGCCTGTTCTTCAGCGATCTCTGTTTCCAGCTTGATCTGGATGCGTTCCAGTATCACTCGTAACAAAATCTTACTCGCATGCGAGACTAGCACAATTGTTCTGTGATTACCACAGTGAAGTAGATTTCCCTTTTTCGGCAGTGGAATAAAAATTGACTGTGACCATTCTTCTGGCCAATTCCCGGCGTCCCATACGTCCACACATATCTCGTGTAGTTTTGTCAGAGTCATTTCTCCACCAAATCTAAGCAGCTCAGCGGCTACGCCATCAATACTAGAGTGAAACAAAAAATGACAGTACGAGATATAGAAATGCTTAATTTTCCGACAATTACGCTTATACTATAAATCACTCTCAAGAATTAGCTCCCAAATGTAGTCTTCGAGCATGTTCTCGTTACACTGTCCTTGGTAGCGACGTTCAAAGTCTAGTATATCCTGGCGGAAACGCTCGCCTTGTTCTTCTCTTGTTCTCATTGAAGATATCAAAGTGTGTGTTTTGAGGGACATCATGACCATGTAGCCGATTTTGCCGTAGATCTTCAACCAGCTCCACATAGTTTTCGGCATCTATTGCCCAGGAAGTCTGTAAGTTGTAATCACTGCGACAAAGCTATTCCAAGCCGCTTTCTCTTTTCTAGTGAGCTTATTGGGGAATCCCTTGCACTCCCTGATATTCTTTATCTGTCGTCTTACGAAAACACCGACTTTCACCTTTGCCTAAGACAACTTAGGGAAGAAGTCTTGAAGGTACTTGAAAGCTGCCGATTCTTTATCTAGAGCTGTGAAAGAGTGCTTCATAAGGCCCAATTCGATGTGCATTGGTGGCATCAGCACTTTCTGAGAGACAACCAGTGGCTCCCACTTGGCGTTTTTGGTCCCCACAGAGAACTGTCTGTAGGGGCCAGTCCCACCTGTGGTCGCGCGTCTTGTTATTCCTGCTGTCACTAAAGGCAAAGATAGCAGGGAACCTTGGTCCAACCTGATTGGAGACCCAACATGAATGTTACCATTTTGAATCTCCGATGACATCTCAGCCGTAGGCCTACTCATTAAGCTTCAAGGCATTCATCAAAGTTTTGACGTTGTTGTAGTCCTCTTAGAGGTACAGGCACATCAAGAGGTGAAACGAGTGACCCAGTGGAACAGACGTCCCGTTATGGAGCAGCACAGCTTTCAGGCTCCTAATTGAACTTAGCAGATGCTTCAACAGAGTAAATTTTCGCTATTGTCTTGATAAATTGGCCACAGACATAGCAAAACGCGTCTGCTGGATATTTGACTCTTGATGCCATCTCAGACATGCAGGCTATCCACTTAGGGAGCTGGAAAAATTTACTTGTGGGCTGAATGACTTATATAAGTTTAGTTAACTACGGATCCATAACAAAGATTATGCGGGCTTAAGATACCTGCATTTATACTGCTATTTATATACTGGAAAGTTCGCACACATTCCAAAATATTCTAGAACATTCTAGAAAGTCCAAGCAGCTACTTCAAGTTTACATAGCATTGTATGAATATGTTATTTTCCGAAGAAGTAGTTACATGTAACATTCATAATATCAACCTCATGGTTACAAAAGCAAAGTAATAGAAGACTATTGGCCATTTGATATGTTTTTGAGGCAGGAGCAATGAGGAAATAACACTTTGTATCCAGGAACATAAAAATCTAAATTTGTTACATAAAGTAATAATAATAATAATAATAAGTATAATGATAATTCTATAATAATAATAATAATAATAATAAAAATAATGATAAGGCAAATATTACTACCACAAGGATCGTATTCTATTCCTTCAAGGCATGCTTCGAGCCGTATCGAAAGGTAAGAACGGACGTCAAAATAATATTGTTACGAATTAGATCCGAATCCCCAAGTCGTGTTCTGCTGGGATGCCCTATGCCATGCGTTGCTTTAATAGCGCTCGATCCTTCATAGAGTACACCATGCGCACTCATGATCAACTTACTAACCTGCAAACTAATAACTAGATGGTTGCCCTACTTGCCCAGCACTCATAAGTGTAATTTGTCAATGCCATGCATAGAGACATGTAAAAGTCAAGTAAGACTAACGCCCCTATGGAACGTCTGCGACTGTAGGTTGGGTGATAATACATACAATAAGAGTTACTATAAGTTATGCTGTAACATATAGCATTATGTGTGCATGTATTTGGATTATTATGAAACGCATTTTAGAATCCATCAGACAGTCGAGAAAACACTTCACAGCGAACATTTAACACAAATGTAATCCATATCCTAGTACGGTATAAGTAAAGATTAGATAAACTCAACAGATCGATACACACATGTAAATAACGTAATAATTAAAAGTTATGGAAATTGGTGAAAGTTTGCTTTGCCTAAGTCATTGAACAGAATGAAACGTGTAATTAAGATAATAACGTTAAACTTTTTTCGTTAAAGTCCAACAGTGAATAGAGTTGGCATTGTACTTGGTTAGTTAGATCGATGTCATTGTTTTAGCCATTAAACTTTGTTTAATGGCTAAATATCGAATAAAAGTTTTTTTAAGCTTAGAAATTGTCATTAAATTTTCTGCAGAAAAGTTGTCTCCACACATCCATCTGATAAAAATATTTTAGGTTAAAGTTTCCAGGATACGAATATTGCAATATGATGACATATTACCATATGTTTCTTATCGTGAACAGCCTTTTTGTTTATTTGACTTCTCTGAAAGTGAGTACCGACAGAGAGGCACCAATTTCAAACTTAAACTCAATCAGCAGTACCTCATTCCTCAGTCGATCATAGTGCAGGTGTTCTGGATGTGACCAAAGGTTGCCCAATTTTGCCTTCGGAACAGTAACATCCAGAGGATTAAGCTCAGAATCCAGAAGCTGAAGTCTGTTCTCCTGATCAACCATCAAAAGTCTACCTTTGTTGTCCGCATATTCAGCATCGGCTGCCAGGAGTGACGACTGATATTGTTTAACAATATTCCCATCCAAGTCGGTCTCCGTCAATTGTTTCTTAAACTCGTAGTTTAGGGAAACAAAGACAAGGTTTCCATTTGGTTTTGGGATGATGCGTGAGACATAGAAAAGATCGAGGGGTAATCGAATCTCCTGCTGCAAGGATCCATCCATTTTGTAGATACGGATAACTTCATCCGGTTTTTCCGTTCTTGAAATGATGAGGCAGCCCTTTGCAGATACGCTCATTACATATTTATCTTTTCGTCCCAAATCAGAGATCCATGGTGAAACAACAGACTGTTGTTGATCATCTTTCGTAATCTTGTCAACTGCATTTATTTCCGGCTCTTCCCCTTTGATGCTCAAAAGATAAACACAATTTGACAGGTTGCAGGCCACTATGGCTACTGGGTGTAAGTCATAGTCACGTGTCTGAATTACATGTTTCACCTCGCGCAGGTTGTTACGGTCGAACACATTAATGAAGTCGTCACGATAGCTGCAGTGCATATAAAGATCGTCTTTCGTCGTTGCCACAGAGACAGGTACACCACAGAATGCCAATTTAATCTTATCGATCATTTCCAAACGAATTGGCGTCGTACCTAAAAACACAATTTCTTTGTTAAACAACCACGCAATAGAAATTACCGCAGCATATTGAACAGAGCCCGAACCGATGGTGGATAACATTTTATCACTTTAATAACGATAGTGACAAAAGCAACGGATGACCATTGCAGTTTGTCATTTTTTAAGTGGTAAAAGCACCACGTAAATGTCTTGCTGCTTGGACACATAACTAAACATCATAGTTTCGCAAGGAAATCAACTGTACATTTGAATATGATATTCAAAGTATGGCATAACAATCACGATAAACTCGAAAGTTTTATTGTGGACTTAGACACATGAACAGATGGATGAAATCATAAGCGTTGTTGTCCAGATCGCAAAGCCAGGACATGCTCTTAGGTGCCTCTGTTCGTCTGCTTTTTCCTCAACATTGCCAACGGTTATTGGAACTGGTTTGGAGCTATTCAATATCCAAGTCGCTCAGCCAAATCCACTCTCAGCCATGCAAATGATCTTCTCTCTAATTTCGCGAAGCGGAAAACCCTCAGCTGACACACGATCCAATGAGTCAACGCTATCCTCATATCGACATATAATTATTGTAAGGTGCATTTAATCCAAAGCGGTTGATTAAATTTTCGCATAATTCAAATCAAACTTTTAACGATGAATACGCACGCTATCGATTATCTGTCGTGGAGAGGACGCTAAAGGATTTCAGCACATGGACAGAGATAATGCATGCCGTGAGCAGTGACAGCGCTGCAGCAGGGCAAGTCATAGCACATGACCTGGTAACACCCTGGTCATTGCCCTGCCAGAATCGTGCCAGGGCTGCCAGAATTGATAATTTCGCGCTACCTCATCCACGTTAACGGTGCCCCTTATAGCGGGATATTGATCCTTAGGGTTTTCCTTCCCTATTGATCACTACCATTCTCTCTTTAAAGTACCCAGTCATTTATTTATATTACTCGATGGTTGTGGTTATGGTTATTTCTTCATAACTTATTATGTTGGTTATTTCTTTCTTTATAACTTCATAAGCCTAGCAAAATGCGGAAAACTTGGGGTTTGGCGATTTGTCCGGTTTCAACGGCTTGGTATGTTGCGGATTTTGGGAAATGTCCCGGAACGGATTGTTCAGAGTAGGCGACCGTTAATGTCATTACGTGACTCTCATCTGTGTTTAATTGAAAATGCACGCGCATGGATACGTGCATATGCACGCCCATAGATGTATCACACGCACATGCATAAATACATATACAAATAATACATGCATGCATACAAGAAAACGATGTTTTTGAAACATGCTAAATAACTTGAACCAAGTCAAAAACAAATAACCAAATTAGAGAAACATTTATTGTCAGAATGTTGTTTGCATATTAAATTAGCCTGGTTTATTTATCTAACTGACCTTAGATAGATTTTAAATGTTTATGTGAATTTATATTGCTGACCCTTGTTCGCCAGAGTGCTGTTTTGCATCTGGTTATATTAAAGAATATAACTTACTTATTTGCAGTGTTGGGTAAACTCAGACCAGAAATGAGTTAAATCAAAACTCAACTCATGCACCTCAAAATGAGTTAAAACTGAAACTCAAATCATCATCTGTGAAATTAGTTAACTCAAACTCAGTTATTATATGAGTTAAATCGTCAACTCACATGTGCCTCATACTAGCACATTATAATCGAACATTGTACAAATGCATAGTTACCACGAAATGGTATCATCAGTTTATTATTACTAATTTACTAGCTTTTACTGTTATCATTATAAATGAATAAATCAAGTTATTATTACTGAATCAAAATAAACACCACAGTACACCACAGTTTAACATCTTAAACATGACTGGTATTAGCTTTAAGCAGAAAAAGTGCTGAAAAAGTGTTGATTTTAAAATTGACAGTTATCACTCAAACTCACAGAAATTATGAATTACATCAAACTCATAAATCACACTCTTTTAAGTGAGTTAATTCAAACTCATAAATCACAGCAAGTGAGTCAATTCGTGAGTTTTACTCAGGAGGTGACTCATGCCCAACACTACTTATTTTCTTAAACAATGTTTACAACGTGATATCTGTCCGAACAAATATTATAAGGAACTTTAAACAGTTTTAAAACAATCTTCGATAACCGAATGCGTAGTGCGTGGTATACAAGGATGTAAAATTTTCCTGCATTGGTGGCATCTTCTAATAGCCACGGTCACCAACGACAATGGCACAATATGAAATTCATTATAGGGCCTATGCTAGAAAACTTCCCAAAATCATTTTCAATATATTGTAGGCCTACATTTTATTCAGATACAGATTTAAAGAAAAAGTGAAAGGACAAATTTAAAAACTAAATAATAAAAACGTTTCCCGAAAATACAATATAATCCTAAGTAAAGAAGTAAATTACATCTACGATATATAAATGCAGACACACATACATGTACATAGACCTACACGGATTGATTACTTGTATCTTTGCGTTAACCTTACTAAGAATGCACGATTAAGAAACTAATTGGTATAGAGTGGCGCAAGCCTCCATAATTAGGAATTCCTAGTATTCTATTATTTACTATTTATGATCAAGAAAATCCAGAAGGCCTATAAGACATTTAATTAATGATTCAAATAAACAACAAGAAGTGCCATGAGCAATTCGCCCATGCTTTAACTTACAGTTTGCACCTCCTGACATTTTTAGCGTCGTGTGTTGTCTGCTCCAGTGATGTTCCTATCTCGGATAGGATAGAACAAGAGGAGAACTCGAATAATGCTAAAACGGATGTCGTGTCTTCGGATAAAACAAATGTAAAAATATCACTCTATCGACGAGAAATTCCGAACAAACAGAATCCAGAGCTTAAGGCCGATCAGAAATTAACTTAGACCATCATCTACAATTGAAGACAAGTCGTTCTTATGATTTAATTTTGATTAAAAGCTGTGACAAACTTAAAAGAAATCACGGTTAACCGCGAATACGCGATTCAAAAACGCAGATTGTGACGTCATAGAAATGACGCATTCAAAGTCCTATCATGGCAATCGCAGCAATATCTTGATTGTTTTAGCTCCAGAATTATTAATTCGTAGGGCCTGTTGATCGTTTTTTTTATATTTTATAACCATGCACGCCAAATCAAAAAAAGGAAATTGGTTGGTATAGTAACTATAGTCAGATGATCCTGTCTTCAGCCAATATGCAAACGTCAGGTAGGTTGATATCGAATGGCGCTATGTATGTGTTCCATTACAATTACGATTCAATTACAAGCAGTGAATCTCCTTTGAACGTGTGCCCATTTCCCAATTCATTTCCTTTGTCATTTCCTCATTGTGAGGCTCTTTCCTCTCCAATCTTTTCCATGACGTAATAAATAACAGTTTTAAGCGAAATCATTTATCTGTAGCATGTTGTTATAACTTAGCATTCTGTTATGGTTTTACTGCCATTTAGGTGGGCCCGCCAAGAGGAGGGTGGGGCAGAGGGGAGAATGCTCAAGGGCCCATCGATTACTAGAGGTCGGGCCGGACCCAATATCACCAAAACGAAAAATATTTTAATCCGTTATAAGCTTACAAAGTTTATGATTATGCCTTTGTCCGTATGATATTACTGACAATAATTATTAGCTACAGTCAGTTTATACTTCAAGCATCTGATTTTCACCTTACTTGTCATCTTTCGACATCGAACACGCTAACTTTCGTCTAAGAGGTCCGTGACTGATATGCTCAGGAGTCCAGAATTTGTCTGCCTCTAGGAGCCCGGAATATCTGTCGGCCGGCCAGGGCTTTTGCTAAATTAGCAAACTAGCTTAGGCCTACTGAGATTTGCCTTGTTCCGGTGGTATATCGGTTGCTGATGCCGCATCTTTTTTATTGGAAGGCAGCGGTGTGCAAAACATTTTTGAAATTGTTTTTAAAATTAAGAATTAAAAGTTGTGGTTTGGGGGCTTTATTATAACCTTGGGATTAATAGGGCCTATCATCAATTGTTTTAGCTTAATCACAGTTATATTTGCCACGAATCAATCAGCAACTGGCAAAACAATAAGTGATATGTGTCCTTTTCAGCCGTGGTTAGGCCGGGAGCGCCTCTGAGACAACCTGAAGGGGTGCTATATCAAGTATTTTTGATTGATTGATTGATCGATCGATCGACTGATTGTTTGGTTGATTGATATATTCAGACCAGAGGCATAACAAAGTCTAATTAGTCGCACTCACTGTCCGCTGATTAAAGAATCTAGTTAAGAATGATTCAGAAGTACTAAGGGCCTACGATTATACCAAAACAGTTTTTTTTAGTTCAATAGGAATTAACTGTGTACTGTGAGTTCCTCAAGGTCACTCTGGTCAAGGACATTAAATCCACGAGAAAGTAGTCTCCTTCAATTTGCTTACCTTCCGTATAATTTTATTTTGACTTCATTGACTTATCCAATGCTTTCGACGGCGTTGCTTCAGCGGATCATTGATTGACGCTTTCCGCAGTATGGCTACATCACAATGGATGTAACTAGAGAGAACAATGGTAATAGTTCCAACCTTTGTCCTCCGGATGCAAAAGTCGTTAATTGGAACTCAAAAACCCCGAAGAACATAGGAAATGATCCGGAACTGATCTTGCTCCTTTACATATGAAACAACGGGACTCGTCGCTGGTTGACTGGATGGATGGGCTGACGGACGGATGGATGATTGGATGAATGCACGGATGAATAGACGGACGGACGGACGGATGGATGCATAGAGAAGCGCCATAGTAAAGGTCAACAGATTCGCTCGAACAACCGGTGACAAATAAGATAGACTAACACACATACAGGCACACGGACACAGTCACGCACGCACACATCAGGGTAGAATATGAGAAACGTAACGATTAGGTCGTTTGCCAAAGGACCATAGAGTAATGGTGAACACACTGGGACTCAGAGCTGAGGAGCCGAGTTCGACGCCAGTACCCCCCGTAAAGTTGACTAATCCTTCTTTCGCTATGCAGCGGCGTTTGTTAAAATGAGACGCATAGCGTATTGGGCACCTTGCGTGGCTGCTGACGGTTGAACTCGACCCCTTTGATAACTTGTCATCATTCGTTCATACTGTACTTATAATCATACTGCGGTATGTCATTTTGAATTATACGAATATTGTATTGTATATACAGTATTGTATACTCATCATCAGAGGACGTGAAGGGTCGTCAAAATCTGTGCGCGGCCTCGTAGCCATCTGGCGAATGGAGCCGTTGCAAGATCAAAAGCGATCACGTGGTTGGGATTCGGCGGCACGGTTCACTTGTTCCGCTTACTTGAAGTCCATAAGAATCCTAGACATACTACCGTTCGATGTTGTCACCCAACGATTGTTTGTCGGAGACACAAATACATTGAGATCTCAAGGGGCATTATCAATAAGAGATGCTGGAATTTCCATGTGAATATTCAGATTTATGATTATGTGCCGCCACCTAGGGACGTGGTTCTCATTAAATTAAGATCGGTCTACAGCACACTGGCATTTTCAAGCAGCAGCCACTGATTGATCTAGCTCAAACGGATTTAAACACGTACAGTTACTGTAAATATTAGTTAGGTCTCTGCAAGCACTCATTTGTGAAGTAAATAGAAGTTTAAGCCTTTCAAGTCAAGGCTATACTTATTGAGTAATTGCAACAAGAATCATAATTATATGCACAATAAAAATTCGCCCAACGTGTGCTCGCTATGCAGCCTCACAAAGAAAACCATCTCAATGAACTAGACATTTATTCGTATACATACAGACAGTAGGCCTAATAATAATAATTATATCCGTAATTCTGCTGGCACGCGTTGCCCGTGTATCGTCAGGCCCGTCTAGGGACCGTCCATAAAAGTTGTCTTCGGGCGCGGAAAATGCGACATAATGCGACGTCGTTTATGAACGATCCCTGGCTGGGTCCCCATCTGGCAAAACCTTCGTCTGAACTAAACAACACAAACGACTAATACAACAGAACTGTGCATAGCAATCAAAGGCATGGAAGTCAACGCTATCTTGATCAGCGGCGCTTTAGCCTACAGGGGGTCAATATGAGGTCAATGGCTGGACAAACGATCAGGTGTATCCAAGAAGACCAGCCAAGAAAGAAGACCACGAAGAAAACGGGTCCAGGTCCGAATCATATCGAGAAAATGGGGTCAGGTTAGAGCCATCTCCAGTCAACGGGGTCAGGTCACTCAGGCGAGGAGGACATGCGGTCAGTATGGCACGTGCATTATCCGTGCTGCTAGGTTATCCGTGTGGCTTCATACCAGAGTCTGGAGCAGCCATAAATAGTAACCAATGACTATAATACGATGATCTAGCAGGTGAGGACAGCGTGCAGAGTGCCATTTGAGATTCTTGGATCTGTTGAGGGGAAGGGAAGACAAACCCAGGTGGTGAATCATCACCTCCTCCTCCTCCAGATATGGTGGAGCAGATTGCCCTCTGGAAGCGTGGCAGCCGCGATTAACACTTTAACGACGACAACGGTGGCTAGAATGCACTGGGAAAGCAATGTCAGAAAGAACGGAGAAAGCAATACTAGAAGGAACAGAGAAAGCAATGTCAGACTAGACTGGGAAAGAAATGCCAGAATGAACAGAGAAAGTAATGTCGAAAGGGACTGGGAGAGCAATGCCAGAAGGGATTGACAGAAATGACAGAAAGGATCGGGAACGCAACGCCAAAATGGACTGGGAGAGCAATGCGGCCCGTCGTTATAGGCTTTAGCAACGCCTTCGCAGGTGTTGTCCAAGTCGGTCAATTGGATCTCACAAGAAGGGGTAAACTGGCCAAAGGTGAGGTTGCGATTGATCCTAGGGCAGGGACCGGTGTGTGGATTACTGATGCAAGGGTTCAATGGCAAGCAACTTGTGAATTACTTCTGCTAAATAGGGTCGGGTCACTAGGGTAGATTTGGATCCTTAGATGTGGTTGTACATGCTGATGGAGAAGATTGATGTTATTAATATATTCGCAGCAAGGTTTGCTGGATTGGAAATTACAAATTTATGTAGGTATGTGAACATTTATATAGCGCCCTATGAGAATCTCACGAGGGCGCTTGCTAAGGTGGAGTTTCGAACTGCGATGGCTGCACTGCCAACGAGATCGGCTGACTTAGGATTAGCTCGAGAAGGTCGCTAGACAGTTCAGAATAACAACTAACTAAACCATTGTCCACAATATCGCAGTAGCGTAACTATAACAGTTCAGTCACGTAACAGTAATAGCTCTGCTAACAACGACAGCGTTCGCCTGTAACACTGCGAAAGTTAACTAAGGGAATCGTAATGTTGCATGTCAAGTAGACCCTACGTCACGATGGCATGACACGACGACTTACAGCGTTACCGCAGTTACGTAACAGTCCGATACAAAGTATTCGTCATAAAATGTCGGCTTTGCAAAGAGCAAATTACCAAGCAACAGAATGAAAGCAATTGGCTGTAAGTTATAGAACAACCCCCTTTCGCTGGACCCTGACACTACGCACATCACAATAAATGCTAAAACATCTGGCACTCCTAGCACGATTAATCAATCGTGGCGCCGATGTACGATAGAAACAGCAACTGAAAGCTTTGACCACACACAGCAATAAACCAAACCATGGTTGTAACATGCACGGTAAAAGGAAACCGCAAACGAATGTATTTCAATCTAATTCTTGATGTAGGCCAAATAAGTTTGCACGACTCAATGACGTCTTTGTAAGATGTTCAGAAAGACGCTATAAAATCCGCAGATCCATCAACCTAGAACGACTGTCACAGCAATTATACAACGCCTTCATTATCTCTTTGAGATCGACGTGAACCATGTCTCAGGTAACAGGCCTTGGTGGTGCACAGAATATTATGTTCTGCCTGGATTGCATAGACGCAGAGTGCATGGAATCCCCGTCGCCAAGTTAAGTATCAACCAGAACTCAGTATACTCGCTGTCGGAAGACACGAATTTCAACTACACAGCAAATTGTAAACATTTTCACCTGCCAAACTGCCTATCATCGTACCCTAGCGATTAACGATAGAATACAGAACAATCAACATGCAATACATTTTTTAAAAGCACAGCTTACGATCCAATGGCAGCAGAATTATTGTAATTATAAAACAAATTTATATATCGTGATTTTGTGTTTTTCGGCCGGGAAAATCTATCCCGATCTAAGTTCATCTAACACGAAATAACTATTGAACAGAAAGAGTCTCAACGCAGTTCGTTTGCCATCGAGTTTTTGACTAATCGGGAAACATCACAACAACTTTTAGGAAAAAACTACTTGGATAAAATTAGTAACATCACTGGATAGAAGACTGCCAGCGAAGCAATTTCTAAGAAAAAAGTAACTGATTAAACACAACGAGGCGTTAAGGAAATGAAGAGATCGGATGTTGCACGGCTCTTTAAACGTGTAATGACGGACATTTGAAAGGTGAAGTGATGGAAATAATTATAGAACAACACCCTGCAAAGTTAGTCAGTTTTACCTTTTGTTTAATTAGTTTCACTCAAATTATTTTGTAAACTTCATAGAATCATTCGCTTACATTATGTTCAGGAATATCGATTGGTCGATACAAGGAAGAAAACAAGATGGATTCATTGTTTCTACTTCTGAAGTCCTAAGATTTCGTTGTACCGCCTCTAGTTTTGAGCACAGGATGATGCAATAATTATTTCCACCATTGTATGTCACATCAAACATAGCAATTAAGCAAAATCAATGTGCTGAATGTTCCAGTGGAAAGTCAACTTGCACGCAACACATACTTTGACAGACACCTAACAGTGTATCATTTCTGTTTGTATTGGGATCGGGTTAACGGGCAACTCCATTACCGGGTGTGCCAGACTGCCAGTCTCAAACGTGGATAGAGAAAGAGGATTGCTTTACACGTTTATTTTATGAAACAGCGTCGTCAAACAGTGACTAAAACAACTGATGACGGAAACGTTACTCAATGATTGCACAATGTGAACAGTGAAGATGCCTAACTGAATGAATAACTTGTCAGAAGTTAGGCCAGAAATTATTACTGGTACAACCGTCTGAAGCTTCTCTTTTCTGTATTGCCTTTAGCTCATGTGCCTTTAGTCCACACCTCATTAGGCTAGATAATGTTGAGGCTGTGTCTTTAGTCCAGTCTTGTCAATTGCCTCCTAAGAGTCTTTCGGAAGTGTGTATACAAGGGCCATTATCTCTCTTATAAGTAGCAGGCGAGACTTGTCGAAACAGGCCATGCGATAATAATATATACTGGCGCTGCTATAGGCCTATTACTAACCCGCCCAGTAAGTAAATAAACCGAATTTAAATTTTGCGCCAGTCTGAAAACTGTTGAAATTCGTCAGAAACGGGAAACCCCTAAAGCTTCTGTAGGTATTATACATTATACAGGAATACCAAAAGACATCAATTAAAACACAGCAAAGCGAACGATCCATAGTAAAGAAAGCGAAATGACAATATCAGTCGTAAGGTTTGGCTCTCCGCAACAACTGTCACTGGCTGATTGGCAGACAAAAATCATTACGTAAACAGACAGTTTATGATGATGATGATGATGATCAGGAATAGAGGTCCGATATAATATATATATATATATATGTACAGATACCGAAAAATAAAACATGCAAGTATACATTTGCACAGAATCCTGGCGTTATCACGTGACCCTGACCTGGGAAATTGCGTTAACATTGAAATTCATCCAAACTCCTTAAGTTCTGGAATGTTTCGTATACAGTTTCCTGCTGCTGGACCCGCACCGCATGTACGTCAAACACCGGTTGAGTTCTGATGAGGTCTCCCTCAGTTGGACGGACGCCAGGTCAGCGATTTGTGTGAATGAAGACTAGGTTGCTCAACTAACAACGTGGGCAGCACGGCTGCAAATTGGAGGGATGGATAAATGCATCAATCTGTTCAAAAACAAATCTTGCCATACTCAAAGACTCAATATGAAGACGTTTGATTCTCACTGCATGTAATGCGACGATGACAGATACTACTCTCTCACGAGTTGATATCGGACATTAGTCCCCTCTCAGTCTTCATCTCAATCACCCTCTGTCCACAGTTGCTCTTCTTAAACAAAAACATCCGCATATGCCTAAAAATTACATTTACAACAATTTTGATTGCATTCTTTGAATTGCACATCATGCTTTACGCCATCTCCACTAAACGCTTTTCGATTCTTCTATTCCATAATCCTAAAATTCATCTGCATTTTATGCCAAATCTGCCTAATCTTGCTCACCTATTCTTGTTCCATACATTCCTTCAAGAAACGCCATTTCTTTTTACTTCCTCAGTTTTAAATTATAAAAAATCTCTATCAGTTTTCTTTTAACGCACGCTGGTACTTAATATCGCTGCTACACATGTGAGATTTTCTCCTTTCCTACTAATTTTACCAAATCACCGAATGACTACCCTTAACGCCGAAATACAGAAATTTAATCATAATAGACTATTCTTCCTTCTGTTTCTTTCAATACACACGCTCTTACTTTTCTACAGTCTTTGTAAGTTTATAGAAAAACAAAATTAATAAAAACTGTAACAGCTAAGCTTACACGCACGCCCCAAGGCCTATTAGTAAGCCCAGTGTAAAAACGGCAGAATTTTACAGCTGACTCAAATTTAGCACCCAACTATGAAGCCTGCCGCTACTTCAATAAACCTAGCTTTTGCGGTTATGCAGCTAACGTCGCGTGGTTCAATTCGTTTTTCTCCGACGTTTTTCTCGTTCATTTTGCGACAAACTTGATCCCCCTTACATTAGACGTGTAATTACGAAGTCCTTCTAAGGTGATCGCTTACTATTTCTCATCCGTTTGGCGTATGGTGGTGTATTCAAAAGACGACGCATCTTTGAAATCCGTTGCATCCCGTCCGCGTCAGCCGAACTGCGCTACATAATTACCGCCAGATCGAGTTGCCGTATCAGACGCTGCATTATTCATTGGAAACGAGCGACCAATCACAGGGTGGCACGCGTCGGCGTCGAGAGAAGACGTCGTTTTGTAATGGCGAGTGGGTATTATACTCTGACGCAGAAAATCTGAAATTTAATACTATAGAAAGATGAGGTGATTATATTCTTTCACGTCCAGGTCTGCGCTGCTTTCGTATATGACTTTTTAGATTTTACGGTGTAAGTTGACCGAACTGGCGTTCGAATCTCCGATCTCGGCCAACGGCTGCAAAATGGCGGACTGTGAATACGAGTCAGGGGCCATTTTGATGAAGTTAAAGGACTGCGCTGCACCCATTTCTCCCGGTAAACTGACCAATCCGCTCAGTTTTAACTGACTTTCGGACAGAAACTCAGGTACAAGCTGGCGACCGGCGATGGAACGATCCTGCTCCAATTGAATATGGTGGGAATGAACGTTGGGACGTTTCCAGCTATCCTTCGATGTCAGTGGTCTGACTGGAGATAGGGTATGCCACTGACGGTTAACGGAGATCTCATGTTGACCAAAATAGTCGGGCAGGTTGCGGTTGGGTTTTATCGCCACATTAGGATGTCCTCTTAGAAGATACTTTTGAATCGTCGGGCACTGGTCCGCTATGGAACCGTCAGAGGAATAGGGATTGGCGAAAGTGGCATAGGATGTAATAGGCGACAAGCTCGGTATAGGAGTCGAGATCGCCTGCTGAGATTTCTGGACGCGTAAGGTCATCGGCGCAAATGTCTCAAACGGTGGCAGCAAGTTCTTGACTGGCTGGTCCGCTTCGGTACCATTCACCTGCGTTGGTCGATTTGTGCTCTCCCTTTTGAAGGGGGCAACCACTGCAGTCGGAACGTTGGCGATTGAGATGGGATAAGAAGTGGCGGCGGCGGCGTTCGTAGCCGCACTTTCCTGCATTCTACCAGGAGCTCCAACTACGGGCACAGCTTCTCCCATCTTGCTCGGCCATAGATCCGAGGCGGAGATGGAAGTGAGCGCCAGGACAGAGCGACTAGCTTCATCGGTGGGACCGAAATCATCTGCATATGAGCGTCGAATATGTTGCATATTCGTCTGCATTGGTCCAGGGTAACGGATATCCGGTTTCCCTTCGTTTATCTGTTGCATCACACTCGAGAAGGGCAGTCCGCCAGTTGCTGTGGTAGTGGCACAGTTCGCGACCGCTGTAGACAGCAGCATTTGCTGGCCAGCCTGCTGTTGCTGCTGTTTCTGCTGGGTATAGTGAGATAAGTTGAAATTTTGTGACTTAACGAGGTCAGCATTTGAAATTTCGCCTATATACACCGCTGATCCATGTCGAAAGTTTGAAATATCTTGTTTCCAGGACTTTTCTGAAGGTCCAGGGCTGTAAGTATCGGCAATACTGTCATAGGATGCACTGACGGGCCGAGAAGGACTCCCCAAGAAAACGCCTACGCTGCTGGAGGTCCATTCGTTTGGCCACAACTGCGCCGCAATATGGTCCAAGTGCCTTGATCCCAGAGTGGCGCTTACGCTGATTGGAACTGACTTATACACGTCACTATCGGGCTGCTTACTTTTTTTTATGACATCTGGAGCATTCACAGAAAGCTGGCTACTTGGAAATGTCACTTCCTGACCAGTTGGCAGAGAACCGTCGGGCATAAGAACATCCATGATATTGTCGAATTCGTAAGTGTACAGGCCTGGTACCGCCTTGAAGTAGTACTCTGGTATGTCACGTTCCAGTTCAATTTTCACAGATGCCGAAATTTCCTCCACGTGGTCCAAACTGAGACAAGCCGAAACTTCCCCTATGCTGTTCTCCTCCACCTCGGCAATGGTCTTTGACTTGCTCGGTGCCGTCCTCTTACCCGGATGTCGGCCTCTTCTGAACCTCGGAACCGGGTTTGGCGTCATCACTCCGTCGGCATCTGCGGTACCTTTGAGAGCCTTTCCGCACGTTCTGCTTCTGTTTTCGTGGTGCCAGAGGCATTCGCTTGTCTTGAACGTCTTGTTGCATCGCTGGCATCCGTATGGTCGTTCCTCCGAATGGATTCGTTCGTGGGCTCTGACGGCGGTGGAATCCTTGAAGCGCTTGCCGCAGACGCGACACTCCTCCTTCAGTTCCTTGGTATGCTTGAACAGGATGTGCTTCTTCAGATGGTAGCGTTCCTTGAAGCCGATGCTGCAGACGTTACAGACGAAAGGCCGTTCGTCTGAGTGCGTCCGAATGTGGTTCTTGTAGTTGGAACTCTGGGCGAACGTCTTGCTGCAGATCTTGCACGTCCAGTGCGAAGCCCCGGTTCCGTCTGACTTGATGAGCTTCACCGATTCGTCGGCTGACTGTGAGATGGAGAACTTGGAGTTTGCCTGCTTAGCGGCTGCTGAGGAGCTTGGAGAGTTGGAGGATGCCTGCGGTCGATGGAGAGCCATGTGCATGCAGAGATACTTCTCCGTGACGAACTCCTTCTGACATGTGTGGCACTGGAAAACGGTTCTGACGGATGCGTTGGCTGAGGCGTCCTTGGAGGGCGGTAGAGACTGAGATTGGTTTTTGAGATTATAGGACGGCATTGCCATAGCGGTCGTCGAATGTACGGTGGTCACCGTGTTTCTGAGATCAATATAACCCAACGCCCATGCCGAGTCGCAAGCGACGACGGTAGACGACTGACTAGATTTTTCAAAAGGTCTGGTTGACGGACTCAGAACCTGAGACTTTAGTACATCTTCTGTACTGCGCTTGCAACTTCTCTGCTCCTCGCTCTGTGCTCTGTATTCGCTCTGCGTATCTAGTGAAACAGCTTCAGTCGTGGATTTCGCAATGTCATGGACTGTGCCTTGAACTGTTTCGTCAACTGAGGGCGGCGTGTCTTCTTGACCTCTGCCACTCCACTGTGATGTGGGCGAGCGAATATCTGTCAGCTCATTCTTGACATGGAATGCTGCTGCATTCGCTGTGGAAGCACCATCTCTGGAGGGAGAGGAAAGTGTAGTGTAGGGATACAGACCGCTCTGTTTCAGAGTCCTCTCTCTGTTGTATTGTACCGAATTAAACCTGCAGGGATGGTTGTGCAACGCTTCAAATTTCACATCAACTTTAACGTGACCAGAACAACTCGCACCACTAGTCCAACAGTTTTCCGACCGGACTGCGTTAGCTTCTTCTAGGACGTCATTTACGAAGTATCGTTTTCCATTCTGGGTATCGCAAAGATGATCGGGTCCTCTTTCCAGTGACGCAAGCGTATCCACGGGCGACCTCTTTGGCATCTGAAAGTCAAGTCAATGCACATAATTCAATATTATTACAATAAAGATTGATGAATATTTATTGGTAAATAAATATGTGTGTAAAAGTCATATATCACAATATATGCATCCAGAGTAATGTCTTTATCAATGCACAGTTTTTCTGGACAGCAACTCAAGAATCAGGATGCTTCTCATTTCACACTTTTAATGGGTGACAATATAATCTCTGTGTGATCTAAATCAAGCCTGCGATTTGTCACCAGAAAGATTGTATGCTGTTTAAATTTGTGACATCAACATTTCTGTTACGGTCCACCACTGGCTCACATCTGATGTTATGTAATAGAACATAAAGCGCCCTTCACGATGTTAGAGCTTGGATGTCTATGATCATCATTTCCAATCTTCTGTCTTTCACATGAAAACGGGAGTGCGACAAGGATGTTTCTTATCCCCATATCTATTTAATGTGGTATTAGGAGCAGCAATGTCACTCAAGCCTAACAACACCGAGACAGAAATGAAATAGAATGTAGGACTCGTGAATAATCTTCTATTTGCTGATGACACTAGTCTACACGCTAGAAGCGGACCAGAACAGCAGGATTATGACGACACAGATTGACGAAAACGGGGGAAGATTCGCAGAAAACCAAAACAACGATGATTGAAAAGTTTAAAGAGACATCATTAAGTATCAGAAGTTTAAAGAGACACCATTAAGTATCAGAAGTTTAAAGAGACACGATTAAGTATCAGAAGAGTCAGGTAGGTGATAAGCACAAAGGAGAATTATTCGAACTGTATACACACGCATTTTGAATGATGAACAGGATATGGAGAAGCAGAGAATCAAGAAAAACAGAATAAAAATACACGACACGATGATACAAGCGATTTCTTACAATATACGGATCTGAATGTTGGAGATGTTTCTGATCATCGCCAGAGGGATTGCGTCAGGAACTGATGTATTATTATTCTTAAGAATCCTGCAATTGTCTATAGGACCTGCGGGACAAAGCTAGACAGAAGGAAGAGAAAGGTTGAAAGGCTAAGGCATGGTTAAAAATTGTTTAAAAAAGTGCCATTGCCACAAAAAGAATTATTGTCCATGAAAGGAACCATTGGCCAAAAAAAAAACCAAAAACGAGGAGATGGATAAATATTGTCAAAAACGGAACGATTGAGACGACTGAAACGGAAGGAAAGAGAAAAGGAGAAACGAGGAAAGAGAAGCCAAAAGATACATGACCTTGAAGACCTTGGCACCGGTGAATAAGCTGGTCTCCCTGACGTGGTGGCTTTTGTGGGCCACGAGACATTTTCGATGATTTACAATACATTACATTCACATTGAAGACAGTCAAGATTAGACGACCGTAAACGGTCGTTAATCAACATTCCTAATTGTCTGCCGCCAACTCATTTCTACTGTGAGAATCGATTTCTTTTCTCATTTTCTAGTGTCCAGTATTTTGATCCATATAGCACAATGACTGAATCAGCTTCTTATACAATCATGTCTTTGTTTTCTTTCTTATTTAGCTACTTCTCCATATCGTGTTTGTCCAGTTTTCCAAATGCTTTGGAGTTGCATCAAATTCCTCTTCGTCTTTGCATGTCTTTTTTGCTGTAATCAATCGTGATTATTAGCTCTTTCATAAAATAGAAAACTGAGTTGCGTGTGCAGACGTTTAATGGTTGTTCAAAGTTTTTCTTCCATCCACTCTGTAGGCCCATATATACTCCTACATGTAGGCTATCGTCTTTCAGTATACTTCACCACTTGCATATATCAATTCGAATTGTTTACTAAGTAATTTTATTTGTCCGTGAACTTCCTGAACTCAATTTATCTGAAGATACTTCTCTGCATTGAATTGCCATCCAATAGTTTTGTCATACATGTTTAATGCTCTGTCGTTTAAAACTTTTGATATTCGTCTTTATAGCTAGGTGACGAAGAAGCGGATGCAGAGCTATTGGTCTGAGCGGTTCGTGTGTTAAGTATGTATACGTGATTAAACTTTTAACAATTTATATAACTATAATGAGAAATATAGGCCATGACCAAAGTGATCCAACAGAAGCAGAATTTGTCTTTTGACCATTAGCACACTTTCTGCCGAAAATCAGCTGACAGTGAACATCAGGAGCTCTACATGTACTGACTTTTATCCAGATGCTCTGAAACAAATTATCCTCACAGTCCTCACTGGATTATCTGCCACACACCTGACTTTCAACAACACCACCCACAGTTGCTCTACATAATACTTGATTAGGAAAACAGAAGACAAAACATAAAGACTGAGCCAGATTTGTGACATTGCCGTGAAGTCTGTAGGATTGTATTTATAAAATCAGGGCATTTGTGTTTCTATCACACAACTGCACACTGGGACATGGGATATATTTTGATTGGTGCCGAAGTTCATGAACCGATTATATATATATATATATATATATATATATATATATATTTATAATCGGTTTATTACATATATAATATTTATATATGTATATATATATATATATAGCGATAGGAGTGTTTTTGGCGATGTTCGTAACGACCTCGTTCGAAACAAGTGCAGTTGTTCCCTCACAGCGCCGTATTCTACTGACGTCACTGGCGGAAATGAGCCGCGAACGAAGACTGACAAGTAACCGGAAGTCTACGAAGCGTATTGATCGAGTCGCATGAGACGAAACATATTTGTCTTCGTGTATTCATGCGCGCGAAGGGCGCAACACACAACTGTATACAGTATGACGACTGCGGGCGGCGACGCAACATAGGCCTGTGGGAACTGGCTAAAAAGCGAGAGTACTAGCGGCACAGTGCTTCCGGATATGCGCCGAGCCTTGTAGGGATTCGGTTTCTTACGCAAGATGTCATCAGAAGTCGATTCGACGTGAATAGGAGGTGCGGAAATGGGTGTCTTTGATGGCGAAGTGGCCAAAGGATGTAGGGCTTCGGCCTCTTATATATCTCTGTCTGGATTCGAATCCTTAAGCATGCCGTTCGAAATTGGCTAAAGTCGTCGCTAAGCTGCTTGTAGCCTCAGAAATGACTTACTCTAAATTACATGCCTCTCGTAGTTTCGTTAAATGCCTCCGCAGTAGATTGCCTTTGGCATAGACCTGTACGAAGTTGGTATACAGGTGTCATAAACAGCGGGCCTATTATACAGGTCATCTTACGGAGCCTATATACTTAATTGGCAGCCAAATTGAGCATCTTGAGTCTATTATTATCATCCAAAGTCAATTGTTCCGGTTTTGAAACAAGGCTTACCAAAGCCCTGATTAGAGGCAGCTCGTTAAACTTTATATATATATATATATATATTACATGACATAGTCTTTTATTGCATCCTTCAAATGGAACATTATTAGATAACAAGTAGCTGGTATTAGAATACAAAGGGAGACATCTAAAGGGACCAGAGAGGCCCCGCTAATAAGGGACACCCAAATAATCAATAATAAAACTTTCACGTTGAACGGGAGACTGAATAAGAGAAGGAGACAGAAAATAAACAACAAAATACAAATTCATTAATGACGCACATGTAAGATACACAAACAGTAAAACTTAACTAGTTACATAAATTGCACATTACACAGTCATTCAGATAAACGAGTTAAATGGTTCTGCTAACTTTGAATGAAGCTATAACCAGAAGACCTGAGAAATCAAGTACCTACGTAAATGTGTCTTAAAAACTGAAAGAGTGAAAGGGGTTTTCAATGCTATGGGTAGTGAATTCAAGAAAGACGCACCAAGAATTTTTAAGGAGAAACCACGTTTAGGCCTATTAGCACGATAGCGAATATGCCTAACCAAGCGATCGTATAGAACAGCAGGACTATATTATAAGCAGTAACCAACATTAAATGATTGGCTTCGACGCTTAGCCTACTCTACTACTGTGGGGCGTTGTAATTGGAATTAACATTTATATAGCGCCACTCTGAAACCAAACACATTTGCTATAGCCAATTCGATGTTAATTGTGATTAAAGGCTACAGTTTCATCACTTAACAAAATAGTGCAGAGTAAAGTAGTGTCCAGCAATTATTGTAGTGGTATCGAAAACAGGCCTACATATAGACAAATGCCATTCATTTACACAACCACATTGGTTACATTTGCTAGCGTGAAATGTATCCATGAAAAGACGCTCATCAAAACCGTTCCCCTTGGTCATTATGCGCTCTTATACCTGTTTTCGTTCGTCCCACTCAGCATGACACACGCGTCTTAAGAACCATTGAAAAAAGAAAGTAATTGTGAAACTCGATACCTCAGCAGTCGACATAATATAAGAGGGATGTATGTACTTCATTCAAAACATTGTTCATGAAGTTTATTTATAGACGAGTGTTTTTTCTGTTTGTGTATATAATTGGATATTCGTGCGTGGCTACGTCTCTGACTTATGGCTGGGTAAGATGTGTAGATGTATTTGAATAGGTCGTTCTATGAAGTTCTCGAAGGCTGAGACATGGCTAGCGAATAGCCTTTAACGAGGTGCGTACACAATGCACAGCCACTGCGTGCGTTTATGTGTGTTTATATGTGTGTGTGTCTGTGTGTGTGTGTGTGTGCGTGTGTGCGTGCGTGTGTGTGATATGAAATCTAGTTGTCTGCTCTTTTCAGCTGCCATTTTATAGAACATCTGCTTATTCATAAAAAATACGGATGCTTACAATTTATTTTGCTTATAATTACTTAACCTAGAATGTTCCATTCTCTGCAAGTGACCAACACGATGTTGGTCTAGATACATGAACATACCTCCTGTTGCTGTGATTTCAGGAAAAATGGACCTATAACGCCTACTTTATACAGGACAGAGTTTCCCAACCTTTTCTATACCCTGCACCGCCGGGAAATGTTTCATAAATGTTCGGTATACCCTAAACAAGTATTATCACATTTGAAGACGAATATATACATGAAACTGTCACCTTCTGAATCATAAATTGAATTGCATACAATACCATGCAGTGACATTAGGAGACATACACGATTATACATATTGAATGAGACATTTGTCACAGCGTGACGAATTTTATATTACCGGATACCTTTTATTGTCGCCGATACCGGAGCCATTCAGTGGGCCACTACTGACACTTTTGCTTACAAGCCATTGGTTAACCATGATGGTTTACAACATAAAATGGAAATAAACTTATATCTTATGACAGCTCAACACTTTTTAATGTATTATCAATGCATTGTTATAATTCATACTCTCCTTCTTTGTCGTACCTTCTGAAATAACATCCAGTAGCAACATATGGTTGTGAGGCATGGATAATAAAGAAAGAAAGAGAAAGGCATACAAGCATTTGAGAACAAATGCATGAGGAAACTGCTCAGAATTCCACGGATAGCAATGGTGACCACCGAACAAGTTTGCCAAATGACGAAAGTTAACAGCAAACTGTCGAGCCACATCATATCTTGAAAACTGCGGTACTTCGGACAGATCGTGAGACAGCCTAACGACAGTTTTGAGAACAGCGTGATGTAGGATATAGTGGAAGGAAGCCGAAGTCGTTTAAGACCCAGAATCTGTTGGTTGACAATATCATGGCATTGACTGGATTAAAAGGCACACGCTTAATGAACGTCGTACGAAACAGAAAGCATTGGATGTGATAAGTTTTTTTTAACGACGCATCCATGACAAGGATGATATGCGTAAAGAGTTGGATAGCTCTACGCCATTCATGTAGTCAACCGTCGCGAAGCGACGATGACATGACATGAACCTCTGGGGTTCGTGCACCCAGGTTGAGAACCTCTGACACAGGATATACCGCATTTGGTAATGAAGTAGGCCTCCTATCAGCAGACATAGAAGGCTGTATCAGACGCTAAGATCTTCCAGCTAGAGCGAAGGAGCAAATCACGATCGAGGAGCCTTTCTTTCCAACAATCAGCAGGGAGCCAGATGCTGTGACTATACTGGCGCCTCTGGCGATGGCTAATTTCTGTTCTTCTTAAGAGTCATTGGTCCGGAACAGTTCCATCGACAGAACATATGCCGCAGAAAGCCCCTCGTCAATGGGTTCGTGTGCACCCCCCCCGTCATCCGCGTTTTCAAGTGGGCGCCTGCAAACAGACGCTCTGTGCTTTGTATTAGGCCTATGGGCCAATACGCACCACTTTCAATTGTTCCGGGCAGCGGAGGGCATGCGCCTAGAAATTTTAGAAAATGCTGTTGACCGTTACTATAGTGTATAGGACGGGCCACAGAGGGACGAAGAGCAGGAGGCGGAGGCTGAAACCAGGAACGGGGAGGGACAAGAACATGGAGGGAGAAGGAGGGAGATGAACAGGGGGAGAGGGGAGTTGAAGAACCGGAAGGAGAGAGAAGGAGAGAGCACGAACAGGGAGGGAGAGAGGGAGGTTGAAGAACAGAGAGAGGAAGGGAATCGAACAGAGGGAAGAAGGAGGATAATAACAGAGAGGGTAAGGGAGGGAGATCAACAGGGAAGGAGAGGAGGAGAGACGAGCGGGGCGGGAGACCGACCACGGATGTGTTTCAAGGCGGGTATGAAAACAAAGCAACAGGAAATGTAAGAACTTTGTAGACGAGCATGCGCACCTCTGAGGAGGCACAGCTCACACGTACTACAGACTACACAGTCTAATACGAGCACAAACACACATCACGTCATCTAGTGGCACGCACACAGTCAGACACACATATAACCACACTCAGGCACATCATAAACATACGCTGATATAAACGAGAACTGAACGGATACGTAGGTCTATAAATGACCTTGCGAAGTACATGAGGGAGAGAGTTTACGACAGTGTATTCTGCACGACATGTACGCATAAATATTACTAAAACACTTGAGAAGGATTGACGCTCCTCTGGGTCCTACTAAGACATCCGCTGATCAAGTTTCTAGGTCAACAAGTCAACTATACCTGGGTATATCCAAATGTTTCCCTGTCTGTCTGTCTGCCTGTCTCTTCTCTGTTTGTCTCTCTTTTGCGCATCCCTCTTTATGTCTGTCTCTATGTCTGTCCGTGTAGGTCTGTGTGATGTGCATATGCCTGTGCCTTAGTACGTGTGTGTCCGTATATAAAAAAAAATTATGTGAAGAAGTCTGTGCTAAGTTCACTTCGAGAGCAAACGCAGTCTAAACTCAAGTACACGATGTATACGCAAAATTTGTGTCACTCAGTAATTTTCGAGAGGTATTTCATTGTATCTGTCTGTCTGTCTGTCTGTCTGTCTGTCTGTCTGTCTGTCTGTCTGTCTGTCTGTCTTCTAAAGTTAGACGAATTCACCTTCTAAACAGCGTCTTTTCAATTATCTAATAATACAGAGGAATACATTTTCAAAATGTACTTGAGCACCAGATATATGTACACACACATATATACCGAATACATATATATTTATATATAAGTATATATATATATATAATATATATTCGTATAATATAATCGCAGTCACGTATAGACGTACGTCATGTCATTAGGCGTAGTGCGACGACTGCGCTTATGGAGTCAGTGACGTGTAAACTGTTTTTCTGGTAATTTCAAGCCCTCTCCTGGCGAAGGATTCGCCAGATAAGTATCTCGCTGCCCAGCGGGGGTCTCTACCCTTTCGCCCGAACAATTCTCCCAACCAATCAGCGTAGGAAGAGGCGCAACGCACGTGTGCAATTATCACACACGTCTCCTACGAAACAGGCGCAACGCAAGAGACGATCAAGTGTCTAATTAGGAGGACTGTGAGATTTCCTCTGGAATGGCCAACGGCGATTGTCGGCAGGTCTCAGGTACACAGAAGTAACCAGTGCGAAACGCATGGAACCGACAAGTTCATATATGTCAGACGATTGCAGCGCTATATCAGTTATGGAATTATAAATCCAAAGTCTAGCAGCAGACATCACACCCTCGGTCCAAGACAAGGAATCTAGATAAGAGGAATGATTACTCGCCAAATTTCTCTGTTCACGTTTCAGATGCCCTAATTTAAATCTTGCTTGTATTTGACAATAATGACGTCTTAAACCTTAAAAATCATTTTTCTATTGTGCCGACAATTCGTTAACGTTCACGAATCAGCTGAGTAGGTCAACAAGATGTGAAAAGTTTTTACTTTCGAATATCGCCCAAAAACTAGTGAAACGGAGTTTTCAGTCGTGTGCCTATTGTTCCTTGCGTCCAAAACAACAGTCCGTAAGTATAAACCAATGCCCCTCCTCAAAAGTCGTCAGTTCCATTTTCATCCATTGCTTTGTTCATCCCATCCTTTATTGGATGTATTCTCCTAGATTTGACTGCTTCCTTCCCAGTTGATTATTATTCTGAATACAATTTCACTTAACATCATCATTGATTGATTGCTGCCTCCTAGTGTATTCTGGAACAGCCAGCGCCATGAAATTCACTTGATTGTTATTGTTAATTAAAATTCATTAAAATTTAACCCAGAAAACAGTCTTAAAACTTAACCACAAAGGCATCGTAATCGTAATCTCCAAACTTCTAAAGCGCCACTTGAAACATGCAGAAGTACATCGAGATTTTTGCACAACGTCTCAGAATTGGAGACGTTTAATTGGGATATCAAAGCCAATGGCACATCTGATATATATGTGCGCAATGACAATCTACAAAGTATGTACAGGTCTCTCTGAAGAATCAGTCAGTGAGCCCCTATGAAGCCTCTATTAATAAAGTCCTTATGAATCCCTCATTAGGCCCCTCTGCATCCTCTATGAAATCCATCTGGTTCCTCCAATAGGGTCCTCTGAATCGTCCTCCATTATTCTGCCCCTTATCTGCAATACGGCCTCTTAAAACATAGACCAAACGCGGTTGGCAGACAAACTGGGAGGAGGGAGCCAGGCAGGAAAAGGAATTTTCTGGAACAGCCTTGGGGGGTGATGGCGCCGCTTAAATCTACCTGGCAGGGAACTCTCGCGACTGCCTTTCTAACAATGTTATCTAGGCCGACAGGTAGACGCACGCATGCACGCGCGCATGGACCCGGCTGTGGCTCATCCGCTCAAGTGGGCCGCCAGTGGGTGCGAAAAATAAAGTTCCCTCAATTCGCCGAGTTCGCGTATGACCAGTCACTGCGCGCGAGATTTTCACGGTTCTTGACACTGTTCGCAACCTTACGCGACTTCCTACCTGTGCGTGGGCCACTGGAAAGCCCAGCCGCGCTCGGCTCAGAGACATATCGAACTGTCCCAGATGGCGCGACGGCCTGACGAGTGTGACAAAACATTGTCCACCCAAAGATCTTCTCCCCAGCACGATATGCTATACACACCCACCCACTCGTGCATCGCAAGGCATATTATAGCGAAGCATCATCACGTGTCTGTATGTGTGTTATGATAGACCGAGTAAAGACATCCGTTCGACATAATAAGCAGCCATAATACACTTGCCTGCGAGTCTTCATGTAGAGCTCAATTTTTTTATATGATTGGCCTCAATGGAGCCGATGAAAGTCTGCAGAGACGAACAAAGAAGGCAAACGATGATTGAAAGAAAAAAGAAAGAATGAATTTATGAATAAATTAATTACTAATATACTGTGAAAATTCGCGATGATAAGTTGACTTTTCAGATTGCAACCTTATTCACGGTTTCCAACCGTCCTCTCGTCGCAGCTCCAACTTAGCAACCAGTCCCCAGTGACAACCAGCCTCAGTCGCCATTGGCAACCGAACATGCTGTTGGCACGGTCGTTGCTAATGACAACAACTGACTGGAGAGGACGCCGTTGCAACGTATGGTATCATCCCCGGATGACAGAGATACCACGTCGTCGTCGTGTCTTCCTATCTCTCGGGCGACGGGAGGCAGAACGAATTAAGGAAATGGCTCGGCTTTTCCGGCCAATCGGTTGCGTACCTCGTTGTCTAGGCAACCGTTTCGAAACTTCGGGCGTGTCTCAACGTGTCGCCAACAGGCAGCGGGCAGAACAGACGAGGAAGAGAGAGAGAGAGAGAGAGAGGGAGGAGATGGATGGATGGGGCGTCTGTTGCAGGGGTGGGTGCGCACGGCACGGTGGTGGCCTGCGTGGTAGGGGAGGAGGAAGGAAGCTTATGCTTTGGCGGCGTCAGCTTTACAAGATAAAAGCCATACTGATGACGAGATCCGGGATTATTAAGCGCCGTAATGCGCTTAGATTTCCAATGGAGGCTGAAACAACGCCAGCACAAACGAACAGACGGATGGACGGATGGACGGATGGACGGACAGATTCAGCACGCCGAACAAAACAACAAACAAACCTTTCTATTCCACCCCCACTGCATAGAACCTATATATAAATATATATAAATATTTATATATACATATATATATATTTATATATAGACATTGCAGGTAGCCAGTAGGTAACACATAATTATATACAATGTATATTATACACATATGTACGTTGCTATTATACGCATATGTTCAAACACAATGTATGCACACACACACACACACACACACACACACACACACACACACACCTCAACACACCCCAACATACACCTACATATACACTAACCTACACGCAAACCAACACGCCAACATATATCTACAAACACCCACATGCATTGTACGAAAATTTATGTTAACATCGTTGTATCTAGCTCAATGTACCAAACATCCTACGCAAGATATCACCAACTGCACTTATACAAACATCCCAAATATGCAGATTTTCAGACAGGATAAAATTTACTTTATTTATCATCTATATAAATAAAGAGACAACTCTCTCTGTCTGTCTGTCTGTGTGTCTATGTCCGGGGATGCATTTGCACAGTTTTAGAGCTATTCACTCGAAACCTTCACCGTTGGCTCGGGGAACACCTAACACACGCAGTAGAGGGGTTCGTGAAACCCGCGTCCGCCATCTTCCTAATCTCCAGGGCCAAAAACCTGTCTCGAGCAGGACCCCCCCCCCAAGGAAAGTTTCCTTCTCAGTCGCCAGGATTGTCTCGCCGAAACACCTGCATGTCATATCTCTTTGCCACACCCTTTGTTCGGGAGATATACGTTTGCAGAGTCGCTCATTTGGGCTTGTACTTTGTACACATTTGGATACTTTTACAGCTATTGACTCTAAGCCTTCGCCGTTTGATCGGGGAATGAATGGACAATGTGGGACAGTCGCTCAGAAGGGTATGTATTTTGTACGCATTTGCACACTTTTAGACCTATTTACTCGAAACCTTCGCCGTTCGCTCGGGGAAAGCCTCAGTCTTCCTCCTCTCCAGGGCCAAAATATGTCTCAACCCGGGTGAACGCCAAGTGCCCCAGCTAGAGTTGATAGGAATGCAGAAGATTCGGGCTATCAGGGGAAGAGGAAGTGTTAGGATGACGAAGAGGGCTAGGACAGAGAACGCAAGATTGTTGAGAAGGAAGAAGAGGAGGAGGAGAAGGAGGAAGTCGTAGGGAAGGATTATAGAGTACGAGAATTGGGAGGTAGACGATGAATGCATGATGAAGTGGAGAAGAGGGTGATGACTGTGAAAAGGAGGATGGAGTGGGAGGAGGAAGCGATTAGGATAGGGTGAGAAGTAGGAGGAAAGGGTGAAAGTTGGGAAGAGGTGAGTGTGAGAACAAAATGGGTGAATAGAAATAAGAGAAGATAGAGAAAGAGAAGAGGAATTGGAGATGAAGATGAGGGATTAGATTGAGGAAAGGTGAATGAAATGTAATGAAGTGGTGGGAAGAGACTATGCCAGGAATCAGAAGAAGTAGAAGGGAGGAAGGTGAGTATGGATGAACATTGGAGAATAGGAAGAGGAGGAAAAGTTGAAGATACATGCATATCTTGATTCTGTGTGTCTGTCTGTCCGTTTATGCATTTGCACACTTTTATTCCTATTCACTCGAAACCTTCGCCGTTCGCTCGGGAAACACCTGGGACACCCAGTAGAGGGGTTGGTGAACCCGCGGCCGCCGTCTTCCTGCTATCCAGAGCCAAAACCTGCCTCAATCCGGGCAACGTCGTGTACCACAGCTAGTTTAAGATAATTATGGTTTCATTCGATATACAATCATATACTGCCTTTCCCGAGAAAACGAGGATTATTATTCCGAGGATAGAAGGAGTTATTTGTATCGCATGTCTATTACGCATAAGAGGGAGAGAGAGACAGAGAGAGAGAGAGAGCGACAGAGAGAGAGAGAGAGAGACAGAGAGAGACAGAGAGAGAGACAGAGAGAGAGAGAGAGAGACAGAGAGAGAGAGAGAGACAGAGAGAGAGAGACAGAGAGAGAGAGAGACAGATAGAGAGAGAGAGACAGAGAGAGAGAGAGACAGACAGAGAGAGACAGACAGACAGAGAGAGAGAGATGTATATATATATATATATATATATATATATATATATATATATATATATATATATATATATATATATATATATATAGGGATATGGAGAGGAGAGGGAGACGGAGAGAGGGAGAGGAAGGCGAAGGAATACTCAAAGAGAAGACAGACAGAAGGACAAACAAGCAGACACAGACAGACGGAGTAATGTATGATGCATGCATGTTGTGCACATAAGACCTACATACATGCAAACATACACGCGCGCATGCATGCCTACATACAAACATTCATTCATTCATGCATTCGCTTATTCATTCGTTCATTCATACATTCATGTATGCAGACACACAACCAAACAGACAGACAGACACAGACAAACAGATAAATAAATAGACAGCAACTAGGAATGTGCAGCGAGAGATGATGCTCTCTAAGACTAGATATATAATATTGGCGCGATTATGACATAGAATCATCATTGAAAACTCTCGACAGTGAGCTATGGTTAATCCACGCGATGTAATCAGGTCCCAGGAAGAGCAGATTAAGGTCATGTAAAGTAAATTAAATCAGCAGGGCGCCTATGCACCAAGTTCAGCTTCCAGTCAAAACATAATCCGACTGGCGTTGTTTCGAAGGAAAACTGGTCTGATGGTGCAATCTAGCAGTAAGAGTTTTTCACACAAGGTATGGTCATATAAAACAAAATATCCAATGCCACTCAACGAAATTAAATAATGATCGCATTCAATCTGTTCAAATATATGCAGGCATGTAACTGACTTTTATTAGAAAAAAACTACATGTAGGCCCTACTCGACTTAGAGACTTTCAGATTTATAATAAATATACAACTGAAAACCTATTCAGACGAGTTAAAATCAAAATGCTCCATCTATTTTTATTTTTATTTTCTGTTCAATATATTGATTTCCCATGAGACTTCTGTCTTTCCAATCCAATCGTATATTTCTCAGTGCATGCATTAATTTCTTCCAATCCACTCTATCAAACGCTTTTTCGTAATCCACAAAGCATGTAGATGTCTTGTAGTAGACTTCTTTCCGCTAACACCCACACTGCTCTAATTACACCTCTTTTGCCTCTGCCCTTCTGAAACCATTTTGGTCCTCTCCAAAACAGTAATTTGCTTTTGCACTAGACTGCATTCTGCTATTTATCAGGACTCTCATGAGTATGATTTTGGATAGGTAGGCCAATGGTTTGGTCTTAACAGCGTCATTGCATTTGGTTTCTACTTTAACGGAACCCTGCTGGTCTGCAAGAAATTCTGTGGCCACACTCCCGAGTAACTTAGGAAACGAAATAATGATTGACCGAAAGATATGCGTTGCTTACCCAATATCAATACCTTGATACTGAAATTCTGGAATACTGTCATGCCATGGACATTTATTGAGTCTGACAACCTATCTTTAGTAACACTCTAATTAACCAGCTAAGTTTTACGATTACATTTACGCACCGACAGCTTTCCCTAGTGAACGAGTTCCGTAGAGGTTAAGGGATTTCTCTGATAGAGGGACATGTGTCCCTCATGAGTTGTTTCTTTCCCTATAGCCAACTTTTAACAGGTTTCTGTCAATATGTCAATGCCCTTATGTTCTGCTTTTCTGTTTGATTGTCAGATACCAATAAAGCTTTTGGTTTGTAAATACGTGAATGAGCTGATGATGCCCTGGGCTGTTAAGTGGCGCTCTAGAAGCTTGAGGTTTATATTTATGATTACGAATCTTTTGTCAGAGGAAGGGACTTACCGTAATCGTACGCAATCAGTACTCAAAGTCGCTCAGTTAATGGAACCATGTATCAATTTCAGTTATTTTTCTTCACATTAGTTCTTCGTCGAAATGACGAATAACGTCCATGTATTTCAACCTCAGTGCTGCCACTATATCTACACTACTATTGCCTTCAATATAGTTATGGCTTATGGGCCGACCTCATTAGTGATAATCTGTAGTTTTATCATCACAATGTCTGGCAGCAAAAGTTGAACAAGCATTGTCAAGAAGAGGCGCTACTATAGAACGCAAAACGTAAACGACACTGTTTATGCCGCGACAACCCCTTTGAGAAACACTGCAATAATAAAGTGAAATAACTGAATCAAATAAATGTAACCGATAATAACCTTATTCCACGTAATCCGAAAAAGACACAAATAATTATTCCAGACCAGTTTGAATTAGTCCAACTGGCAGAAAAGCTTTAGTCTATTCAGGGGAAATGAATAGGAGTCATAATAGGCGACAAGGTCCAGTAAGCAATGAGCACGTCAAGTGATTTCAATCATACAAAGACCTGCTAACCAGGAACTTCGTCTTCTATTAGTATAAGAGGCAACCAATTGAAACACAAACTTCCCGTTTGATTTGGCAGAATTATAAATCACGACATAAGCGAAACTGCAATGGAATAAGCATACCCTAACGAATGACCAATACAGCATTGAGGGACTAAGTAAAAATAAAGCCACAATAATGCCGCTAAGTATTTGAGGAAATCACACCACGAGTGCAACACCCGGTACCACTATGAGAGCATTTTCACGTCCAGTCCCACTGTGAGAACATTTTCACGTCTTATGTCAATCGAAAACCAGTCGCATTTGGCGTGAACCTGTTCTTAAAACGGGTCAAGGGGTAGAATATGTTCTTGAAATTTGAAACTTCTGCAGCGCCACTCGAAATGAACTCGCACTCTATAGGGTCGAATTGCAGACCAATACGTGCTCACACATCTACTAGGGAAATGTGCTCATTGTGTAACTAAGGTTGAAAATGCGATCTTAGTGGGACAAGACATGAATGACCATTCCTAAACGAACCAGACGTGAAAATGCTTTTGACACCTATTGTGGGGCATTTTCAGTGACCATTTACGATTAAGTGAGAATTATAATTATTTTTTACATGAGGTAGAAATAATTAATCAGGTGGTTTATTATTATCATTATCATCACTATATTCATTATCATCATTATCATCGTTCTCATTATTACCATCGTCGTCGCCGTCGCGGCGCCGTCCTCGTCATCGTCCTCGTCTTCATCATCATCATCATCATCATCATCATCATCATCATCATCATCATCATCATCATCATCATCATCATCATCATCATCATCATCATCATCATCATCATCATCATCATCATCATCATCATCATCATCATCATCATCATCATCATCATCATCATCATCATCATCAATCGTCATTAATATTATCATAAAGAGTCAATAATCAATATGAATCAACAAGTTAACTGCATAAATGAACAAAGCTGCACAAGATTAACTAGAAGCACCAAAGACAAGTCATTAGATTTACTTTAGAGAATTCTATTCACAGAGTCTTTAGTTTATTACATGTGCCCCGCTACACATGGCCTTTGCAAAATAAGACTTTTCAGGACCAAAAGACACGTTCAGTGTGTCTCTTCGTCATTTGTCGATCCTTGGTTATTCTCGTAATGAAAGGCTTCAGTATTACATATATATTGACTGTCAGGTTTCCTTTATCCGACGTCTGGGGGGCAAATCAAGAATTACATCACACAACCTGAGGGAGAAAAATTCCTCATGAATGACCAGCTTCCGTTGCAATTAATGCCACACAATACGACACAGTTGGTGGCATCTCCCAGACGGGCACCGGCGAATAAATCCCACCATAACTCACAAACACACAAACACAGACACACACACGCACGCACGCGCACGCGCACACACACACAAACACAAACACACAGGCATAATAATACATGTACACATAAAAATTATACAATATACATGAATGCCATATAATGTGCACGTAGTTTTAAAACAAAATCGGCTTATATAAATATATGCATATACACAAACATATATATATCTATATATATATACACAAAGCATATACTCAAATACCTGTAACAAATATTTATATAATATATATAACTGACAAGTTACATTGTACCTTACCTTGTCTACATCTAGGTTGCAAATATATAGTCTAATAGCCATGGATGGGAATGGATTATGTATTACCTCTTTCAGACATAAGCAGAAAGAAACCAGAAAATCACCCAATGCATCAAATCCCCTTCATTTTACCCTCCAGTTACCCTAGCTCCATTCCTCTCTCCTGTCCTCCCTCCTCCATTCACCCTCCAGGCCCCTCCAGTCCTGCCTATACCCTCTCCTGAAGAGTCATAGGAGTCACACTCAGGCGTAATTCTGTAGCATTGGCTGTGTTGCCAACTAACAATACTACTCCCATGGAATACTCTCTCCCAAGCAAGGAAAAAATAATTATTCTATGAATAAAAAATAATTATTTTATGAATATCACTATCCAACGAAGTTACACAGGCATTTTGCAAGCTCCAGACCTTGACTTTTTAATAAGTAGATTATTGAGCCTAAATTGCACAACAACTGCTAGCTTCAAAACTTCCTTTCTGATGTTCAGTCCTAATCTTGCAAAAACTTGATCAGTGGTGATTGTTTGCTTGCAGCTTCTATTAACAAGTGGCAAAATATGAAGTTGTAAATATTTAGATAGTTCTAACATGGTAGACCTTCAAACAGAGGTAAAACTATTTCATCCATTGCACTGATAATCACTCTTTTCCTTCATTTTGCTCTCTACAAAACTCCTGAATTGAACAATATGTCTGCCACTGCGGAATTAAAAGTTCAGTACATTTCACACGCAAGCATTACATGGAAAGAAAGGGGTGACTTGCTATCTTCGACTGGATATAACCCTTTCCCTTTCTTATAGACGGAAACCTAGGTCATGAACTCCAAATATAGTTCAGTCGTATATCATTACCTCAGCACTACACGCTATATGTATATCGCTTCAAGCCATTTGTGTTCTTAATGAGTTGGCGTACATACATATATGCAGAAGTCTGAGCATGCAGTCTGTTGAGCGGTACAATGAATGGTTATAATCAGTAATTAATGCTAATTCACTAACAACCAGTAGCACTGTCAAGTCCTAAAGATGGTTGTCTGAAGAGAATAGTAATTGGTGTCTACTTCACCTATTATGCATTGCCCAATATCAGTACAGATGCCAATAAGAAAACAAAACCACAAACGTGTCTGTATATATATATATTTGTATGTCTGGTGTGTGTGCAAATATATGTGTATCTTGTAATAATAATAATAATAGTGGCAGACATATTGTTCAATTCATGAGTTTTGATGTATATACGAATGCAATAGAGAGCAAAATGAAGGAAGAAGTGATACCAGTGCAATGGATGAGATAGTTTCACCTCCGTTTAAAGGTCTACTATGTTAGATTATCTAAATATTTACAACTTCATATAATAATAATGATAATGATAATGATAATGATAATAATAATAATAATAATAATAAAGGTGAAGCAATTGCTCAGTCAAATCATCAGAAGAAACCGGCATAAGAAATACAAATAAGCACATACATATGAACATACATACAGACAAACATACATACATACATACAGACAAACATACACAAATACAAACTTACAAAAAGACAAACATACATAAAAGAGACCAACTGGAATTTGACCGAGCATGACTAAAATAATACTCTAATAAAATTAGACATGCATAAATAAACATATAACATCGATAATTAATCGTTACACGGAAGCCAATTAAAAGCACTCATTCTGTAGCTTCCTCCATGAAATAGTCAGAAATAATGTGACATCAAAAGAAGAATTGAATAAATGACAACATAAACAGAGCAAAGTACAATAGGCAAATATCATATATATATATATATATATATATATATATAGAAGAATACAGCACTGGCAGATGTATACAATACATGAATATATATATATATATATATATACAATTCAGTGAAACCTAATACCATAGACGACATCTTTACTGGGCTCATTTCAACAGGACCCAAATCAGTAGAAACTTTTTTTTTATCACTCCTATAGAATATGAACACATTCTAAGCAAATTGAAATTTAAGCTGATTAATTTAGTCTCATCTCCTGTTTTACAATATAACAAAACAGATTCAATCCCATCAGCACATGTGGGCAATAATACATGACTAGGCAACATACAACATGTATGATCATACATGTATGCATCGTACATACAAAAATCCTCAATACATAAATGCATACATCTTGTATTCAGGTATAAATATATACATCACAGATACATACATCACAGATACATACATCATATATACATACTTATACATATACATATACATATACATATGCATGCATGCATGCATGCATGCATGCATGCATACATGCATACATGCATACATGCATACATGCTTACATGCTTACATGCATACATGCATACATGCACACATGCACACATGCATACATGCATACATGCATACATGCATACATGCATACATGCATACATGCATACATGCATACATGCATACATGCATACATGCATACATGCATGCATACATGCATACATGCATACATGCATACATGCATACATGCATACATGCATACATACATACATACATACATACATACATACATACATACATACATACATACATACATACATACATACATACATACATACATACATACATACATACATACATACATACATACAGACTACAGAACATGCATCATACATCTTTTAACATCATAAATACATAATCATATATATAGCCAACTCCAAACCAATATAACATGAAAGGTGAGTGTGCGGGTTCGACCCTCGTCCGGGGAGTCACTGTGTAGGTACCTTGAGCAAGTCCTTCGCTCACCATTGCTCTGCATTAACTGCAATTGCGCCATCGAGGCATGTGTATGCACTTCTGAGCAAAAGATGTTGGAAGAAGGGCGGTATCAAATTTCGGTAATAATAATGAAAGCCAAAACAATGTACAAAGTGATGGAACTAAAATAAAGATATCAGTGGAGGATCAATGGGGAGAAGTAAAAGAAGCCCCAAAGGAGCCAATAAAGGAATTGCTGGAGGGGTCCATCCTTACTCATTTTGTAGCCATGCATCAGTTGGGGTAATTGGCATATTGGAGTTTAAGAGAAAGCGTAAATAACTTAACTAGTTAACTATGTACATACCATATGCATACATATATACTTATACATATACATACATCTTACATAATTACAAACATACATTTTACATCCATTTGCACTGTATGTATATATTGACCTATATACATTGTACACACACATACATCATGAATCCATCATGCATATGTGCACTCAAATTGAATATACACTTAGATAGGCTATGCATGCATACATACATATATACATCACACATACAAACACATATACACCATAAGGGAACAGTTTAAGGCAAAAGGTTTTATTCAAAAGGGGATGAATGGAGAAGAAGCAAAATATGCAATAGAAAGTGTAGGGGTAACGTAAAGGATGCATAGAAGTAGCTTGCTACCGACGGCGCTTTATATATGGTCGTAATAACAATTACAATTGCATTAATGATGTTGCTTAATGGAAATAAAAGGGTAATTGATTTTTAGGACCCAGAGGTATATTACCATTGATACAGAAAAAGGAAAAGTGTCTGGATAGAGACTTAATATAAAATATTATCATTAATTCCGACAGCAAACAGTGCTCGATGAATCCACCGAAGACAATGAAATACACTGAAGGTACCAGAGGTGTCCTTCCGCAAAGAATGCGGTATCCTTTACTTTAGCATTCGTCCCAATGTCAGATGGTAAAACTAAAGACAAAAGTCCATAATTTTGACTTAGCTGTAGGCATAGCAACCGTCCTGCTGCTGTGAGGAAAGACAATGCATGTTTTCTTTGTGAGCTGAATCTCAGTAGACCAATTCAAGACAGGTGGTTGAGACTCATATTACTTGGTTGAATGGCCTGTCTCGTCGATCTGAACTCCAGGATTTTGGTATCGGGTTGAACAGAGCAACCAGGCTACGGAGGGCATGATTTATTTAGCATCAGTGTACAAGTCGGCTTTTGAAGATTAACATTTACATAGCATAGCAAAAACATCATCATTTGCGCTAACAAGCAACATTGACCAACGTATGCTTAAACAGAGTTTGAGAAAACCCATTGCATTGAGACACAAATAATGACATCATTCACGAACTTCTATTACCACATAATATAATCGAGTATTCGTTCAACTAAGTTGCGTCAATTGATATATTAAGTGTACCTTAAACCATAATAAAACTGATGACTTTGGTAGCTCCAGGATGATCACAACATAGATCAACTTGCAATCTAATTAGATCTGATCATATCATGCACACAGTTATGGTAGATAAACTACTAAGCATAAAACACACCATCAGGAAATCAGCGATCTACCACCCACACTCCACCGTCTGTCTACTACCTACCATCAACTTCCCATGTTCCGCACTCTACCACTCACCATCTGCCTTCCCCGTGCCACCATCTCCCATACACCATCTACCATCCAACATCCACCTTTCCACAAAGAGCAAAGAAACAATTGCATCTTACACAAACGATATTGCAACTGCTCGACACACATATGGACAGACAGACAGCGAGACAGACGGACTGCTATACAAAGGGCCAACCGTACGTACGGACAGGGGCTGGACAGAGGGACTGCTGCCCACAGACGGACGGACAGACGGACTGCAGCACAGAGGACCAACCAAGCGAGCGTATCGATTGTTTTAATATTGTTTGTAGTGTCCTCTGGGCAAGATTAGCTCTATCAACTCGACGGACGGCGTATGGCAGCGCCCGTGTTTATGACGGTTACCTGCGCGAAAAGCGCAGGTGTGTTTCGACCCGTTCTCTCCAGTCAAATTCAGCCTCTTCCCTAACCTCACGACACCCAAACATCCCTGTGGAACCCAGCTACTGCTCCGTTGGTGCAGGGATAGTGTAGAGTAGCGTTGAAAACGGTTAACAGCCCGCCGCCTTTCGATAAACATCTACGGTACATCATCGCCAATGAGACAACATTCTTACCTGGATGATTCACTGGACGTCGTCGGTTGCTGCTGACACAAAACGTATCCCTCCGACCGCCAGGGTGCGCTCTACCCCCATCATAAGGCGACTACGACGTACGGGCGGTTTCTGCGATGCTAATTAGCCCTCTGGTGGAGGGTTTGAAAAACGGCCGAGACCACTTTGGCATTATCTGAAACCACCGCGCGACGGCAGGTATCAACGCATACCTGAGATTTCAATTACACGAACGGACGAGTCGACTCGCCGGCCCAGGTGAGACAGGTTGGCCGGCGCGCTCGTGCCGAAATGATTATGCGTAAACGGACGACCTGTAATGTCGGCCGGCTGTTAAAATCGGATCTGGTCCCTCCCATGTCATTGTTATGCCTCGCGATGATATTAATAATTTAAATATTCATAACTGACGAGGACGGACTTTCGCTTGGGAAACACAAGGACAAAAGGAGAGTGCATCTTAAACGACAGAAACAAGACAAAAGCGCACCTTCATGCCATTTCTAAGGACCTATTTATGCAGCGCTTTCATGCCGCGCTATACCGGATGACGTAAAGCAGGATGACTTATGAAGTGTTTATGTAAACGATTGACGTGTGTCATCGACTCATCGCTGATACTCGTAGGTTAATTGTTGTATCATAGTGGTTTAAAATGTCATTGTCAACACGTGACATGAATTACGTCACTACCTGGACGCTCCTTAGTAACGCGAGCAACGTCGTTTTAATCTTTTGGTGCGACAATCATTATCAAAACTATGGCTGAGCAGTGAGCACCTTAATCAGTATCTGATGAATCGCCAATTGCGTTATCAGAGTAGCCGGAACTTAGGCCCAGCGCTTTATTGCACCTTACCATCAATACGAATACTAATTCTTATTTTACGACAATTCTGTCAAGTTATTCTTTGTATTAATCTACTTAGTTTCCTATTTACTGATGATAATTGACTGAATGAAGACAGGTGGATAACTATGGAAAGCTGAAAGAAGAGGCCAACAGTGAGAGGAGTGGCGACGTCGGACATTTGAACCTGCGGAAAAGGCAGATAACTAGAAGAGGAGGAGGAGGAGGAGGAAGCAGAAGAGGAGGGTCTCGATGTTGCATTCGGTAGAGACGTCTGGGTTCGATTCCCAGCCCTGCTGGAGATTGGGTTCTGTTCTTAGTGCTCCTCTTAGCTAAAATTAGTTCATTGGTCGAACAATGAGGGTGCTAGGATGAGACGGCGAGGGAGAGGACTGCCCCCCCCCCCATTCTCATACATAATAAAATGAAGTCTCAGACACTTCTGTAATTCAAATTCGGAAGCAATGATTTATTCGGTAGGCCTATATACGTGACGCACTGCACAAGACATAATCATCCGATGGTGGCTTATGAGCAAGCTTGGTTTTAGTCCGATAAGTTACATGTATGTCGAGACTCGAGACTACAGGCAAATAGACCTGATGACAACTGCACATCGGTCTGTACATAACTCATCAGTTTAAGAGCAATCATTCCAAGAACCCACCCACCGTCGACCGATGTCTTATCGGTAACCTATGTTACATGCATTTAGCGCTAGGGATATTTTCTAGATTGCATGAGAAAATAATCCGGCGTATGAAGCTCGTGCAAATACCGATGTATGTCAACTTTCTGCTGAGTCCTTCGTTGACCTTAGTCTGGTAGTGCCAGTCAAAAGCCTGAACAAAGAAGCAGGGCGGCGATTACCAACTTTGTTATGACTAAACTTCGAAGGCAACTATAGCCCAGCTGAAGAGTATGACAGTTGAAGGGGCTTTAACTGGAGATGATCGTAGGCGGGAGGGTGTACAATTCTCAGTTCTGGCCTCGTTACCTTAGCTACTTTGACTGGGAGAAGTTCGTTTGTCCAATAGACTCAACCTCTTTGTTACCTGTTCTAGAACTGCTATGGCTCATTCTATGCTTCAAATGATATGGAACGCGCTTTCTTCCTCTGTTCGCTCTAAAACTCTACCTTCTCGATTCCTCATCCTCAATTCCTCATCCTCGATTCCTCATCCTCAATTCCTCATCCTCAATTCCTCATTCTCAATTCCTCATCCTCAATTCCTCATCCTCAATTCCTCATCCTCAATTCCTCATCCTCGATTCCTCATCCTCAATTCCTCATCCTCAATTCCTCATTCTCAATTCCTCATTCTCAATTCCTCATCCTCAATTCCTCATCCTCTTTCGCTTTGTAAAAAACTGCATGTTCTCGCGGGGCCTTGCGTACTTGTAACGCTTCTGAACTGGAGGCGCTTTACCAATTAGTGCCTACTATACACGGGATTGCCTTTCGCTCGTATTAGTAACAGTGAGACAAGAAATTCATCACTACAGTCTTATGTATAGACAAGTAATGGAAACCAATTCTATGGTGTAATCTCAACACTTTAAAAGGGCGATTCATTGGTTACCCATCACTTTAATTATAGTTCTACGTTGTCATCGCTGATCGAATTTTCAAATATGACAAGAGTGTGGTGTGTGTATGTGGTTGTGTGTGTGTGTGTGCTGTGTGTGTGGGTGATTCAAGTATGTCTATGGTTCAGAGTTCCTATCTTCCGATGACTCGTCACAACCTACGTTCATTGAAGCATTGCTTATGATCGTGAAAGTTATGACGAGAACTTCATCCGCACGATATCGTAACGAGGAGACCTATGCTACTGACATTTTATTAGAATTCTGACTGGACGAAGCTATCTCGTTTTATTGTTTGTGACATCATTCATTCATTCGTTGATTCCTTCATTCATTCATTCATTCATTCATTCATTCACTCATTACGATAACTTGTATAGCGCCACTTCAAGGCTACTACTCAGAAGCGCTCCCGACCCAGGCACGGCTAAAAAGAACAGTTTAAAGGCGAGTAACATAAGAGCCAGAGTTGACCCTTGGGGGACAATAGCAACGGCTTTATCGTTATATAATATATATATATATATATATATATATATATATATATATATAATATCTTATATGTAGATGGAGCAATAATAAAATTATGAACTTCTTTAGATCACATCAGGAAACTGCTGAGAGGGACGGATGAGCGGATGATTGCGTTGTTCTGTGACTTTCTCTTCATTGTATTAATGCTCTTCATTTCCTGTTTATTGGCTGTTAGTCTTGCGTCCTGATGTGTCTCTTTGTAGTCCACATTGTCCTTATTCCTCTCTCCTCTGCTCCTCTTGTCCTCGTCCCAATTCAGCCGTGTACTCCGGTTCCACTTATCTCTAAACGTATCCTCCTCCGTCTGCCCTTTGACCTACAGCACCCTCAACGCCTATCAATGCTCTAGGGTTACCTCTACATCTGCTCCCTCTTTCTCTCACAATGGACCGTCGACAACAAAAAGAAGACAGAGGCGTCGCTCTGGCGTTACCCAAGAGCGAGGGCTGTGGAGAAAGATAAAAAAATTCGACGTTTTTAGTTTTTAAAGCAAAACTAAAATTTATAAAATGTCAAAAATTATAAAAAATTGTTTTAAATTTTTACTTTTTTAAGTCATAAGTCCTACATTTATTATTATTGCCATTTGTGACGTTCAAAACTTCTCATGTCATTCTTCGTTCAGTAGATTTGTCGTTGTTCGACTGTGCGTATGTTAAAAACCTAGAAAAATCTAATATAAAATAACAATTCTAAAATACTTGACAATCCTAAAAGCATAGAAACATAAAATCCTCCAAAAAATCTAAAAACCTAAAAAAATTAAAACATAAAATTTTTCCTTTAAAGACCAAGGTTTTCCAGCCCAGCCTATATCGGCCACTCAGAGGTGGTAAGACGTCATTCAATAACTTGCATTGGTAGACTCATAATGAGTCGCTAGATGGCTTCATTTTATTTCGTCATTGTCATAAGACAAGTCCTGTCTTCAGGACTACCTGTTTTAATATTCCGTAGAAATCAAAGCATACGACAGCATTCTAAACGATCTTTGATCATTTTTTTGTTTCTCCCAAGAACAAATTCTAAACGAATTACGGATTAATTTGAATACATAATATTGTCAGTGACTTAGTGGTTTAATTCATCAGGATCTCAGACGCGGCACCCTAGATTCAGCGCTCGTGAATAAGCTGGTGTCCTGCGCTTAGCTTTCAAGTGGCGCTTTAGAAATTTGGAGATTACTAGATTTGAGCTTCAGGCACCCAAAAAAAGACCTATAAACTAATTCTGTTATTAATTAATAACCTAGGCTTAGGTTTTAAAATGTGAGAACTTTTTGGAGATCCGTTAACTGCCACTCGGTTAGTCATTTAACCACTAAATACTTTGTAACAGCATGCTGGACAAAACTAGTATCTCCTTATATCGAGAATAATGATGAAACCCATGATAGTAACCAATATCAAGCTCACCATACTTCTCCAAGATTTCCAATTATTTATGGATGAATATAGACTCATATCTAACATCAAGGAATATCTTGTTCAAAAACCAATTTGGCTGTTGGACAGGTCACTCTGCTTGAAAATATGACCGAAATGGAACGTATGATAAAATCTCCGAAGCTGAAGAAGAAACCACTTTTCTATGGGAGTCTTCTTCGACTTGTCCAAAGCGTTTGATACGGTGAAGCACACAATTGCGGTGAGCAAACTGGAGCTTTATAACATAAGCAAAGGTGCATGTCTCGACTGAATAGCTAATTATTCAAGAAATAGACATAATGTCTTATCTACTGCAGGGACTATTTTATATGCATTTGATGTTATTTATGATTTTCAATATTCATTTAACATTCTGATATGCCTAATTAATATACGTGAATGATATTCAAACAACTTATCATTGCTTATATGAGGTCTATTTATGTTTTCTGACGACACCAATGTGTTTAAGTCAAATAAATCCATTGATGTGTTAGTCAAAACATAATGTTGAAATGAAACTTTTAGGCGAATGGACCAAAGCTTACAAAATATCTTTAAATCTTGAGAAGATGAATTTTATCTTGTTATGCTCAAAAATAATAATTACGACTGCATCAAACTGCATATAGATAGTCAAGGTATTTTCTGAGTATCGTCTGCTAATTTTTGGGGGCAATGATGAGCATTTAATGATCGTGAAATTAGACAAATGGTTCACTGAAAATCCATAGGCGCATGACCATTCCACGCTATTGTCAGTAAAGCATGCGGCCAACGAAGTATTCGAACTACTGCAATACAGTGCAAGCTGGGCCGCGAGTTTTATGGGCTCGGACCGGACCCGTAAACTGACTTGAAGACAGGATACTACTAGAATATGTGGATCAAATACTTTGGAATTCTAGTCCTTCTGAACTTACTAGTGCATCTACGATTTAGCAATTTAAATACAAACTTAAATCATTTACTTTGAATGCGCTTTTGCAAATGTAGGTATACAATGATTTTATCTTGGCCATGCACTTTTTTAGTGTGTCTCTTCTGTCTGTCTTTCTTTGCACCAATTCCAATCGCCCTCTAGAGGTCTGTGTGTGTGTGTGTGTGTGTGTGTGTGTGTGTGTGTGTGTGTGTGTGTGTGTATGTGTGTGTGTGTGTGTGTGTGTATGACAGTCTATCTGAATCACTTTCATGGCTCGCGACTTCGAATCGAACCTGATTCATCGAATTTGTTTGTCTTATTACGCGCGTGTAACTAAAAGCTGGGTTGCGAATTTTTATTAGACATTGAGAAAGTACATAGTTTACGATCGCGTTTAAGTCGCTCAACATGCGACATCTGTCGACTGAAGCGAATGACGACGCCTAGCGAAAGAAAGGAATTCCTACAACGATTTCTCTCCTGCGCGCATTATGGGCCAACTATAATGCCAAAGGTGGTCAGTCAATAGCTGTATCCAGGTGCGGGATAAAAGTACTCAATGACCCGATCTCGAATACAAATCAAATTCGATGTTTCAATAACAATGCCAACTTCTCTTTTTGTCTTTCAAGTAATATTATTATTAAGCGTAGTCCTAATCGTAAGCTCCAAACTTCTAAAGCAGTACTTGAAAGTCATGCGTCTCGTGTCAAAAATGATTAACGTCGCCCTTCTATACGTTCTCCAAGCTTGCGATTTGTATTAAGACTTCTCCGAGCACGGAGTGTCACAGGGACGCAAGCAATTGAATAGCGAATTATCATTATATTATAATTTGGCTGTTTCTATTATCATTATAAAAAGTTTAAAACTTAAAAACTAATATAATAATAATAATGATAATAATAATAATTATTATTGTAATAATAATAATAATAATAATAATAATAATTACTATTATTATTATTATTTTGCCCTGGGGTACTTCATTTCTCAAGGACTTATAGATTACTTAAGTGTTAAAATCGTTGTCTGGATTGCCAGGCCTCGTTTTCTGGGGTGAGGGACTTCGTCGCATTATTATTATTATTATTATTATTATTATTATTATTATTATTATTATTATTATTATTATTATTATTTCAAATGTGAACTTGTCAATAAAATGAGTCAATAATGTGGAATATTATTATTTTGTAGCAGCTGCTCCCTCGTCAAGATCCGTCTGATCAAAAGTTCCTCGGAAGGCAACTGCGAAGCGTTAAATTGTGATTGAGAGGCGCTGGTGAAGGTGCGATGACTCTTTGGGCTCACCGATGCTGACAGGAAATAGTCTCCCTAGCTCTTTAATGAAGTCCAGGCCGCTGCTATTGATTGGGCCAAGGATTTCGAAAGCCACAGGGACGTCTAGGTGGTTTGCGATGAGCTCATTGTATTTGGTAATCTTCCTTGCCGCTGCTATAGTTCCGCCGCTGCCCCTGCCTCTGCCGACGTCGCGTGGAGGTAAGGTGGCGCAACGGTATCAATGACGGTAGCATCCCATACGAGGCTTCATCTTTGTTGCCATGGAATGAGCGTCAGTACGTCTGTTCTTCAGGGCCCGGATGGTTCTTTGATGTTGGAAACCCCAGCGCGTGTAAGGCCACGACTTATCAGATCGTTTAGGACGGTATCAGGACATTACCCCCCGAATATAACCCCCCCCGGACATTACCCCGGACGGACATCACAATATTTCAATAGCGCATATATACACCCATACATACATGCGTGCATACATACATCCATGTATACATGTGTACATACATTCATACATACATACATACATACATACATACACATACATACATACATGTATACATACATACATACATATATACATACATACATACACATACATACATACATGTATACATACAGGCATATATGCATACATACAAACATATATACGTACATACATAAATACATACATACATACACACATACATACACACATATATGTGCATACATACATACATGTATACATGTGTACATACATCCATGTATACATGTGTACATACATACATGTAGGCATACATACATGTATACATACAGACATGTATACACATAGAATACGGCGTCATATAAATTGTCTTTATTATTATTATTACTATTATTATTATACGTACGTACATATATATATATATACCTACACACACATACTTACATGCCTATATGCATACATTCAGCATTGCATACATAATTATATACATACATAAATACACACACATATTTCAATGATGTAATGGAATAGGGGTAATGTCCGGGTGTAATGTCCTAGGGGGGGAGGTAATGTCCGGGGGTAATGCTCGGGGTGGTAATGTCCTAGACCCGCTTAGGACAGCGTGTCTGCTGATTCTGCCTGGTCTTGAGGTGACCCATCTGCTGTCACCAGCTCTCCACAGGGACACACGTGCGGCTTAACTCAGCATAGCTGTGTTCACAGTCGGAGGACACGAGCAGCGCGAACAGCCAGTCGCCAGAGTGGGATGCTGCTGCTGCTGCTGCTGCTGCTGCTGCTCTTAGTCTCGCTTGATAGTAGGAGTCGTCAGATGATGCATTCAGATAGTCATTCGTATTATTATTATTTCTTTTAATTCCTCGGGATTCAAAAAATTAGGGGGGCATTGTTCTGGAATGGCTAGTCTTCGCAGATGGTTTTATTATTATTATCATTATCATTATCATTATTATTATTATTATTATTATTATTATTATTATTATTATTATTATTATTATTATTATTATTATTATTATTATTATTATTATTATTATTATTATTATTATTATTATTTTTATTATTATTATTATTGCCATTATTATGTATTTTTGTCATGAGTGTCAAGCCTCGTCTTTCGGGTTAACTAATATTAAAATATTTATTATATTGTTATCATTGCTGTCGTTATCATTTGCAACGCTGCTGTTGTTGCTGGTGTCAATGTGAATATTTTCGTGGTTATTGCTGTAGCTGTTATTTTATTGCTACGGCTACTACTCTTTGTTGTTCTTACTTCTAATTGCGAAATATTTCCTTTGTGCAGGCGCACATGTGATTGTATGTGTGTATGAAGTTCATGGGTCTAAGTCCCATAGGTGTCCAATGCTTAGGCCTACCTAATGTATGCTTCCAGTTGCCAAGGCCGCTGCACATTTCATGCGTCGAAGTCCCGTTGAGTTGTCTACGGTAACCTCCACACCTATATCCAGAGTTTTCTGTTTTTCTTGAATTGGATTTCTATTATCTGGTTTCTTTATGGCCGACGTATCTGCATCCATTCAAACGACCCATCCTCTTGTTTTCAGGCTTGGGACTGACTCTGATGCTGTCAAGTGTCAGAGTCGAGATAACGGTCTGACAATCAGAATTTTCCTTCTTCAATCTCCGCTACTCTTCCGAGGTGCCCATCATCATCGTAATCGTAATAGTCATCATGATCGCCGTCGTAGTTGTCATCCTAATCATCCTAATCATCATCTTAATCATCATCAACGTCGTCATCTTAATCGTCATCATCATCTTCGTCATCGTCGTCATCATCATCATCAACATCAGCCGCAGCAGCAGCGACAGCATCATCATCATCATCATCTCAATCATCATCAAGATCAACAACCCATATAATAATTATCATCTTTTTCTTAATCCTCCTCCCTCTCTTCATTCATCCTGTTGAAAAATCCCCATCATACAAGCAGTTATATATTTTATATTTTACAATAGTAATTGCTCTCTAAAGATAAAATGGCGCTATATAACTGCTGCTACGGACGGCGTCTTCGATTGACAGACGATGTAATTACCATATAGTGGCAGTCAATGCTCCTCCAGATGCAAATGAGGCATTGCTTTGCACTGCCTGGCAATTGCTCTCCTCCCCCACCACTTCTGTCTCCATCTCACTGCTTCGGAGATGCGTTGCTCGAGATTTTGCCCTGCGCAACAATAACAAACCAATAGGTCATTCACAGTCGAATCAATGCTCGATCAAGACCAGCCCTCCCTACGTCAGTGCTTACAGCTCTGCCATATTCTAGCAATATTGTAGTCGTCGTCATCATGATCATGACTATGATCATGATGATTCTGATCATGATGACGAAGACGGGTACGTTATCCGAGGAATAAGCCAGCTGCAACATCAGCATCATGATCATCAAAATCATGATGATGTTGATGATCATTATCATTATCATCGTCATCGCCATCATCATCGTCGTCGTCATATTATCATCGTCGCTATTGTCTACCTGGTAGTTAATGGCTACAGCGTTTGGCTTGTAACGCCGATAGTACGGGTTCAAACCATCGGAGATATTTAGTGTTGGGATATTGAGAAGGCCATTCACGCAGAATTATTCTGCGCCATCGATGTCTCGTTGTGCGGTCGTTTTGTGTACTTCTGAACTTCAGAAGAAGGAAAGCATCACATGCAGTTGTATTTGATTCCTCCTTCTGATCCTCTTATTCTTCCTTCTCAGTATACTATACCATCCTTGCATTGTATTCCTCTCTCTTCCTCCTCTTCTCTTCCTCCTTATTCTACTAGCCTATACTATCCTTTTCAATTCACTGTCAGTACTCCCCTTTCTTTACCATTGGTCATGTAAACTCATTCTTGTGTCTCTCCCTTTGAAGTCTTTTTCATTCAGCTTCCCTTCTTTCTTTCAACTTTCGAGACTAGTGATTCCCAACATTGTTTCCAGCCAAGGCACCAGTCTTCTCAAATCTTCATCGTCCAGTCGACCTGCTCAACTTGATCCTCTTCCTATTGCAGTCCTGCTCGAATCCTGATCACTGCTCATCTCAAATTATCAAACCGAGCAGAAAGCCACACAGCCCGACGCTCTGGGACGATCTCCCTTCTGAAGTTTGAGGTTTATGATTATAATTTTATGTCCGAAAAACACTTTAACAGATATTATTAACAATGACAAAATAACAATGTCATTATTACATATCTTAAGTGATTTGAAGCAGTGTAGTACAAGAATATTGTCATATCAGTAAATGAGCCATAATATAATTTATTCTATTACACTTTATTTTTGATATAATTTAGTTCGGTTACGTTCCTTATTATTCAAGCATAATGAATGTACCGCGGAACACGACAGCGTTGAATCGCTGGATGATCTTGACAGCCGCTTCAAAGAATATTTATCTTCTCGAGTGTCTCCGGATATATAGCGGTCAGGTTGTATCCCAGGTCTATTGAAATCATTATCATTTAACATGGTTTTCAATTCATCATCATCAACAACAGGTTGTCAACAGCACCAATATCGTTATCATCAACAGCAAAATCACCACGAAAAACCTCATCGTCAAAGCAAGATGATCTTGCTCCTCTTTTTTTCAACCCAGTTCAAAACTGTCAGTTTAGGATTTGAACCCTGGTGATATACATCCGCTGTATGTTTCCAGCTGGCTAAGAAGCCAAGATGCTTTGCCACAGCCTGTAGCCGTCTAAACGGCGAGCGTCGTAAGAAGAATGGCTTTGTGTCATCCGCTATTGAACATCGGTGACAAGATGATGGTCGGTGTCGTTGGTTGGTTGGGTCGATGTCTTCAGCGTGTGAAGGGGGTGAAGGAGGGATGAAGGAGAGGTGATGTAGGGGTGCGACATGTGTTCATCCATGACCCATCGAACAACAAAGACGACC
>OY365810.1:30287733-30310233 GCA_959347315.1 Bimastos eiseni | reverse complement strand
GCCACGCGACGTCGATTAGATACAATCTTCTCGAACACCTGTGCACAACGCCGCAGCCGGCTACGATGCACCTGGGTGACTCATCCATCCATTCATCCATCCATCCACTCATCCATCCATTCATCCATCCATCTATGGTCCGCCGCCGCAGCCGTAGATCATAGACCGACGTACACACATTGCGTACGTCGATCAGTGTGTGCGCAATAAAAAGCGTGCACGCCTGAGTGGCCAATGGCGGCATCTGTTCCGGCTGGCTGGCTTTGCGACATCTTGACTTTAAGGCGACGTTGGATATAAAACCTTCTTCAGTAGAGCGTCGTAGGCGGTTGTCAGCAGAGCACAGGCAGGAAAGACCATCGTACGCTGAACGTCTCTACATTGTTTTGATGAAAAAGACGTATAGACTATCTGCGATTGACTATAGTTAAGTCTGAACAGTGAATACAAATGTAGAAGGAGGTCTATTGTCATCTCTGGTAATGAGGAGATTTAGTTGAGTTTTTATACGAGGTATGTAGGTTGGAGCATGAGCCAATTAGGTCGCGATCAGGTTATGGTATTGTGTCGTATCTGGACTGCAAACTAGCTATTATCGGTATGGTTCTTAGATTCAGTGCCTCAAGAGAGAACCTGTATGAATAGTTAAGAGAATTTAATTTCTATTTATTGTAGTTTCGCAGCTACATCCAGTTTCAAAGGAGGGTATTTGTTGCCCAGTTGTAAGCCTAAGTTCTAGTAGCCTTCCACTCGTTCACATGAAGCCTGTGATTCGGATAAACGCATTACGTGCTTCTGAGGATCATGAGAACCTTGCCTCACAATAGAATGAGTCTGGTGACTATTCTCTTGTCCGCAATTTACTCTGATGACCGTATGGCTTAGGAGGATCATGACTCCGAGAATAATCGTTCTTGGGACCATGCCATCATTCATCTGAGGACAATGTTATGAGGACAATATTATGAGAACCATTATTATTCGTTGATTTGAGTTGCCTGTAAATGTTTGTCTGCGTTACCTTTGAGTACTAGGGATTGGCTTCAGCCGGTTAACAGAAGTATCCATCTGGTGCCTGCGAGGGCCATTTAACATCGTCATCTCTAGATTTGAGACGGGCACTACTCGAAAAAGAAGCCATTTCGTCGGCCGATTACGTTTTATTTAGCGCATTTGTCTACAGATGCTGAATTGTGTGCGGCGGATTTTTGATTATTGCTCAGAAAGTCTTGCATTGGAAAATGACTTTTCGACAATAATCAGAGAACGGCCCACTAACTCCTCCTACTTTGCCAGTGTGTTGTAACCAGTGGAAGTTAAAAGGTAGAAGTAAAGAAGTAGAAGTAAAGAGGTAGAAGTAGAGTGGTAGAACTAAGAAGTAGTAAGGAGGAAGAGTTAAAGAGGCAGAAGTAAAGCATTTAGAAGTGAAAATCATCAACATTTTGTAACTGCATCCAGTGAAATTGAAATCGATGGCACTATAAAAACTTTCGATTGCTCTTGGGCTAGTTGGAGAGCAAAACTTCCTTTCCAAATCTCTTTTCCATCTGTGATCCTGTAGAGCAGAAGTCCCTCTCCCTTCCTGCCTGGAATCACTCCTTCTTCGCCTGGTACTTTCCTCTTTTATCTCCAAATGTTAAGCTATATGGCCCTTTGCTATAAGGATGAGTTGTTAGTTTTTAACTTATTATAATTTATGTTCGTCGTATTCCTACGATTTCTTCATCCTGAACATTGTCATCCAGATTTATGTTGCGCATGAGCACGGACAAATTCATCTTAATGTATGTTGCAAATAGATGATAAAACCCAACCTCAGAGTGCAATTGACTTATACAACTCTTTCATCTAAGTTAGAAATAATCCTATTCTAACTTCTCCCAATCCTTGAATTTTACCACACCTGCAACACGAACGCCCTTGGCAGATTTACTTTCATACTATCTATGTATTCAGAACCCTCATCTGACTATTCCAAATGAATTAGACCTATTCTTCCAGTATTCCTACCCATCTAGCTCCAGCCACGTTCGCTCTTACATCAGGGTGACGTCATGACTACAAATAGACATAAGTACCAGAAGCCGTCCAAAAAGCGACTGCCAATTTCCAGGTCATTATATATCTTCGTTAATCAAACCATTCCTGATGGTAAACCAAATCCAGGCACGCGTGGATGAGAATAGAATTTAAATGTAGTTTGAAGATTCACGCATCAAGAGATCGATTCATTGGTGAGATCCCAAGTGCAGCAAAACAACACAGTCAATCTTTCCCACTTTTCGTTTCGTAACAATACCTTTCAAGCTCTTACAATAACCGCTTAACTCAGCGTTTCCCAAACTGTGTTCCGCGGAACCATTGGGTTCCGTGAGGTGGAAACAGAGGTTCCACATAAACCTTTCAGTGCGAAGTATAAGCTTTAAACAAATTAAAATAAATAGTATACGAATTTTTCACAGGAGGCTTTTGCTTGACATCTGTGATTAACTTTATAATTATGAAAGAGAATTCATATGCCATTGTCATCGATATTTGTATTGTTATTAATCTAATCCAAACCTAAGCAGATACGTTGTCTGAATTCTCAAGCGTTTTTACCGACAACAGAATATGTTCATAGTTTTGGACGGGGTTCCGCCAACAAATATTTATATTAAAAGAGTTCCACGGCCAAAAAAGATTAGGAAAGGCTGGCTCAACTCATGCAGAAAGACCGGTTATAATTATATAGCGCATATTCTTTCAAACGGTTGACGCCGCTTTCTACGCCGTCGTTCAAACAGACTGCGGCTTTGACACGCATAAAACACGCGGCTGTCGACGGGTTTAATATGGCTATGCTAACCACGATCGATATTAGCCCGTGGGTCATAGATGTTGAGTTACAGGCCTACATGCGTTGCTGGCTTAGGATTGGGTTCAATACTTAGTGAGATGTAGACAAGATGGCAAGATGACAACCAGCGGCAAAGATCAAATGGGTCATCTTCTCATAAAGCATCAATTGGCCAATTAAGGATGATTTCTCTTAAGAATGAGTCTGATTTCAACTGTCAGCCTCATATTAGGAGAGAGAGATCGAAATATATATATATATATATATATATATATATATAGAGAGAGAGAGAGAGAGAGAGAGAGACAGACAGACAGAGACAGAGACAGAGACAGAGACAGAGAGACAGAGAAAGAGACAGAAAGAGAAAGAGGGGAGGTGGATGGAAGAGGAGCGGAAGAGATCGAGAGAGATATAGAGAGAGTTAGAGAGAGAGAGAGAGAAACAGAGAGAGACAGAGAAAGAGACAAAGAGAGAAAGAGGGCAGGTGGAGGGAAGAGGAGAGGAAGAGGAAGAGAGAAGCAAAGAGAGAGAGAGGGAGAGAGGCAGAGAGAGAGAGGTAAAACCACGCAACCAATGATCATTCTAATATCATGAAAAATAAACCTATTTAATTTATTAATGTCAAATAATCGCCTATAATTATATCGATTGTCGTGCCGAAACATTTATAGAGCTCCACTCCACGAGTAAAAGATATGAAGCACTTTATGCAAAAGCTCTGTTATAACAATGATGTTGAATTAATTTGAATAAATTTTTACACTGATAAGGAAATTATAGTCAATCTAGTTAGTAATTGTATACTTAACGAGCTTGATGAATTGAATTGAATGACGAATTAAGGCCAACACAAAAAAATTAAAAAAGTTGTAAGGCCTACATGTATGATGCATGCGAATAAAGACATCAGTGTAGTCGTCGCATAATCATCTAACGATCATCCTCATCATTATCAGTGGCAATAAAAGTCGTTGCCATAGCGCTAGAATCATAATCGGCTTCGTGGTGATAGTGGTAGCAGTTGTAGTCGTCGTTATTCACATCGCCATTATCAGTTGCAGTATTACCACCATCTCCACAGTAACAGTATCACTAGCAACAGTACCTTCACCCCACCAGCATCGACAGTCTTAGAGTACGTTTTAATATCAAGAAGAGCTAACAATGGAATGAAATAATATGCTAAGGTGGTATATGAATAAAGTCACTTATTCAGTTCTCTCTCTCCCTTACCCTCTCCCCTCCCACTTCTCTCCTTCTTTACCTCATTCTGTATATATATATATATATATATATATCTAGCACACACACACACACACACGCGCGCGCACACACACATGCATACATATTAATAGTTAATTAGATATGTATTATTTCTATGTGTGTGACTGTATGCATATATATCATATATACATATATATTATACACATGTAATATATATATATATATCTCCACGGGTAATAAATATTAATACTATGGACTTCTGTGTCCTGTGCTAAACATCTGTGGTTGAATTTATAATAGTCTGCGTCATTGAGTTGTCACGTGTAGAAATTCTTATCGATGACTACATTTTCTACAACAGAAGTTTGAAACTTAATGAGTTGTCAATTATGCATAAACGACAAATGTTCTTGTACCTGTTCACCCGTTAGTGAAATGGCCAATCAAGTATTACAGCTGTAAGATGCTCACTGCATGTACATAGATGCAGATCACGATTTCATAAACTGTATGATGTACATATATAATTTATATATATATATATAACTTTTTATCTATACGCGGGTGTGTGGGTAATATGGATGTGGGTGTGTTTGACAACTGTTTCACAAGAATGTTATTGCATTGGGCGCATATAGGCTCTACGTGTAGGCCTATATGAAATCAATATTGGTTTCGTCCAACAGTTTCTTAACCATACACCTTTTTCCTGAATCGAGTCTTTAAGCGGAATTCTGTTTAGTATCATTTCAAAAATCGAATTGTGGTTAGTTTTGAGAACGTAGCAACCTCATAAGTGACTGGGCAGAACAGACAGACACAGGGAAAGAGTTCAGAGATCATGGACCAGACACAGAAAGGCTCGTTGATGTATCATTTCCCATTATATAGGCCTACCCGACGTTCCAATTCAATAACTGCAGTAGTGGTTTCCGTTTAGATATTAGTGATTATAAACGGCGGTAGTGTAGCACAGGCCTACTGCGTCTTAATACCATCCAGCATGTTGCTGGTTGTCTTTACCAAAGGCAAAATTATAACGGAGACAGATTATTGGATCTAAAGAAAAGAAATAAGAAACTGCTCGTTTTGAACTGTATTTAAACGTTTCAAAATTCATTTTCTTGGTATAGCTTTCGCAAAAGTAACAAAAAATTTTATTCTCATCAAGTTTATTTGTCTACCAAATTAATTATTTCTCATGGGGAACACCATTGCTCAAACAACAGAATCAAACTGAAAGCTCTCACCAATTGTTGTGTGAGGTCAATGAACTGTAGACAGTGGGATGAGGAATAATTATATGTATATTCACAGACTCTTTTAACGCCTTATAGACCCCGATAATACATGCATCATTTGCGTGTGCGTGTGTGTGTGTGTGTGAGAGAGAGAGAATGAGTGGGTGGGTAACTGAGTGAGCGAGTGCGTGAGTGAGTGAGTGCATATCATTGTACATTGTGTATGAAATTATGGTAGACATCAGCAAACGCCAAGAAAAAGCCACGAGTAGTGTTTAAAATACGCCTCTTAGTATTCAACAACCAAATATAAAACTACTTCTAAAGTTATACAGTAACAAACACATAATCATATGCCGTTTGGTTACAGACGATTGACTTTATAATAAGTTGCCTATAACAAAGTACTAAACATTTAAACAATATCGAAAACATTTCGGCCGATCAGACGATGCCTCCTCGTGAGTACACATATTTATCTCGTTCAAGTGCAAAAAGCACACATTGTAAAATTCTACATTTAGAAATGTAACGTCATTTCAACAAAGCGAATTTGAGCGATATAAGGGGTCTATATATGTATTGAGTCCATAAGTTTCATTAACTTAAACGCAGTTCTGACTGTGCCCGAGTATTTCTCACGCAGACGTCCCACTAGCGTCTTGCCAACCGCAAAATTCAGAGATGAATTAGCTGAGTTTAACAAGAGTCAGACGCCACAACAAATAGAATCCTCTAGACTGAAATCTTTCATTGGTCAAAGACTGGGACTCAATTGAACGGTAGCCTATACACAGACAGAAATGGTCTTTGTGCTGTAATCTTCAACTCGACCATGAGTCAACTGTTCAGTTAAAAGTCTAATGCAGTGCTGTACAAAGTGAGGATTTTAAGTGACCCACTTTAGTTCGCTAAACTTTTGTAATTCGTGTAAAAAATGAACAAAAGACTAAGTCACTAATCCACTTTCTTAGCTATTAGTTCTTCACTATGCTAATCATTTGATAATGTGAACACATGGCATGCATGCATGCATGCGATAATTGAATATTAGTATTAGATAATAAAATTAGTACAAAATGTTAATACAGCTAATAATTTTCAATAAATTTTAGTCGTGGCTTTTGAGTTATCTGCTGTGGTCCGTTCTTCCAAGAATAATGTATTCGGTGTCCCGCGGTGTAAATAGGTTGGGCAGCATTGGTCTAATGGTATCCTTATTATAGTATATTCAGGCGATAATTATTCCAATTGAGGCGCTGGTCAATTAGAGAAATTATGACTGTTATTAAATTTTTATCCTGTTAAGTGATTATGAGATTTTGCTGGCGTGGTAGATAACCATCGCCTATGTTGTTCACATGTGCAGTGATTCAGACACTATGTCCAATGCAGGACTTAAGTTCAACGGGATCAGGTCAGTCCATAGCCATAATGTTAGCGAGTAGCGTGCAACAGGTGGTTGCTTCCTATTATACAGGAGTTGCAGCCATTTGATTGTCTGGGTTCTTGATTGACAGCAGATTCCGCTTCACTGGTTCGTCAACGTCAGGACGAAAAAGCAACTTCACTCGCTGAAAGCAGGCAAAACAATGAAAAATATTTAAGCCTGGAATGGGATCCATCTCTGTCGCTCTTTGTCTAGTGTCTAATTGCAACACACTGTGTTCTATGCCAACCTGAAGACCGTCCAATTTTGCAGACTTGGGTAGATGTTCTTGAAGGGGCGCTATACAAATGCTTCTTATAAATAAATAAATAAATAAATAATCGGTTCCTTAGATCAGCTGTATACCTGGGTCGGGAAGATGGTTGAGTGTAACACGCTGGGACAAAGATTAGTTGGACGTCGGTTCGATATCAGAAAGCCCAATAAGGTTGACTAATCCTTCTTTTCGCTAGGTAGAGTTAGTAAAATGAGCAGCTGTTCAGGTTGGCGCGTTCTAGGCTACCATACAGTTCTATTCGATTCTGATAAACTTGTTATCATCTCTTACCAGCATATAATGCGATTTGTCAATGTCGATTGATTTAACGAAAAATACACCAAACATATAATAGTTAGACGCTGAAATCGGTCATCTCGGTTAAATGCCTCATTGGTTTGGACAAAGAGAAAGATTAATATCTAACACTAGCAATGAGATTCAGTCTTGAATATAGAATGTTATAGACGATTTTCGTCTGCCTTAGCATACATGTATGACAACTGATAACCAACAGGTCATCTAATCGAGGCCAAGATTGTCTAATTGAGGCCCAGATCATCTAATCGAGGCTTAGATCATCCAATTGAGGCCAAGATCATCTACTCGAGGCCAAGATTATCTAATTGAGGCCCAGATAATCCAATCGAGGCCCATGTAATCTAATCGAGGCCAAGATGAGCCACATACACATAAATACCAAAGCCATGGAATTCAAAATTTGTGCTCAAGGCACTTCAAAGCTAAGGCCATGTCCACACGAACTCTGACTGCTTTCTTGCTGAGGCCAATGATTTTACCTCTGCCATTGTTCCTTTGGTTTTGATGAAAATGAAGATGGCGTATCCTGGGATGACGAGTACAGATGACATCGTCATACACCAGCCAATCATCTCTCCCCACCACGGATATCTGTAGTTCATGTAGACAAGAGGCTCGTATTGGACGACGTAGAATATGAAGATTCCCTTCATACAAAGAAACGGAACAACGTATAGACTTACACCAACCGTACAATTATCCGTCGGATTACAATCTATTCGGAGTCTAGAGATCGTCATCGCTTGCGTCATTGTTATCATTCAGATCGTTTAGATAAACGTCATCATGACATAGTGATGCATTGACAGACATCCTTGTAAGAAATTTTAATAAAACCTAAAGGCTTCCCGATAATTAGAAGCTACGATAAATGAATGACTCTTGACAATATTTGGCATATTGTTCGTCTCCCTCGCGACTCCCACATTTCTACCTACATGACTGACGTCCTACACTGGCTTCTCGTTACCTCTCGTATCCAATAAAAAATAGGCTCCTGGTCGTGGGCCTAACTCCTAAAATATCTTTACGATTCAATGTGCAACCCTCCGTCTATCATTATTTTCCGCCCTCTCAGGTCTGCCGTTCGACTTGATCTTCTAGTTCCCCAAGGCAAGGACTGCTATGATCTACACCGTGTCTCTGCCACCGTGGGCCCTTTTACGTGGAATTACATGTACCCCTGTCCATCATAATCCGTTTTAAGCTCTTAGACGGCGTCCCAACCTTAGCCCTTTGTTGCCTGAAGACCTTCTTATTTCATCGGAGCTGTCACGCTGACAGCTCTTCTGAATAACTATAGTGCTGTAAGAAGCGCCATATACATAATCAGATACGATGCGTCGTTACGATTAAAAGTATATAATCGATTACTCAAATGAGACTACGACGATTAAGTTGACATTGGAGCGATGACGATGATGAGGTGAGCATGATGATTATGAAGATACTCAAATTGATGATCATGACGACACCGACGATGACGATAATGATGAGGTGAAGATTACTAAGTCCAGAATGGAAGCAAAGAGCCTTACTACACAGATGGCTGGAGTCGTCACGGTCCAACACATCTTCCACCAGAAGCTGGGATAATATCCCAGCATATCTCTCATTGCTTCATAGAAACGATTAACACCTAACACAGCGAGGTCACCCCAGTTAAATGAAATCACGAACGAATTCAACGGAGGATCAACCATGGACAAACTATTGCCTCACGAGCATTATTATAATTATTATGATGATAACGAACATGATGACTACGCCGATGATGAATACTAATATAATAATACTGATAATGATGACCACGACTATTACAATAACGACAAAGATGACAATGACTGCTGATTGCGTCAGAAATGACATTTAAATGACGCCACTGATCATGATGACGACGTTGACGAAGGCGATGATGAAAACGCGTTGCTGCTGATGACGACAGTGACGAGGGTCTCTGTCACTGTCTTACTTGATTATCGTGATCTTAGTTGACTGTCAGTTCTAAGGCGGTTAAAACACTTTTAAAATGCGTTTTAAATTTGTGCCTGATATTAATAATATAAAGAAGCGAAGACAAATTCACAAAGTAATCGACCACGAACGATGTTCATAGCGGTTAGCGCAATGATACCGCCATCTACTGAAATGAACTGAGTCTAGTAACTCTAGTCCATTATAGTCCATTACCGCTGTCATAACGTATACAATAGCAACGCCACCTAGGCTACTGAAATGAAATGAGTCTAATTCGGAGCGCAATATAAAGTAAACAGTACGACTTTGTGACATTTCTATTCGTTTTTATAATTAATCGATTGATGTACCGTAGGACCAGGAGACAGCGATGCACTCGAAGAATATCAGAACAAGCAGACAGATCCCGGATGCAGAGTAGAAGTTGAATAACTCAAAGACGTAGATGCCGCCCTACACACGCAAGCACAGAGTCACGCGAACGAAGTGAAACCTCGTTTTAACGGTGCAAAATCTCCATTAATTTTGGTGTATGCATATAATACCATTTCTGCAATTGGTTTGTATAGCACATTAACAACGGTTCCTTACATGTTGCAAAAGTAAGTCCACAATCCAGTTAAAGATTAGTATGTGTTATATCTGCAATGTTAAATCTCGATTAGAATCTATATGGGGGTAAGCTTCCTAAGGCATAGGCTGCCGAATTATGTAGTAGTAACTTCTTCTCACTTGCAGTGTTTCTTCTATTGAAAATCGAAGACATTGATTCTAAAAGAAGCCTCTCAAATAGATGACAAATTTTTTTGAATTTTCAATCTAAGCAACTTCTGCATTGTGAAACCCGCTCTATAAGTTATTAGATATGATTAGATTAGTCTTTTTCGCAATTGAAACAGGCAGAAAGTTTGGACCTCCCCCCCCCCCCCAAGAATCCTTCATGATGCTAAGACAAACAGTTAACCTCTTTAATTACAAATATATCCCAAAGTGTTCAATTAATCCATTTTATTGAATGTCGGATGACGGGTGCAGTCAGTTCACCTGTGTAACCATTGATAATCCTATCAGGTAGGATACGAGACAAACCGCAAGCACCAACAATTCCTTGCGTTTCCGGAACAAGTGAGGCCACTCATCAGAAATGGCAGTTATGAAACCCTCCACAGTACAAAACTACACACACAAAATACCGCACATATTCATAATAAGCTTAATTAATTAATCATCCAATTAAGCACGGAATTCTTATATCCGAAATAATGAATCCTCCACAACACTAAGCCATATGGATTTAACATGGTTTTTAAAGAATTTGATTATTCAAGCGATTTACAGTTTATTTACTTAGTATTTGTGTTTAGCGGAATGCCATATTTCGCACATTTGAAGCAGAAATTCAAACTATCAAGTATTACCAATGACAAATTAATGACATAAAACACAACTTATCGTATAAGTAGGTAACTGAGGAGATATCTTTAAGGAACGCTATGTCAAGTCTCTTTGATAGATTGATTGGTTGAAGTAATTGCATTTCTGTTATCAAGTGATAACAATAAAATGTTAAATGAAGCTAATCAAGCTTAGGACAAACTGACGACTTATGGGCATCTAATATACACTGGACTGCGCCAAATCGTTTCGAATTGCCGCTACACAAATGTGTTGCCCATAATTCCGTTTTCTCTTACTTGGCTGTCAAGTCCTACGAAGAAGAGCATCAAGAAGAAGAGGATTGACCAGAAGGGAGAAATGGGCAGCTGGGCCACAGCCGATGGATAGGCCAGGAAAGCCAGGCCAGGACCTGCAATGTAATGTAATGTAAATCTCAGAAAATTTCTCAGCGAATACAAAAGGCACGTCAGAGAGACCAGCTTGTTCATCGGCGCTATACCGAATCAAGTGTATACATCATGATCATTATCTCCAAACTTCTTACTTTCACTGCACTGACATCTATCTCTAATTTCTCTTCGAGATATCACTCGATATAAATCCTACATTGTCACTTCAGTTATCTCGAAAGTTGCGAATTGTTTAAAAAATTTATAAACACGATACTGCATTAATTCAAAGATGTTAACTGTAGGCCTATAGTATAAATTCAAAAACGTTAGCTTTAGCCCCAACGCTGAACTGATATCTTAAACCCAAATTGTTATTCTACCTGCAAACTCTGGTGTCTGCTAAGTCCAATGAATGTATCAAACGCCGGGCTGATTGTTGAAGCTACAACCAAAGCTAAGCTTCGAGTTAAGGGTCTGAGTTTATAGCTATTCATGCGTACATGTAAAAGGCAATTCGTTCCCTCCTTATCCTGATAAATCAGTTGAAAATTATGTTGGGCATATATAATATAAAGTTATATGCCAACATGATAAGTAGGGTTCAGAATATAATTGGTAAGGCTTGTGTGCTTATCAAGGAATAGGCTACTGAGGGTGGTGGTGGTGTGTGGTTATACTGAACCTGACTGGGCGACGTCGGCAACAGATTTTCCTTGTTCGTGAGCCATGAATCCAATGACGGAGAAGATGACGAAGCCAGAGAACATGCTCGTTCCACTGTTCACGCACGATATTATGAATGCATCACTAAACAACAGATGAATACATAATATCAGATTAGGAAGAGCGTCAACGATAAATGGAGCTATATAAAACATCCCGTTGTAATTACAATAATATGTTATAATCGGTACCAAAGCAGCAATGACCTAATCCTCGAATATAACCCAGCTCTGATCATACCATCCATTGCAATCCATCGCAGTTATGAAACCGTGGAAATGTGATCCAAATTGAGCCAAATATAGGGATTGCACAGGTCAACCAAATCCACGCTATAGGCCCACACACTTTTTCCCCTCACTTTGCCTTGGTGACGAACAAATATCGGTACAAACACATGCCAATATATTCTTAAATTCAGTATTATTAATTATGTGATTAAATAGAATTTTGTGCACGAAATATTCAACTTTTAGACAGACAACGTCATATATATCTTTATTTTCCATCTGGAATGCTGAAGTAGAGGCCTGACAAATTTCTTGGATTCTGTATTTTAAGTCAATTGCTCCAGATCGTTTACAGGGGGAGGGGGTTGAGACGGGACAGGAGGCTGGAGAGCATCCTTGGACGCAAACATCACGGATGAATAGGAGGACGCCGAAGACACCGTCTGTAGGTGGTTGTTCTCTTTCCATCCTCTTTGATTGGCCACAACTGTCTTCCTTCGATATGGGTCCTTATCACTTCTTCTCCATTCAGATCCTACTGTGCTTAGTAGAACTTGTAACTCTATTTCATTCCCCAGGCTGTTCTCTTGTTTTTGTTTATCACAACTTCTTTTCCATTTAATGAATAAAGCTAATCAACCTTTTCTCTGTGCTACTAGGTTAGCCCAGTATTCTGAAATCTTGATAGGAATTTGAGCGCACATTGAATAGCAAAATGACCCCGTCAGGGTGCATAAAACTATCCTTCATCTGCCTAAAATATTCTCGAATTGAGATGAAATTGCACCTGGTTAAATTGTACACAGACCACCGAGTGGGCTGAATTGGATCATTCTAACAGTCAAACAGTGAAACTTTATTTTTGCCACGCAGTCGTGGACCACCGTAAGGTTCATAAGTTTAGCACGACGTGGCGTTCATCTTGTGAGCCTGTACAGAAGGTTCGTCAAATGGGAAAAGTTACCGGAGAACGTTGTTGTGGTACTTGTTGTAGCTACCAAGGGCAATCTGAGCTCCTAAGACGAGGCCATACGAAAAGAAGATCTGAGTGGCCGCGTCGATCCAGACCTTGAAGAAACACAACGGACAGACATAAGTAAAATGGGTTGACATAGACACAAGGGGTAGACACGAGCATAGGCACGTACATAAACACAAAGTATAGATATACATGTAAGCACAATGGGTAGACATAAGCACAAGGGGTAGATAATAATAAATAATAGATAGAAACTCAAGGATAGACAATTGGCCATAAGATCAAGGGGTAGACATAAACACAAAAGCACAAGGGGTATGCATAAACACGAAGGTTAGACACAAGCATAATTAAGGGGTAGACATAAGCTGACCCGTACATTCACCGATACACTGTTATCTAATGCAATAAATTGGCACGAGATCACACCATAGGAAACTATCGAAGTTGTTGAAATGCATTTCACCATATTTCTTGAGTGTCACTTATCGTAGTAGGCCAACTGTTTTTACCTGGGCCATTTATATTCATTCATTTAAAAAATTGATGTGGCGTCCTTTTAAGGTAACTACACAAAAGCGCACCCAACTCACACCCAAACAAAAAGGTAAGTATTCGAATGGTCATAAAATATACCACTGCACGTTTAATAGAAGAGACGTAGCTTTAAAGAAAGGCCATTCCAAATCCCATAGGCATACGTACCGTATCTACACAGGGTCTGTTTAGAAGGCTTTACTATATACCAGCATCCATTGAGTTTGAGGTTGGTTCTGATGGGATAATACCATATGATATCGGAATGTCAGAACAGACGGAGTTAACCATAAAATGTATGATGCACTGTTCGATAGGAGGAGTTAAGAAAATGTCCAAGCAGTTTAATTATGGCGATTGTTTTTTGTGCAGTTTCTGTTAGTAGATTATGCTGTTGTAGTTGAATTGAGTAATAATTATCTCACGGTTGAACTCATCAGTTTGTCGAATCGAGGATAGAGATAGTAGACGATTCCATCTCTAGCACCATCGAGTGTCACACCGCGAATAAGGAGGATGAAGAGCAAGACATAGGGAAACAATGAAGTGAACCAAGTCACCTGGAAAAATACAGACAGTTATCTATGCACACCTGAAATACATTTGCCACAGAGAATGGATAGATAGAAAAATGGATGGATGGATGGATGGGTGGATAAAGGGATGCGTGGATGGATAGATAGACAGATTGATGGATGGATGAATGGATGGATGGACGGATGGACGGACGAATAGACGGGCGGACAGACAGAGAAGGAGGAATTAACAAAATTTAAATAAATAGGTGAATAATTAAAGGAACAATGAAGCATTTAGGCAAGAAAATAATATTCCATTTGTATCGTAGTAACTCAGATCAATGACTCATCCAATATTCAAACCCGCTTTTAATTAAACCAGTAATTAATCAATGAGGAACAATTTCATTAGGACCTGACAAAGAGGAAAGTCTTGAGTAGCCAATAATGAAGGGTAAGACAGGTCATGCAAGACCTAGAAATGGGTCTATCCAGATCTGTGTGTCTTTATTATGTGACGTGACTCACTTTCCCCGTCCATTTGACACCCTTCCAGATGCAGAAGTAGCAGACGACCCAGGCCAGGAGCAAGGTCAAGGCCAAGTGCCAACGAACCTCACCCGCCTCATGCACACCGGATGTTATCTGCAGCGCATTCAATCTATCCAACACATACGGCAGTAGTCGTCGTAGTCATCATCATAATTATAGTTGTCATATTAATAATAATAATTACTAATATTATTACGTACATAATATTTGTTTGTATTTATGTGTTTCTAAAGCGTCTCTTACGTTACAATCTAATGAGAGGTACTCCCAGTGCAAAACAAAGTCTTAAAAGTACCGGAAGGCCTATCAAAATTCATGACCAAAGAGCGAGTCGCAGAGGGGATATTGTTCCAAAACAAAAAACTACTTCAGCTAAATGGACTCATTGGGATTGGTTGTTGGCAGTACCCGCGCTCTAATTGCTTTGCTGTTTTTACTTAAATAATTAACTGATTGATAAACTGACTTACATGTACTTGACTAACTGATTGGTGGACTGATTGACTGACTGACTGAACGACTGATTTACTAATTGACTGATTGACTGAAGGACGATATTGAATCAACAGCAGCAGAATAATACAACCATAGTTCCAATGTAATAGCGAACCTTCATCGCAAAAGCTTTCCGCTATTTTTAAAGTGTTGCCTGTGACTGCCACCGCTTGAGTCATTGGTGTCGTTAGGACTAAATTTTTAGCTTACTCCCAGAATTCTCTGACTGGTGACGTGGCGTCAGCGGAGCATAGTCTCGTGACGTTTGTGCCATTGATGACAACCGTGACAGTTTCGTTGGCAGTTGCGTTGCACCGGATATAGTCAGACTGACACTTGGCAGTGTTCCACCAATTGTCGCACGTTGCCCATGGCAACACCGCTGCCATGGAGCTGAACAGGTAATAGATTGCCCATGCCAACACGACGATGTAGTAGATGTTGAGCCAGGCAGCAGCGATCAGGGCCCCGTAGCCAACACCTGCAACAAGTTCCACATATTCTGGCTTATGTAGCTGCCTACATTACTCATACAACCAGAAGGCACCTTTACCCTCCGCCGTCAGGCAGTGTTCAATGATATCGCATCCATAGGTTAATGTAGTACCTCTGGTCAATGTTACCTCTAAACTGTGCACACGTTCGTGGAGCCAGCGCACATAAGAATTCAGTGTGCACACACCGATTTTGTTTGCAAACATAACAAGTCATAATTTCTTTATATGAGGCTACGTAAACCGAGTCTCTCAGCCGGCTGCGACGTTTACCTTACTTCAGAAACTTTGGTCCCTTTGCTGATACGACCCCTTATTTGTCTTTAGACAAGGAACTTTTCTTCGGTTATCTGAACTTATAAGTTATCACCTTAGACTTATAGATATGGTCTTTACAAATGTGTGAACCGTATATAAAAGTTGCAAAAAAAAAATTTATTGCGCACACTATCTCCAAAAAATTAGAGGGAGCATTGCCTCCCAAGCTATATAAATATATGCATACGATGCGATCATTGCATACTAATATGAATGACCTTCTCAGAGAACAGTGATGTGCCACTTTGAAAATGTTCGTCTCCGAAACATATATTGTCAAGGCCTGAACATGCCCTGCTTTACTGACATTTGTCAATGCCTGACTGACCTACGTCGTTATCTGACTGAAGCATGTCAACGTGTGACTGACTTAGGTCGACGTCTTACTGACCTTTGAAAATGGGACAGAGCTTCCAGACTCCTAGGCCTCCGATGCTGAGGTATTGGCCGAGCGCCAGTTCCAGAAAGAACATCGGAATTCCCGCAAAGAACAGGGTGATCAGGTAGGGAACGAGAAAGGCACCTGCAACGAAGAACAGCTGGACGATAATGAGGTAACGACTGAGCGCCAGTTCCAGAAAGAACATCGGAATTCCCGCTTTACCCTTACATATCTTACTGTTATTTAATATGGGCGTTGAATTACCCTACCCGTCTCAGTGGTTTACTCCGTCTCCAAAAAATAGCATTAAGAATTTCATCTGGATCTGGTTTTCCATCACATCTGCAAATTTATTTAGTAGGTTTTTGATCAGATAAGAGATTTCCAAATTTACATCTTTATGTTTAAATATAAAGCTAATTTACTCCCGCGAATTTTTGATTGCTACTTTCTAAAAATCTCTGATATCCACAAATATTCACTAAGGTCGATGATAACCTCAGACCTATTCGCTTTCGTGATAATACATGTGGTTTCTCCTTAAAAAATCTTGGTGCGTCCTTCTGGAATTCACTATCCATGGTATTGAAAACCCTTTTAACTCGTTCAGTTTTAAGACACATTTACGTAGGTACTTGATTTCTCAGGTCTTCTGGTTATAGCTTCATTCAAAGTTAGCAGAACCATTTAACTCGTTTATCTGAATGACTGTGTAATGTGCAATTTATGTAACTAGTTAAGTTTTACTGTTTGTGTATCTTACATGTGCGTCATTAATGAATTTGTATTTTGTTGTTTATTTTCTGTCTCCTTCTCTTATTCAGTCTCCCGTTCAACGTGAAAGTTTTATTATTGATTATTTGGGTGTCCCTTATTAGCGGGGCCTCTCTGGCCCCTTTAGGTGTCTCCCTTTGCATTCTAATACCAGCTACTTGTTATCTAATAATGTTCCATTTGAATGATGCAATAAAAGACTATGTCATGTTATGTTATATTATTCTCAGTGCGACACTGAGTCTCAAATTAATTACTTATTCCAATGATGTGGTTGATGTTGGATACGCATACTAGCGATCTCGATCAATAATAAGATAAATTTGAGTGCTGATGATGATGACGACGACGACGATGCTGCTGCTGCTGCTGCTGCTGCTGCTGAGGTCATGATGATGACTGCGATGATGATGATGATGATGAAATGTTGAAAATGCTGAACGATTAAATGAAACTGAATCATCCTGGGAATTTGGCTAAGTTAAATGTTAATCGCTCAAATGAATTGTATGTGGTATGTATGCCTACATATTATGTTTGCATGCATGTATATTTGCTTAGCGCCTTTCAGGTGCCTTTCACGATGATCTGTTGATCGCATTGCTAACATAGTTGTGGGACAAAGGTCCAGTAGGCAGTCACTTAAAATAATTAGCCATAGACAAAGAAAAACGGTTGAACAATGGCGCTACAGACTTTAAGTGCTCTCCGTCGCAACATTATCTATGGTCTTACATATATCTTAGACCACTTAAGTCTTCGCCACTGGCACCGACATAAACCCTTAAGACACGTGAACTTGTCACAGAGTTCAAAGGTCACTGAGGACTCGTTCTGTTCAGTGCACGTAATACAGCGCTATATAAATAAAGAGTTTTTCGTGGAGTCCTCGGTTTAGCAATGGGAGAGACGGCGAGATAAGTGACTCTATAGTTTATTGCGCTGATCTGTGCAAATGCCGTCGTTTATCCAGCGAATCAATGTCTTTTAAGGCGAATGGTAACTGATCGGAAATGGATTTTGGGAGATATGTGAAAGGGAAGGGATATCCAGCCTTATCTTTCAACCAGCTCTTTCCATTTCTCGTGCTCTGTAATTTGTCTTTTGTTGACGGAAGGAAGGAAGGGAGAGGAGGCGGAGGAGGAGGGAGATGTGGATGGGTGTTGGACCAGATTGCCCTATCTGGTTGAACACATGGAATCCGCCTTCCATTGGCGAAACGGGAGGGAGGGATCTAAGGACATGGGTAAGGAGGGTGAGATGGATGAGACGGAGATGGAGGGAGGTGGCTGTGAGGAAGGACAGAATGAGACTTAGGGACGAATCGAGGGACCGAGAAGAGGAGAGGGCAAGGGGAAGCCAGAGAGACATATAGAATAGGATTTAGGCAGACACTGATGCAAAGATTACGAGCGACAGATGTTTGCGAGAAGGATACTCAGCAGGAGAGCGACAGAGGGAGGGAGAGGGAGAAGAACACGAGAAGACAAACAGACAGCTAGTTTGACAGACACACAGAGAAACTGACAGACAGTCACACATAAAAAGACAAGTGTGTTTGTATGTCTGCATATATGTTTGCCTGTACGTCTGCTTGTCTATCTGTCTGTCTGTTGTCAAGTTGTCTATTTGTCTGTGTGCATGTCTGTCTGCCATATAAACAGACGAACGGACAAATAGACAGACAGAAAGAGCGCAGATCGAGAGGCAAAGGCGATATCTGACACCGACATTGTTTAGGTCCGCCTGTCAGTGCGAGTGATGCGGATAGCGCTGATGCTGCTGACGAGACATCTCGGCAGCAGCAGCAGCAACAACAACCGTTGTACCTCTGAGTGCAGTCAAGTGTCACTCGGTCCCCTTCCTCCTCCGTCTCCTAACGTAAACCGTTGCCTGATAGGGAGGGGCCTCGTGAGGGGACCAGACCCTCTTCCTTATCACCAGCTGGCATCGTAAATTCCAGGGATCGTTTTACGAAAGCAGTCACAACTGACTGCTTCTGATGGACTTTGCTTATAACCCCATGTAATGTAATGTAATCGAGCATTTATATAGCGCCTTTCAATATATGGTGATGACGACGGAGACCAGGCATTCTGGTCTACTGGTTGGCAGGATGCATTGCAATGTAATGTAATGCTATGTCATGTGATGTCATGTAATGCAAATCTGTAAAATTTATCAGCGCCGACAAAAGCCAGCTCAAAAAGACGAGCTTATTCGCCGGTGTGATGCAAATCAGGTCGGCAATCATCCAAGCCTCAATTGTTTTTCTACTGTTTTCTACTGTTTTTTCTACTGTTTTTCTACTATTTTTCTACTGTTTTTCCACTAAACTGAAACCTAGAAAGATGCACGTTTCGTAGAGATAGGTAATAGGTAGCACATGAAACATCAAACGATTTGACGCAGCTCTCACAACTTGGCTTCTGTAACGACGTCGCAATTGGAAGATTACAAATGGTAGCGAATTCGCCTCTGGTGAGTTTATATGGTGACACGAAATGATATCTTCGCCCAGAGACTCTTTTTATCTTCTCGTAACACACTTGTGTTTTGGACCAAGTGCTGTCTCTCCTCCCTCTCGACCTTTGACCCGGGTAATCTACGTACACCTGAGGGTCGAACCCATGGGCAGAGTGCGTTGTCAGACCGACCCCAAGAAACCCCAGACTGGCCCCAGTCGCCACAAAAAAACTCGAGAGCAACGAAGGTAATCGGAATCAGCAGGACCCATAGTTGCTGCGACTATGGAGCAAAATCGTTTGTTGAAATCCCGTAGAAAAATGCAGGAACCAGGTCACAACGCTGGTCAAGGATTAATTGAATGGCAAAATCTTGACCCAACCAACCTACCAAATGAATTGGTCCAACCTTGACCCAACCAGTCTACCAAATGAATCGGCTCAACCTTGACCCAACCAACCTACCAATACTCAACCGTGACCCAACCAACCTTCAGAATGAATTGGTCCAACATTGACCCAACCAACCTACCAAATGAATTGGCCCAACTGTGACCCAAATAACCTACCAAATGAATTAGTCCAACCATTACCCAATCATGCAGCTTACCACTTGAATTGTCCCAACCGTGACCCAACCAACCTACCAAATAAATTTGCCCAACCTCTCACCCAACCAACCTAACCAAATGAATTTGCTCAACCTTGACCCAACCAACCTAACCAAATGAATTTGCTCAACCTTGACCCAACCAACCTACCAAATGAATTGGCCCAATCATGTGCCGAGCGAATTTTGAGTCACACCTTGTGCGTAGCGACGCGGCAATGTCGAAAGTCCATCACAGAACATGCATTGCACACGTATCTGTGTTTGACCTAATTCAGAGAAATAATTAGGCTAAAATAAGCAGAGGCATAATGTGTGTTCATGTAGTAGGCCCTACTCTATCAATTGCTCAGCAGACGGTCTACTGAGCTGACTTTGGTATACACTTCTGTGGATGCTTCTGCCACTCAAGTTGTGTCCTTTTTTTGCAAGTCATCTATAGTCATCTACAGTCATCTATAAAGTTATCTACAGTCATATACCTCTGATCCTCCTCTGACCCTTTGGAAACCGATTCTGACCTTCCTCGGACAACCGATTTGAATTGACTCAGCGCCTGTGAATAAGCTGGTGCCCTGCGCTTGGCTCTCGAGAAGTTGGAAGATTACGATTATGATTACAAATTGGGTTGCGGACAAGTCTACACTTTTTACGCATAAGTCAATGCTCAAAACTAGATGTTTTGAACCAAAGTCCTATGTTTTCAACCGATTCTCTGTTCCATTTTTAGAAATAGCAGACGCAGCTCACTGGCTCAAACGAAAACTCGTACGCAAGACTTAAACTCTCGACGGTTCAATGATCTACGCATGAATAATAATTATTATGTATGAACCGTAATTGTGTAGTTACATTATTTTATACATTTCAGAGTGGAAAGCATGGAGAAGCCTCACAGGTCACGTAAGCTCATGCATGAACCATAATATGATGCGTTCTCAAAAGGACCATACGTCAGCGTGCATGTGGTGTAAGCGTCAAAGTAATGTAATGTAATGTAAATCTTCAAAAATTTCTGAGAACCCACAAAAGCGACGTCTAGGAGACCAGCTTATTCACTGGCGCTATGAGAAATCAAGTCCGCCATAGCCTATCCTCCCGTTTCATTACGGTGCCAGGTCTAAATCCGTGGAGATCAGGCCGATTGAGACAGCACGGTGCTACGGTGGTAGTCGGTGCTGAGGGTGGTCGTATGGTGGCGCAGGAGTAGAATCTGGATAGGACACCTTGAAAAGTTTGATTGAGTAGTATACATGTTACTAAAATTATGCACTGATAGTCTGATACTGAGACAAACCTAACAAACTGATTCACACTATCGCAGTTATAAGACAATGGAGTAAATGTATTTGAGAATTGGTTTAAACACGACCTCTAACAATACATCAAAGTTGAATTCATGGCCACCAATTATCCATCTGACGGCAGAAGGTCATAGGAAGGCTAAAGGTTGCGCATCGACGGTCTAAATATTATGGAAAAATGATGTGATCAACTAGCATCCCAATTCATCATAATCGTACTTAATTAAAAGAAATATACGGACCAAAAACGTTTGGGCGCAACAGCAGATAGATATCCTTGAAACATCTTAATCACTTTTCCATGAAATCGGCAGGCGATTTAAAAGAATATATACTGTCTTCCACTCCAGCAAAATAGTTTAAGGATAGAAAGTTAAATTGAAGCAAATTGAATAAATCTAAAAAATAAACAGAATGTGATAAGAATAACAAATGTATAAATATTTGTGTTTGCATCTTTCTACGATATAGTATAAGTCAGATCTTAGCGGCGGAAGACGAGAATCAGCTTGAGAAAAACAGCCCAGCTCCGTTCCTCAACGCCTCGGAAGAAAACACGATCCCTAACGAATCATGTTTCAATAAGCAGCGACAGAAATTTAAATCCCTCTCTGGTCATTAAGATCTCAGACTTTTTAACCACCTGTCGTTGGTCGGAGGTATAGCTACATAAATGAAAGTGGATTTATTGCGTAAACCATAATAAATACACCTGACCAATTAAAAGGCAGAAACACAATTTAAATGTCCCAAAAGTCAACGCCAGTTTTATCACCGTTCTGAACATGTTATTATTCGGATATAGAGTTCCTTCTGTTCTGCGGTATTACAAATGCTGTCTCTATATGTCTCTCTCCTGTGCCTTTGTCTATCTCTTCCTCTGCCTCTGCCTATGTTTCCCTATCTTTCTTACTTTCTCATTCTCTCTCCTTCTCCCTCCCTCCCTCCCTCCCTCTCTCCCTCTCTCTCTCCCTCTCCCTCCCTCCCTCCCTCTCTCTCTCTCTCTCTCCCTCTCCCT
>OY365810.1:30230027-30287533 GCA_959347315.1 Bimastos eiseni | reverse complement strand
GACAATTTTTCGACTATATTGAAACTGTACGTTTCCGTCAGTACAAGCTCTCTGCCGAATAGAGCCTTGAGAGCCTCACCAACCATTGAAAGCCTGTTCTCTACCATAGTAGCATATAGTGGATAGTGGTCACGTGCCGCGTCGAATGTAGGCCTATCGGGTGCGACTGACGGCTGGACATAATCTTAGACATCGGGCTCATCCATTCGTCCTTCCGATAAAGGACAACAAGAACATCCGGTCGAGGCTAATGTTTAAAAACGTTCATTGTCCAGTCCTCACGTACGATTCTCAGCCCCCGGTGTCCCCTCTCCTTCTAAAGACATTATTATTACCCTGACATTACGATAATTGCATCTCAAAGCAACCATATCATGCGCATGCTATCAAATTTAAATTATTGCGCTTTGGCAACAAGTTAATTCAATAGACGAAATAACAATAGAATAAAATAGAATAAAATAGAATAGAAAAAGCGTTTAAGAACGTTCATACATATCTTACAGGTCTTGTTAGAGAGAATGAATCCTCATTATTTGCTTACATAATAATTATTGCTATGTATGAGTTGAACGTTTACGTAGCGCAAATCTTGCAGTACCTAACAGAGAATGTTTCACCAAATGGTTAGATATAATATCTACATTTAAACAGCGCGTTTCAGATCATACAAAGACGATGAAACGCCGGTCTCCAAGCTGTTTTGTTTTCCCCAAGCACGAAGACCTGCTAAGATCTTCCTGGTATTTAAATGCGAAATAAGGAACAAAGTATCTAATTATAGGCTTATCTCGAGGTTTTTACAATCTTTTTAAAATTCTGTGAACAAATTGATGTAGGAAATCATTATGTTCTATTAAAATGTAGTATTTACGAGATTCGAGGCACCATGTTAAATTGGTTCGATAACAGTTTCGAAAACGTCGAGTCCCTATAGTTAGCTAAGAGCTTGTGTCCTTGGTTTTCAACATATAGGGCCCATGAGATTGATTATTTTTCACTTTTAAGTACATTTTAAATTTTTAACATTTGATTTCGAATTTTGTTCGACCTTTGGAATGTTCCACCTTTAGGCCATGGGCCGTTTTTTCTTTTATTAGCTGACGACTGGATTGTTCCCCACCGTATACGGAGTCTCTCTCTCCGCACCGTTGACACGTCACAATAGTTAAGGAATTGAATAACATTTGCCTAGTTTACTCTATTCCGTCCTGTAGAGCAAGCCCGAGGGTTCCAGAGTGTCGCTTCAACTAAATAAACATGCGAGAAAATAATATAAACAATGAATGTCTGGGAAGATTACGACTGAGGTCACCAAAACCTCATAAAAATGTCACTGCGGCTGAGGAATGGGGAGGAGCAGAGAATGTAATTAAAACATCAGAAATTGAAGGTAAGAAGGAAATTTAGTGCCAGGGACAGATCGAAAGAGCCAGAGGAAGAAGAGGGTGAAAAGAGAGACAAAGAGAAACAACACAACGAACAAAAGGAAGCACACACCTGCAGAATGAGCACAGAGACAGTCAGATGGAACAAGAGAAACAATAGCACTAGATGGAGAGAGAGAGAAAGACAGACAGAGACAGACAGAGACAGACAGACAGAGAGAGATAGACAGACAGAGACAGACAGAGAGAGAGTCAGAGAGAGACAGAGAGAGTCAGAGAGAGACAGAGAGTGTGTGTGTGCGAGAGAGAGAGAGAAGGAGAGAGAGATAAAGAGAGAGAGAGAGATAAAGAGAGAGAGAGAGATAAAGAGAGAGTGTGTCAGAGAGATAGACAGACACACACAGACAGAGAGAGATATACGGAGTGAGAAAGAGATAGAGAGAATACGAGGAAGAATGGTAAAAAGAACACGAGAAAGAGAAAAGAAAGAAAGGAGCTAATAGAGAATGAAAACAAAAAAGATCAAGAGAGAACGCTGGTGAATTAGAAAGAAAACACGAGAGAACGAGAATAGAGGCGAGAATATAGGAAGAGAAAACGAGAAAGAGAGATCACAAGGAAGAAACGATAAAGAAAACACGAGAGAGAAAATAATTAAAGAGAAAAAGGATGGAGAAAAGAAGGAAAGGGCAAGAAAGAACAAGAGAGAACACGAGAGAGAGCGAGAGAGTCAGAGAGTGAGACAGAGAGCCTCAGAGAGGGAGATGGAGAGGGAGACAGAGAGAGAGAGCCAGAGACAGAGAGACATAGACAGAGAGGAAGACGGAGACGGAGAGGGAGACGGAGAGAGAGATAGACAGAGAGAGAGACTGAGATAGACAGAGAAACAGAGAGACAGATAGACAGAAACAGAGCGAGAGAGTCATGTGTATGATAAGGATGGTCAACCTGACTCAAATGGGAAGCGATGAACATGAGACGATGAAAACAAGCGAAGAGTCGTGTCATTCGTATCGTGTGCAGTGATCGATTTGCTGGAACCTAAGAATTCTGTCTCCAGATCTTAGAGAATCCTTTCCAGGTTCCATCTTCCCAGGCTTCTATGATTTCTACGAAGAGATTCAACCGATGATCCCAGCTTCCCCTCTCCCGACTCATGATACTTTGACAATCTCGCAGTGTAGTTACCTTCCAGAAGAAAATGTTGGTCCAGAAGTTACTTTACGCCTTGGTCGTTGCTCTGTGTTGCATCACCCGCCTGACGCAAGCTCACGGTGTCCCGCGCATAACTTCATAGCATCGCTATAGAATCAGAGTTTACGATCACGATTGCTTTATTTCAAGCAACAATCATTCGGTCGAATAATCAATCAATCAATCCATTAATGAATCGATCTGTTAATAGATCAGCAGATCGATCTTGTCAATTAATTATTGAACAATTGCTTATTTATCAGTGATCAAATTTGTGAAGTTGAAGAATTGTACGTCTGTGATTTCTAAGTGAATAATTGAATAGAAGATGTCAAGCGCCATGTTACACTTTCGACCAGAGGCGTCTATCTCGTCTAAGCAATCGGAGCAGCTTAATCCCTCTAAGTCACTGGAGCAACTTCATCCCAACTTCGACTGACAGACGAGACGGACTAATATTATTCAAGGATGAATAATTGATTGAACCATGTTGATGGCAAACACATTGACACTGTAGAAGAGAACAGAAAGGCTCAACTGCGAATAAGATTTTTAATGGTACAACATGCAAACAAATTAATTTCCCCCATATTTCGCAATTGGATCTCCCCCTACTTCTTGGATGGAGCATTTGCTCCAAGGTTTCTATGAAGTAGACGCCTCTGCTAGCGACAGTTGCAGAACCTGAGTTAAGCTACAATACCCTCTTCTCCCATCGCAGTCATTGGGCGTGTAATTCACCAACAGTTTGCTTTACTATGCAACTCTTGAGAGTATAATTTAGAGATTGAGCGATAAATGTAAAACTGAACGGATTCGTTCAATCCAATCCATTCGGATTCCAATTACGGATTACGGAATCGTTCAATCCAATCCGGACACAAACAACACAAACAAATACGCACACACATACACACAATCACACACACATACATATACATACACACATATATATATATATATATATATAAGTGTTCACAGTAGCCTACGTAAATACATACACACATTATGTGTATATTCTGCGTATATATATATTATGATAAGTTAATAAGACGGAACACCTGTAACCCAGTAACCTATACAGCAAAATTCAATCATACCTTTATCTAAAAGCTTCTATAAGGACAAGTGCATGCAGGGAACCAACCTAAAACTCCACCACTGTTTGCACTGTGACAGTGCCAGTCCCAAGCCTGGTCTCTGTTCCCACACAGTGTCATTAAGGCGCAACTAACACACGCACCAACCTATTCGATCGCTCAGTATTTCTGAGTCCAAATGTCAAGGAATTTACATTAGAGGAATTGTTTACACGTCAAATTTTGGCATAGGCCTACACGTTTTACATGGATAGCGCCACAATCTAAATTTTGCTTCTATTTTAAAATATTATGTTTTAAACCTCCGACGTCATTCCGACGTCATTCTCTTAGCTTGCTGACATAGTTATTCGTCAATTTATCTTCATAACTTAAAGTTACTGAATCAGTTTAATTATGTCAAAAGATGTGGAAATTTCTAGCTTCCGATTATCGCCCAAAAACTAGCGACACGAAGTGACTTAGGGACTCTCCAGTCGTGTGCATAATAATTATGTTCTTGCCTAAACCTTTACGGGTGTTCCAGTCACAGCAACGACCCTAAGTATGGGATGGACGACGATGAAGTTTCATACAGTATGCGTGGAATTTTAAGTGTAGCGATGGCTGAACGATATCTATAGAACGTATGAGAAACAAACACTTTGGATTAATGATCTTTTCGACTCTTAGGACGACGACGACGACACAAACCGAACACCAGATAGCGCCACCACTCAAGAGTTGCTCACTGCGTGTCATCAGGCATCGCCGATACATAAGCATGCATATTGGGTTTCTATACGCGGGGGCCTCTGTGCTGTACGAGGACAATTCGATAGGCTTAGACATACAGGCAGAAAGAACGTCGATGACATTCAAAGTTTAAGGTTCGCATTATAAGGATAACACAATAAGACTATATTAGAGCCAAGATGTATATATAATATATATTATATATACATATATATTTATATATATATACAATATGCACATATAGAGCAATAATAATAATTGTATCGACTATATATATAAAGCTATGGTATTGATAATATATATATATATATATTATATATATATATATATGCTTTTGTTACACAGTATCAAACTTCTGTTGTGATACCCTTTCACAGTATTTTGTTACAGTTTCGTAAATAAACTATTCCTTCCTGTGCAATAAAAACCCGTAAGAGCCATACACGATCTTTGAATATACGATTGCTATCACTGGGACTGTTACTAAGCTGCTGACTAGCTTACATATTTATATATTATACACTGCAGTTTAAAAATTCATATAGCGCTACTTCATTATTACCCTAAATGGTGTTAAATAATAGTATTTGTTTAATCAATTCAAACTGAAAAACAGCAGTTTGGTTGCATGAAATGATTACAAGTAGGCCTAAGAGTCAGACGAGAGTCGATTTTATGACTGTAATGCACTGATCATGCTCTATGGACTGGAGTCTGAAAGGCTGAGTCAAATTATTAAAATTATTTGTCTATATATATATATATACACATATATATATATATAACGCAGACGTTCTCAACCTGTCGTCATCCGCAGCCACATCTGCCTGGTGGACCGCGAGCAGGAGCCTAAAATTTATGTTAAGAGATCAGAAAATTAATTTTTTTTAAATGTATCAGTTTGTCATAATATGACTTCGATTTCAATTTTTTTAAATGAAATTAACTCTACCCTCGTCTATAATATCCTATATGCTTACATAAATTTAAGACGCACGCTGTAACAGTAGGTAACTATTGTTTTACTTCAAAGTTTAAACATTTATTAAAATCATTAGTAAATAAGTAAAATTCTCATACTGATTGTTATCAAATTTATTATACTAAAGTTATAGCAGCGTGGCTCTTATAGTATGCCCTATAGTTACATGAACTGTGAACGGATAAAAAGCAAATCTCTAGAAATAATTTGTTCAATAATGTATGCAGTTTAATCAAATATGAAAAACCTTCTGTTTAATTGACATGACGCGCACATTGTCCTCCTTCGGCCTCAACACATACACCAAAACGAGCTCACCATAAGGGTAACTGCTGCATCGATTACAAATTCGTCCCAATAATTATACGTTACGTTGACGCAGTTCTCCAACGTTGCATACCTTTGTCTTGTAAATTTTTTTCCTTGAGTCACTAGTATTACTACCCAGATTTTATGGATAGACGTGTTAAAAAACAGTTTTGCACATGGGACAAATTTGAACAAGCTGTAGCCCCATCTCAATGCCACGATTATTATCACCCCATCTGTGCTTCTCCTAGTGTTGCTTACTCAGCTGAAGTTTCTCTGCCGACCATTTCCGCTAAAGTCTCCAGCAATGACGATTATGTCTTGTCTTAGGATTTCGTGTATAATCTGCCGAAGCTGTTCATAAAATTAATGTGATGGTTTCTTCGTCCATAGATGTTGACGTCGGTGCATGGAATTGCATGAAGGTCATCTTGGTAAATTTGGTGCGAAATCTTACATACGTTAATTATGATATGATATCCTATCATTGCTTTTGTTGCCTTCTTACCCTGGCGTTGGTATGAACAACTTAAGCAGACAATAAATTATGCAAAAAGACTAGTTCACACAAAAAGAGCAATGGACCCTTCTAAAGGTTGATGCGATTTAGGAGTAAACATTTCATCCGACCTTTTTTTCTTATGGACGAGACACAATTTCCGCTGACTACAAATAGCGTTATTGACGACTATAGACAAAGGACGATCTCATCATTGTCTAACTGATTGTTTAAAACTCGGAATCATAATTGTGAGCAAAGCGAGCAATTTGCTCGTCTCACGCATAACAACAGTTTCGCACACAGGGCCTGAGAAGTTTCTCTTTTCCACGCACGGACTCACGCACATGGACGCCGCATGAATAACGTCCAACGCTATAGTATATAGAACTGGTGAATTAATATGTAGTATTTGCGCATGTATTGGGTTAGCGTATATATATATATATATATATATATATATCCGTGTGTTTGTGAGAGATCTATGCATAAACGAGTAGAACCTATAAGACCTTCGACGGATGCAAGCGTTGTATAAATCGGTCCTTGATAATTCGTCAATTACGGCCTTTTGCGTGGATTGTGTGTATGGATGGTCGGATGGATGGACGAATGGATGTGTGAGTGGGTGGATGGGTGGGTTGATAGGTATATAGATGGATGACTGGGGTCGCTCTGCTCTTCACTCCTCGGGCTCTACAGCGCTCAATGCCTGAGTCAATCGAAGGGGACCACAGAGGAGCAGGAGTGGATGCAGAAGCAGGCACAGCAGGAGGAAGAGAATACGAGGAGGAGGAGGAGGTAAAGGAGGAGGAACAGAAGAGGGGGAGCAGTAGAAGGAGGATGAGTAGGAGGAGGGGCTGTTGGGAAAGCGAAGGACGATGATTGGTGCGTGTGGCTGGGTGTAAGTTTTCGTCGATTTCCATTAATTTATTATTCCTAAACGACTGTCACCGGAAACCCACCCTTTCCCTCCATCCCCTTCCCTCCATTCCCTCTGCTCTCCTCGTCTATAGCCATGCACCACGACAAGTGGATGCTGCTGGTCGTGATGCGATGGGAAGAGTAGAAGATGAACGCATGGACGGATCGGTTAAGACTCTGTCGTCAGGCAAAGCCCCTATAAGCAGTGATGACCAACAACGACTGACCCCAGTCGCCAATCAACAGATGAACATGTATGAGACCGATGCTGCCCCGGCCCTCGATCCTCCTCCCTGCTTCTCCTCCCTCCTCTTCCTCCTCCTCCTCCTCTTCCTCCTCCTCCTCCTCCTCCTCTTCCTCCTCCTCCTCGTACTATCGCTTGTGAATAAGATTGAGAACAGGAAGTGTGACAATCTCAAACAAATCAGTTTCTCACTTACATTCATTGGATATCTGCTGTTGTATTGTATTGCATTGTATATTATTATGCAGTCTTGTCTGTCGCTATATTGTATTGTTATTATACTTCTTCTTCTTCTTCTCCTCCTTTGATTATAATGACAATTTCTACTTCTACTGCTGCTACGATTACTACTATACCATAAGGCCTACTACTTCCGCTACTGCTACTTCCACAACTCCAGCTGCTAAAACCGCTACTACTACAACAGCGACAACGATTATCATTAGTATTATTATTTTAATCATTATTGTATTTATTTTATAATCAAGGCCGTCATTATAGATTACCACCGTTCTTCCATTTAATCAATTATATAGTTATGAGCAATTTTAAGAGTTTTATATCTTGTAAAAAAATAAGGAAGCAACTGACGAACGACGTATCCAGTATTTAATAACCACAGCTTAGCAGCAATGGTTAAATTTCTTATCCAGATTTGCCGGATCTCCAAGTATTTTTTATAACTGTAAAACGTAAGCTTAAGTCACGCGAAGTGGCGAATCTATAACAGATATAATCGCTATTTGCTGTTCGCACAGGCATAAACGAAACATGTATCTAGGTGATGGATCTCATCTGTTGAGTGGCGGACCTCATGGTTGAGGTGATGGATCACAAATCCGAGGTTCCGGGTCTCAGATCCGGCGGGGTCCGGCTGAATTTAGCAGGCTCATCAAAATATTGCTATATAATACACTAAATTTAGAGGTTCAGATAAATAAAACTACGACAAATACGACAATAGTTAAAAGTGTTCCTGGCATGCATTAAATTAGGCAGCTTTATTACGCAGTTTCCAATCGAACTGTTATCAAAAATCGACTATTCTCAACCCTGACAAAGACTCCTGGATCGAAATATCCTCCCACTCTCCCACACACCATTGCGATGGCAACGAGGTCACACTGGTGCTCATTGAGCTGAGAATTTGATGTGCTAGGCCTATTTTAGAGCATAAGCTAATCCAAATCACGTAGCACACATGTAGTTGATTAAGGACTCAGAAGATTTATAATTGTAGATTAAATGCATCGGATAATTCAGCCCTCAGCATAAATGTTGCCTTACCCAAAGACCAATAGTTTGGTATCGCCTATCGCACACAGACCGCATCAGTCAAGAGGGAAATACGATTGGAATTACTTAACCAATCACATTCAGTCTATATTACGGCTCTTGGTACGACCTTGTGGTATGCATAATCGTTTTCCAAAGATCCTATGGACAGCAAAAGTACATTTTAAGACGTTGTAGTTTATCGGGTAAAAGGAGATTGTTTTGACTTGATAAATGAGCCGCATAACAAAGATAAACTAGTAAACAAAATTAATGATAAATTTAAGCTTGATAAAAGACTTAAAAATAAATTAAATATTAGTTAAAGGCACAATAACACATCTTGACGAAAGTTGAAGATAAATTGGAGGCTTAAAAAAATCTTAAAGTTAAATAAAATAAAAATTTAAAGCCTAAAGAAACATTCATCGTAGATTCTTGGCGACAACCATTTTGCTGGGACTAATAAATGATAAGCGTCTTACTCTATCAGTTAGGAGTCCACATTTCATCTCATTATTTGTCTAAGTCTTGCTTTTTCCTCATTCGCATTGTCTATCCAACTCATTTTCTCAATCACACTGTGGTTTTCTTTCCTTGGAATCGCTTATGTAGATGTCATCATGCGTTAATAAAATAAAGTAGCTTAATTAAGCGACTTATAGAATTGAGATCATCCGTTAAATTCTAACCACATAGCGACAGTGTGTACACTGTCAACGCGTAAGATATTTTTAATTAATTATTCGTTCACTTTGAAAGCCAAGTATTTCTGCGATGCACGACCACCCTACCAGTATGCACGCGCTTGGTATACACTAGATACATAATCCCCTACAGATCCAAATGTGAACTTAGGTCTTACACGTGCATGGGAACATGGGTCCTACACATGGGAACATGGGTCCTACACATGGAAACATGGGTCCTAAGCGTGGGGACATGGGTCCTAAACGTGGGAACATGGGTCCTAAACATACTCCATGCAGTCAGAAGCATAGTTCGAAGCAATGAACTACATTGTAAATAACCATCATCAATTAAATATGTATAACATCATACGATCTGTCACTCCTTATGAGCAGGTAGCGCTTTGTATGGCTAGGCATCCACACAGGTTCAATCTATCATCGCTCGTATAGAGTCGATAATTTCCAGAATTATGCAAATTCCTTCTGCCAGTAGCTATTCTTTCCAGCTGGTTCAAGCTTTCTTCGTTTGACATTGACCCTTCACAACAATTGACCTTCACAACAATGTGGTCAACCGGAAATCGCAATTTAATTGCAGGTTGCGATATAGCCTACAATACTACATTTTTGAAGTTCTGATACAAAACTGCGACAAATATGACAATAATTAAAATGGTTTTTGAGCGGATAGAGTCCAGAGAGGATGATAGATGTTAAAGAAAACGGAAACGATCGATGTACATAGCTTGTTCTAGGAATGAATGAATGAACTAGCGAAGGAATAAACGAACGAAATAATCAATCATTCAGTCACTGAAACCTACTCAGAGGCGGCGCTCTGTGTGCTAACCTACATGATGTTAGTTGTCATTTCAAAGGCTGTTAGAACAGTTAGCAAAACAGTGCACAGTAAGTGCTCACCAATGGTTGACCCACGTACAAGCGTGGAACCAGCCAAACGAATGAATGAGAAATGAACGAAAGAACGAATTGATGAATGAAGAAATGAATGAATTAGCGAACGAACAAACGAATGAATTGATGTCATACTCTACATTATGCCTACAGTTGACGCACAGCAGCAGCAGTATCCCAGTCCAAGGCCGGTCTTAAGGCGACCACCTGCGAGACCCTCCCGCTAAAGAATGCGCACCGTACGACGTTCCTTGTTATCTGATCCTAAGCGCATTTGAAAAAATACACATTGCATCGCGATGGAATTATTTATTGGCTTTGTTTTGTCGAAATACTAAACACCCATCAAATGAAATTGTCGATCGTTTAGTCTTAGACTCCAGGCTTTGTTTACTCAGGTGCGGGTCACACCAAACCGATCACTGCGACTCTCACAGCATGAAGGTTAAACCTGTGTTCTGAAGAGATCCGCATTTCAGCCGATCGAATAGATCTAACAGCATATAGGGGGCCTAGCCAATTCTCAGTCATTTACAACTCTCGTTAGAAACGCAAAGACCTAGCTGCTTTTGCTAATGCGACCTTCTTCACCGCCTGCCTGCTCACGTCTCTTCTTCCTCCTGCTCCTCCTTCTTGCTTGTTCCCGATCATCTCGCAGAAAACTAGCCTTACCGATACAGTTTAAGTTCAAACGAACGTTTACACAATGTAGGCTACATCCGAGCACAGCATCGCAATATAGGCACTATGGGCCTCTAAGTCATACGAAACTCACATGATAATAATTATTCAATAGACTTGACCTTGGTTCCTCCAACCGCATTTGACATAGGAACACACATCGACTTATAAATTATAAGCGAGTATGCTGTATATATGGACTTTAAATTAAAATAATTTGCCTTGCAGTCTACGAAATGACCCAATTGGTTGTTGCCTCGTCTTTTGTTTCTTGAAAGTTTGAAAATTATTTTCTTTCAACTTGGTCTTGTCGTATGAAGGCGGAGGCGTACCTAGTGAATTCCTTTTCGAGCAGTGCTATATAATAATATAAATTTGCGCGAACGACGAATACAGAGACTATAACAATGGCAACAACAATAAAATAGTAACAATTAGGAGAGGAATAATGTCGTCGATACATTCCCCACATGGAAAGGCAGAAGTGAGAACCAGCGCACGATAAGCCTAAATAATTAATTTCCTAGATATTTATATAGAATTAAAATTCTTCAGATATTTATTGAGCGCCACTATTTAACGGTGAATGACACTAAGCAATTATTGGACCTAGCCTTGTGTCCTTACGACCTCGTCACAATGGAGATTCGAATGCCTTTACTCCGCCGCACTGTGAACAAGGCGAATGCTCATCACACCAATAAGATCTATCATCTCAAAATTAAGGGCCGTGTAATGTCGTCGATGAGAGTTTATATAGCGCCATTACAAGTGCCTTACTCTCTAACGCTTTGCATATATGTTGTAGGCCTATCCAGGCGAAATCTGCGTACAGAAGTATTGTTACTGTATCATATCAATAACAGAACAATACAGGTACTTAGAAGTAGTGTTAGTGCACTATTGTAACAATTAATCGGTGCATATATATGTATATAACTATATATGCACGTTTATATATGCATATATATACGAACATATATGTATGTGTGTGTAATAGGCGCTTCTGAACGGTTCACCTTACTACATGCGCTATATAAATTCTTAAATACAATACAGTATGCATGCCGATCTTGTTCGATGAGCTCACCTCCTCCGTTTTTGTAGCAGAGGTAAGGGAACCTCCAGACGTTTCCAAGTCCGATACTGTATCCGACGCATGAGAAAATGAAGTCCAGTTTCGACGTCCATTGGTCCCGTGGAGGTACATCCGGTTCTTCGTTGACGTCATCAGCCCCCTTCTCTCCTCCTCTTCCGCCGATGAGGGCGAAGTCATTGGACGAGGGTCCGTTAGAGACGACCCCCGGAGCCAGGTCTCCGTCGTATGCCGAACCGTTCTTCGAAGGCATCTTCTCTCTCTCCTTTTGACCAGTTCTCCAGAAGAATCTCGCGATCGTTGAGAATAATTTCAGACTTCAATGCGACGATGATCTTTTTGCAAGTCTAACTCTCGTGACTTCGTCGTGACTCGCTCTTAAGTGTCTATGCACTACAAAATAACCTTCTACTGTTAAGTCTTGCGGTTGAAAGGACAATGGGACGAGTACAAAGGATGTTCTACGGCACCAAATATGGCGGCGCGATAGTTCTGAATTGCTTGACTAAAATTGTGTCTGGCTAGATTCAGACTTCAGATTGAGCGTCGCCTCCCTAGTGTATACCTGAAGTGTTTCGATCACTTGGAGGTGCTCCTAAGAAATCTCCCTATAAGGTGACCAACGTCCCTGAAGCCTCTGGATGTAGGCGAGCGCTGGGCGCCATCCAAAGCCGTACGCCAGTATAGGGGACGCTTTGACGTCGTGTGGGTTGGCGTAGATAACTTCTGCCTCAGGACCATGCACTGTGGATGGGTGGGTGGGGGGTGGGGGCGGAGATCACGTGACACTGGCCAATGATGGAGAGGTAGCAGCAGCAGCAGCAACAGGAGCCATCGGAGAGTAGATGCTTGGTCGTTTTGTTTAATCTGACGTCGTTAGCGCCGTGCAAACATTATTTTACAGCACATGTGACCGAACGAATGACTGTGCTTTCAATGCAGTTAACAGAAGTCTGATGTCATATGTCAACTGAAACGTCACCGGGCTATAGCTGCCACTCCCTCCGCTGCCGCTGACATTAATAGGTCAATACAGATGTCATCCGTTGCATTTCTATTTAACGCTTCCCTCCCTACATCCTCGCCATGTGCAAATAAATGGCCTGATCATTAAAAGGACTGTTGATTTTAGAAAGATCATTATTTATAATATTTTTAGCATATTTTAAGATAGAACTAAAAATATGTGTACATGATTACAAAGTGGAAACACATATTATCTGTATGTCGTTATATATATATTATATATAAGTAATTAGGTATCCCAACACTTACACATTTTTATACACAATAATTATAACGCTGTTTAGTCGTCCGGGCTCCGGACTAAATAGGCCTATTCTGAGCAAAGTAGTATAACCAGCATTATGGAAGTATTTTAATATATCTGCAATTGGCATATTATAGGAAATCCGCAAGAATTCTTCTCCTGAAATAAGAGATTCGCACCGAATAGGCTACTTGATGAGGACGTACATTAACAATCACCTCCTATCTGTCTATCGTGTTGAATCACGTAACCTACTATTCTCAGCAAATTATTATTTCTGTGTCCATTCTTTTATTTAGTTTTCTATTCAGGTTTCTTATCATGAACTTCCTAGACATTGCTTTCATAAAAGCGACATTACTGATCATCATCATCCTTCCTTTTCACTACAGCAGTTGCAATCGATCAATCAATCGATTTGGTTTATTCTCGGTATGAAGCTGACAGGTCGCAACTTGAAACACGACCTCAGGTAGAAATCACGTACCAATAATTGTCATAGTCAACAGACAAGATTAAGTTGGAAAAGAAACCACATACGCGACTAAAACCAAAAGATCTTAATCCAGAATTGAAAGTTGACAAAATGCATAATTAGTTTGAGCACAATTTATTCGGCCGCGCTGAGGTTGGGAGCGCATCTTAGTAGTCGCAGTCAAGAGGAGCTACACAAACTCTTTTAATGAATGAATGAACAAAGCGTAGTTTACAATCACTGATCTTCCAATGGTATTTATAGACTATTTCAATATTTATGATGTATATGTATCTCATGGCGATGGTCTAAGAAAACCTTTTTTTAATTCAGCATTTCTGCAATGCTGCATTTCTGATCTGCATTTATGCAATTCTGCATTATTGCAATTCTGCAATTCTGCATATTTGCAATTCCGCAGATCTCCAATTCTGCAATTCTGCTATTATACTGATGGCGGTGGGTCCAATATTGTATCCTGCTTCGTAACCGAGATATAATCCGTGAAGCACTTTCCCATGCTTTCACACTAGAAATGTTACTATGCATGCCCGCTGAAAAACCCGTTTTAAGCTCATTCGTATAGCGATGGTCTTAGCACCGTCTTAGGCAAAGGTCTATGGGAAAGGATCCTTTTTTTACTACACCAATGTTTCAAATACAGAATTCTAATTCTGCAATTCTGCATTTCAGTTATTCTGTATTGTTGCAATTCTGTATTTCGGCAAACCTGCAATTCTGCATTTCGGCAATTTTGCAATTCTGTATGTCTGTATTTCTGATGTTTTGCTGATCGCGCTGAATCCATTGCCGCTTCCTGTCCGGTAAATGAGACGTAATCTATGAGGGTAGACTAGTTTCCAAGGCCACAACTTTAGAAATGTTAACACAGAGCTTCTCTGAAGTAATGTTCTTAGCATTCTTCAAAGCATTCTATCTCTGAAGTTTGTATCAGTGCGAACTTAGAATCGAATCAGAGTCGAATCAGAGTTAACTCAGAGTCAATTCAGAATTGACAGACACAAAGTCGACAGTCGACTCAAAAAATTTCTCTATCTTAACGGTTTGTCTGCCTTTCCTTATAACAGCGCCATGTCAATGGTCGCTGAAAACACGGTCCATTTACGTGTAGAATAGAGTCTGAAACGGTCTTTTCTTAGACCATTACAGACTTATAGAAATGCAGAATTGCAGATGTACAAAACAGCAGATCGTCCTCATTGTGTACAGTCTGTACATTGTACAATGATCTCCAATTGAAAGTGACAACTAAACCCCGCAGTCGGGAAAATTTCCCCGACGGTGAAAGATGACCTAATCGACTCAATCTCCCCGAAATGTTCATCTATTGGCAATGATAACTGATGAGATGGAGACAGATAGAACGAGGTAAACATCGAACTCGACGCCACTTAGGCTATATCCAGCAACTTCGACGACATTCGACAACGAAGTAGAATTATTTTCGCGCTAAAGCTAATCAATTTTGCTATCAATCGCTACCGCATAATAATATTATACATAGATGCGCACTCGATCGATATTCTAAAACAGTTTTCCAAATTTGATATATATTGACTGGTGAGGTTAAACCCTAACCCTACATCTGGCCAACCAAGTCAACTGCTACGCGCCTACGTATTACGCATGCTGTAAGAAAGTTCTCTGGCGCGTCAAAGTAGCCTGCGCGCATCGAGGCCTCTGTGCCTACTAGAGCACTGCAACTGCTGCCATGCAAGGCTGCCTCAAACGCTGCAACAGAGACCCATAAGGTCATAACCGAGGCTGAGTTACTGATAAAACCTCGCTACACGTGTTAGTGAGGCGTCGGCAAATGACGTCTAGACTCTGCATTAACTATTTTGGACGGCACTGAAAGGCCTATTTGTTTCCTATGCAAGGTCTATACGTGTAGACCTGACAGCTTATGTGGCTTAGGCCTATGTTTCATTTAAAACGCATGCTTGCTTTAACAATGATTTGGGCTATATTCATTTCAGACAGGTTTGATTGAGAAATCAAAGAACTCAGACGAGTTAGAAGAACCTAAAAACTGGGGTTAAATATTTCGCCTCGCTCAGGGTTGACAAGTAAACTTGTTTTGAAAATCCTTATTTATTGCTAGAAACTCTTGTCACTGCGTGATGAACCGCCCCAATATTATCTGGAATTTCAGATTGCGCCCATGCTTGCAGGTTGTTTAACGAATCAGTGGGAATATGCGTGGTAACCTCATGACGCTCTGAGAAGCTGTTGGTAAATTAGATCTTTTCTTTGTGATTTCAGTATTTTGAAGAAGACACGAAAGACCTGTATTAATGCAAATCTAGAAACTCATACAGTGTATAGAGGAGTTTTGATGCCCCATGCAACAACACGCATATCCCGCGATATACATTGTGAAGTCGCGGTTTTGTTGTTGTCATATTGTTACCGATGTGGACGTAGTAGCGTCATCGATGGCTTACAATCTGCAATAGAAATTAATTGTTATTGCAAGAAAAGTTACAATACTGTTTTGGCGGATTCCTCTGTCTTATCTGTTCCAACGCAAAGTGCAAGCACGTGGATGTTTCTAACATTATTATGCTGACATTATTATGAATATGCAGATTTATATCTGACTTTATCAGCGCTATTTAGATGTTTTTGTCTGGCAATAAGAAAGAGCGAGGGTATACTATTACTAAAACACAGGCCACATTCTATGCTACGTTGATTTCTAACACTTATAAAATGTGTCTTGTGGCCGATTTAGTTGCTTGTGTAACGCAAAAATTATGTCGTAAAAATGATAAGCGTCGCCCTCCTCCTTTATATAGGCTTGGGGTTGGCACTGGTAATGTATGAGTAATGACCCAGCTACAACACTTAAAAATGAGACAGCGTGATGAACATAATCGTTACCATGGTAACTGTTACGTACATTATTCGTCGCCTTTGACGGATTTCTTGAGATCATGCGTCATAATTAGGCATATATATATATATATATATAAAGCCTTCTCTGCTCATGCAGAACCCTTTACACCATGCAGTGACGATGCTAATATATATATATATATATATATATATTAGCATCGTCACTGCATGGTGTAAAGGATTCTGCATGAGCAGAGAAGGCACCATATATATTTTAACCATGCTATATCGATCCATGGAAGTCATACAATTATTCAGTTCAGAGGTCGATTAAAATTAGCATTTAAACTTGGAAGGGGGCGTAGAGTATGGAGAACACACTGGCGGGCAGAACAAAGTAGGGCTTAGCGACTTCTATTCCCGCTACCCCAGGATTGACTAGTTCTTCTTTCGCTAGGCGGCGGCGTTGGTTAAATCAGATTAGGCCTATAACGCGATGGGTGCCTTGAATGGCTAGTGTGTCATGTAATCTAAATCTTCGGGAATTTCGGGAAACAATTATCAGCACTCACAAATTGAAATCCGGCTTACTAACAGGGACTATATGAAATAAAGTCCGCAATAGCCAATCTTTTCGTTTCCTCCGGTGCCAGCACTGCCAGATCAAAATCCGGAGAGGTCGAGTGAGTAGTACACATGTAGCGTAGAAGGCCTACGCATTACGTTTATATTCGGTGATGATGGTGCTCGTAGGAATAAATTCTGGATAGCTTGAATAGTTCGGTCTTCAATGTGGAAAGCATTATATAGACTTATACCAGACGAGAGTGTAAATATTCGAGAATAGTCGAGTTGAATTGCAGTAATCGAGTTTGGAATGAATAATGGAGATGACCAATGTGCATACAGTTTTGTAGTCAAGTACGATTATTGGGCGCTATCGCAGAAAGTCATAGACGTGTATGGCATACTAGCTTATAACTGGCATGAGGTAGCTGAGTGATGCGGGGCCTACGTCGTCGACTTGTCGAAGTTGATCCCAAGAGTGCGGACAAACGAAGAGTTATAAGCTAATAGCCTAGAAGAGTAAGGCACGGGAGAAGTGAAATGTTTTGTAAAAAGGTCAAAGGGTTGGTTAGTAAATTAGCCTAGTTGCCAATTGAATCGAGGCAATCTGTTTTTTATTTCCGCTTCCGAACTATTAATTTTGAATCTTGTAATTTATGGGTCGAAACTTGCCTTTAAGGGTTCCTGCTGCACTTGCAGACTAGTAATACTGCGGGTCGTCATTTTGAATTGAAACGGAAGATTTTATATTTGTAATCAAAATGATGGCGCTAAATGAATTTATGGCGAGCATCGCAACTACCAAGAGCATTAATTTTATCGTATGACACTTCCGCTTTTCCACTTAGTTCCTTTAATGTTATATGGCGTTTAAAGTTTCTTCAAAATTGTCATAAATCATTCGAATTTCCGTACCATTATTATAAAGATGATGGGCGACGTGCAGTCGAAAAACTTACAAGCGAAAAAGACGGCGATAACGGATGATTACAAACTGTCGAACAACGTTTTAGGTCTCGGCATCAATGGCAAGGTTGTGGAATGCTACTCGAAAGCCGATGGGCGGAAGTACGCTCTCAAGGTAATGTATGATCTGGTTTCATTTTCTGTCGGTTTCTATGACTGTAATAGTTTGTGAACTTTGTCAACAACTTCGTGAGTGGTCTAAGGAATGTTACATTGAAGCTGAGTTAGTGTTTTAAGCTAATTTCTAGTATCATCCACTTTACTCCAACAGCCTACTTTTTGTCCTAATATATTCAATGTAACAAAGATCGACCAAAATTATAATGGTGGCACGTTTCGGAAGATTGAAGTCAAGAACTACTTGCTTGAGTCATCAGATCTAGTCCATGATCTTATAATATGCACTTGATAAAGCCTGTGATCTGCTGCATTTGATATATTTGGCAATTTTGTCCTAAATAATAATTGCTGTTGGGGTGAGAACGCTCAAGTTTTGACTTCTCATGGTACTGCAAAAATGTTTTCAACTATTCACGAATTGTGTATTGTTGCAGCTGTTTACTGTCGCTATGTTGATGGTTGAATTTCTGTTACTTGTAATAGATATCCATAAATCTTCTGCTACCAAAAGTTCGACCACAATATAATGAAAATTGTACTTCTATTGCCAAACACATAAAAATTTCGCAGATGAAAACCTTTGTGCACGTGCCATCTTTGGATCAAGAGCATTGTAAACAGCACCTAAATTCTTTTAATATGTGTTGTTGATGGTCGGTTAGGATCAGGTTAGGCGTCGTAAGGGTCAGGATTAGTGTCATTTTTAGATATATGTGAACTCTGGCCGCAGAAGTGATTTCTTCATACGTTGTGTTGCCAAAGTTTTGGCAGCAGAAGCACTGAGCAGCATGATTTGAGATTATAACTGCTATCAGTCTACAGGTGATGAGGTCTTTGATTTTGGAATTGGGGTAATTGCGAAGAATACATTCACTTATAGTAAACAATATGGTCGTCCTGAATAAACTGAAATAGAATGCTGATGCCAACCCAGCCACACCCCACAATGCGGTGTACTAAGTAAGTAAGTAAAGAAAATGTCTTTATATTACAAAACAAACTAAAACAGAACTCTCCAAAAGTTTTGTTAGAACGTTGTAAAAGTTCATGTAATTGAAAGAATCAGTTTCTGAAATTGTAGCCATCATGTTCTTTATATGTTTTTGTGTCCAAAAGGACTAGTTTAACTTGCAATATATTGCTATTGAAACTTTTAACTCACGAACTTGCAACAAATGACTCGAGCAGATAAAAAGTGTGATGATTTGGTACAGTTTGTGGTGTTTATTTGACAATGTTGTGCTTGCTAAAATGGTTTTTGTTAGTGTTCTGTACTTACTTACTTAGTACACTGCATTATGGTACCTCTGTCTATAACTGCCTCAGCTCAGCATCATGCCTATACCTCTGTTGGCCCTTTGCTATGGAACAACCTTCCTGCTGTGACTCGTGCTAAAATCTTATCTGGTAGCATAGCTGTTTCTACTTGTTGTCTTGTGACTTTTCTTTTCTCGAGGGGTTCTTCGCACTGAGAGAGCCTCTGATTAGGTTGTACTGTAAGAAGCGCCTTATAAGTCCCAAAATAGAATTATGGGATGTAACTAGGTAGGTTTAAAAGTTCTAATTAAGCTCATTCTGGTTGACCATATTGTTAACTATGAGGGATTATATTCTAATCTTCACAATTACTTGGGTTCTTAAAACTCATGATGCAGTAATTGATCTTGATCTTGTTGTAACATTTGGTTGAATGATTCATTCCTTGTTTGCTGTAAGTTTGAAATCCATAAGAGTTTATATATTTCAACGGATTTAGATACATTTCAATTATACCTTAAATTTAATTTTTTTCATATGGTCGTAGACTCAGTGTGTTCACCGTTGACTCAGTTGCACAACTTGCATTATATAAATGTGGAGGGACAGTTTCATATTGTTGGCTAAAGGTTCCTCAACAAATTCCTTTTAAGTCTCTACCTAACATTTTGCTCTCTGTAGTACTTCCAGCCCACATATCTATGATGAGTCTTGATCATGTCATCACCCCAGTCTACTTATCATAATACTTTCTTGCCCATCTCCTCAGTCACCACTAATTTCAATTTCTTTGAGTGTTCCATTTGATACAATGCTCCTCAACACAGAAGGATCTGGCTCCTGAATTTCAAAATTCTTTAATTCCTATACTGATCTCGTTGCTCACCCACTTTCATTTGCTCAATGTAATCCATTGATTACACCTCATGTTCTCAATTCCACCCATTTAAATAAGTCTGGTCTGATTCCTTCACTCTGTGACTTTGCAATTTCTCTCATCCTAAGCACATCCCACCATAGGAGAAGCTCCTTCTCTATTATATGGTCTACTGATAATCAGTTTTTGCTTGTGGCTTCCTTAGACAACCCGTTTATCTTGATACAATGCTTATGAATTAGCTGTTGCTTTGCAATAGCTTTTAACTAGTACCTTAAACACTTATGTGATTGGGTATGTGCAGCATGTGTATGTAGGATAAGGATTGTGTGTAGCATGGAGTGGATTACTTGGGTTTTCACAGCTGTAATCTTATTGATCTTGGCTTTAGGCATTGCGTGATGTTCCAAAAGCACGACGAGAAATCGAGTTGCACTGTCGCGCTTCTGCCTGCGAACACATCGTGAAAATTATCGACGTTTATGAGAACGTCTTTAATGGCCACAAGTGTCTCCTTCTAGTTATGGAATGGTAAATTGTGTTTTCACTAAGTTTTAGTCATAGCAAGTTTACATGAATAAAAAAAATGATTGCTTCATTCTTACAGGATGTATGTGCATATACTTAACATCATCACTATTATGCAATAAAGCTTCTGTTTTTACTATAAACTTTGAATGTATAGTTTCAGTCATCTTTGAGTCATGTGCTGAAAAAGTTGTTGTATTTTATATCAGGAATTGTGTGGTCTAATCTTGAATTCCTGATAATTATAAGGAATTCACCATGACCAGTAATTCTAGTTTTAACTCTGTAATTAAAGCAGACTATGAATCCAAAAAACTGATTGTGATTCTTCGTCATCTTTAGCCTTAAATTGTTGAGTTTTCACCTTGGCGTGTTGTGCTTTTATTGTAGCATGGAAGGTGGTGAGCTCTTCAGTCGAATTCAGGAACGGGCAGACTCTGCCTTCACAGAAAGAGGTAAACTCCATTAGGGCCAAATAGTGTTTATTAAATACGGACTGTAATTTGAATATTTTGGTAAAGGACCATTCCGGCTCAAAGGATGTCAAAACTTCTTTTTTTAACCCTTTGATGATGAGAATTTACTAAAAGCGACTGCAAACCAAATATAGCTTGTCATGCAGTGCTATTTCATTAATGCATTTAGGTAGAATATGTTGCAAATGTTAGACAATGCTTACACACTGGCTGTCACTATATATAGGCCTACATATCTTATCTAACCACACAATATCATTCAGGGCAAACAACTGAATGCATTAGTAGTTGTACTGTTTACGATGAGTGTTATCAGTAGTTTCTTCACTAATGACGCTGTTCTTGAGCCTGTTGTTACGGATTAGCTTGTATTTTATATCCTCATAACTGGTTAGAATATGATGTTCAGTTGTTGTTTGTGTGAACCACCAGGAGACATGCTAAGTACTCTTAAATCCTGCCATGCTAGATCTTCCCAAGCATCGCAAGCTTTTCAAAGTAATTGCCAGCCACATATACATTATACAAATAAAATATGAATGCATTATGCCTGGTATATAGGGAGATAATGATCCCTGATTATTGAAAAATGGAGATAAAAAGTGAATATGAAGGCAACTTTGACATTTTTTTCAAGAAACTGTACAGATAAAAATAATTTCATCTGATTTGGTCCAATTATTTTGGAGATATCAAATCTCAAAAAGTGAACCTCGCGAGGTTTCGCGTCTTAGGAGGGTGGGGTCACGGAAAACACAATATCTTGAAAAGTATTTTAAATTATGGTCAAAGATTTTAGATTTCTCCATCCAATATATCTAGCAACATGTGGTAAAAATTTCAGCCAATTCGGAGTTGGTCGGGTGGGAACCTTCCTCAAAATTGGTTCAGTTGAGCTGGAATGACCCAATAATAATAATGATCCTTATGCCCAAACTGTGTATTGCTATGAAATATCTTTGAGATAATATTCTCTCCCTTCTTTCTGCAGAGATTTGTCCTGTGAGTTAGGACCACTATTACCCAAATTAGTCCTTTTGACACCATTCGGCCTTCCCTATGGAATGCTCTTCCTTCTCCCTACGTTTTGCCACTATTTCGGGGTATCTTCCTAGATATTTTTTTCTCCACAAAACCTTTCTCGGCTAGTGGAGTTCTCACGCTGGGGATTGTTGCTGTATAGCCACTGCTGTAAGTGGCATTATATAATTTTATTGCATCACAGTATACTGTCAGTGTCACCATAATCAACAGACACTAACTCTGGATCATCTATAGGCTTACGTTTCAGTTAATTCGATGACAGTTGCAGTTGGTCAAGCATATGTCATTGCATGTCCAGTTTGCTGCTGTCATCTAACAAATAAAACCAAACTCTATTCTTTTGTCAACTTTTGTCAAGAACTGCCCTCGCCCGTAATGTTGACTTTTGTTACCCTCACCCCGTAATGTTGACATTTTGTCACCCTCATCCCTATAATGTTGACATTTTGCCACCCTCAACCTTTAATGTTGACTTTAGTTTACAGCAGGGTGGAAAGTGCTAAGCATTGTTTGTTCTGGTTTGGCAACTTTTCAGTAGTTCTCGCGCCAATGGTTTCTATTTTTGTAGATTCTATAGAGATAATGAATCATTGTGGCATGATTGAGCTGGGAATGGTGCTGATGACAAATCCTTTAGTTGTCAGTCAGGCTAGATTTGTGATGGAGCCAAATATGTTATAAACATTTGTAGTTTAATGACGTTTCCAGCAGTCTTTTTATATTCTGTGCTTTTAAATTCTAAGGTCTTGTTGTTCTGAAAGCATTGTTAAAAATTCTCAGTTACTGTTTAATTGAATTATGCATTGCTTCTTTTATTGAGTATATCAATGGGGGGGGGACTAAAAATCTAAATGAGTTTGGTTTTGATGTCTAACCAAAATTAGGCAAGCATAAGTACCTATTCACAGAATTTTTGCCACATATCATTGTTTATCTTTAAGTCACAGTGGTTAAGTTCATTTGGATAGCCATGTGCACAGTGCTTTGCCAGATGCATGACAGATGCTGTATAAATGGCATTGTTAAATTGGATCCTACAGAAGAATATACATTTGACTAAACCAGAGAGAAAACAGAATTGCCATTTACATCACCATACACTATACATACTAACTGAACTTTGAGATTATTAGTGCTTGAGATATTTTGCCGTGACAGAGTGCTGCAGCAAAGTTAAATGTCATGATGTGTTGTATTTGAAGAGGCTGCACGGGTCATCTACGAGATATGCAGGGCCATTGAATTCCTGCATACGAACGATATTGCACACCGAGATTTAAAGGTAAATTGATTGTTACGGTCAAGGAAATGGGAATTTCCGACACTTAAAATGAGTTATCCAGATACGAAATTTTGAAGATGTGGTGAGTGATTATAGAGGTCGAGAAAGAAAGAGAGATAGAGAGATGCTATGTGGGTGTGATCAAAGTTTTTATCAGGTCACTACCAAGCCTGTTATCAGGTATTGACCTGACAATCTATATCATAAGTTTATTGGTATTATTTTATGATTGTCATTTTTTCCCTTTGGCAAGTTGATAGATGTAATTTGGCAGTGAATGTGAGTTTAGCTGTGCTTTGAACATGAATCTAGTAGTTGTTACAACAGTTCTTTTGTACCTCTGGCTTTGTATTTTAATCAATCCCCATTGTCCTCACAGAATTGATTTTCTTTTCTGGTGTAGCCGGAGAACTTACTGTACACAAGTACGCAGGCAGATGCTGTACTCAAGTTGACAGACTTTGGTTTTGCCAAAGAAACCAACTCGTACAAGTCACTACAGACTCCGTGTTATACCCCTTACTATGTCGGTATGTATTTCTCATTGGACCTGCTGCTGTTCGCCTAGGTTTTATTAATAGGTAAAGACTAGCCATTATAGAAATGGGCTGAAATCTTTTAAGTCAGTTACTGTGTTATGTGTTGAAAATAATATTACATTTATAGTGTGCAGTATATTTGTAAATATTTATTTTGCCCTATGTTCATTGTCAAAATGGTATACATTCTGAATATTCCAGAGGTGTTGACTAGAAACTGGAACTCCATTATCATGCCAGTATTTCTGTGACTAAGTTATCCTGTTGAATTATTTATGGAAATTAATTGTGCTTTATTTATGCCTGTCATCGTTAGGCTGTTTTCAGAGAGTTTTAGGTATTTTGGAGAGTTTGTCCTAGAATGTTGATTACCATTTCCTTTCTGCTGATCTGTTTTCAGGCTTCATTTAATCAGCGCTTTCATTATGCTTTCACTGCAGGGGTCATATATGAGATATCCTGTCTCCCATTAGGCTTTTACACAGTGCTGCCTTTATAGTTCATAAAATTTTTCCTTAGTCATGGCCTGTGATGCAATATGGTATGTAAGGGTTTAGCCTCTGAGAGACCAGAATGAGATGGTAGGGTCATGTAATGAAATGAAAGGGCGAAAGCTGCATTAAAAGAATTATGAAGGCGGATGTCAACGGACGACGCAGTCGAGGATGACAGAAGAAGAGATGGGAAGATATAATACAAAAGGACCTGAAGACTCTAAAATTGAAAAATGAAGACACGTGCGACAGAGTTAAATGAAGAAGAAGGATCCGAGTGGCTGACCCCTCCCCTGTGAGGGATTAATTCAAACCTGAAGGAGAGTAGACAATCACTGTTGAGGGGCCTTGTATACGGGTTTGTTTAATGTCTGGTTGTTTTCTTTTCACTATATATGTTCACCATATTTGATAATTAACTATGACAAATATTACTTTTCAATTTCCAACTGTTAGTCACGTGCAAAGCATTATAAGAGCTCACTTATAAGTTATGTTTAGTTGACAAGCTGCCTTAATTAGCCATCTGAAGTTAGGCACATTCACATTGTCCATCTGATGTTTGTCTTGTTGTTTCAGCTCCGGAGGTCCTTGGTCCAGAGAAGTACGACAAGTCCTGTGACATGTGGTCTCTTGGTGTCATCATGTACATACTGTACGTTAGATTTCCCTTCTATGACTTGTCTTCTATTAATATTTGTGCAAAACTGGTATATATATTGAACCTCATGCTACCATCATCAACAGTTTGATATATATATATATGCAAGGTTGTAAATAGGCAGGAAATAATATCATGTTCGGTCAGACTAGAAGCAAGTAATGTAATGTAAATCTCCGATATTACTGAGCGCCCATTATATCTTGTCCAATATTTTATAGATGCTTGCTTCTTACAATTCTAGCTATTCAGAAACACTCTCGAAGAAATAAAGTCTTCAGACAATGAAAGAACGAGGGTGGGATCCCAACCAAAATCTTATCTTCAGAATGTGGGGGTGGAGGGGTAAATCATTCCACATAGAAGGGCCGACAACGGCAAAGGCATGTTGGGTCATAGCAGTCCTTGCCCAGGGAACAAGGAGGTCAGTTGACCAAAATGGCAGGATTCGACAGCAGCTTATTCACAGTAACTGGAACTGTACCTGGTTCTATATAGCGACCATGCTCATTATTCATTGAAATGATTGGGTGAGATCCTTCACCAAATCTCACCTGTTTTAATGTATTAAACTGAAAAATAATTGAAACACTTCCAACAGCAACAAATCTCAATGGGAAATATCTAACCAAGTCGATTAAGACAGAACGATATAGATAGAACATGGCATGGAGTGAATGGGAGGAGTCTACGTGTCCTGAGAATATTCCATTGCCGTGAAGTCGTAGAACCATACAATGCTCAACGCTGGCATATTTCAGTTTTTCAGTCTCTAATACTGTAAGGCTTTCTCTCAATCTTCTCGTTTTGAGATGTGACTGTAAGCGTGGATACTTGCATGTTGATGAAATATGGCCACCATAATGTCTAAAAGTTAGATTTATGGCTTGGCAAAAGAGTTTCTTTAGTTGTAATACTCTGCATAGATGATTGTCAGTTAGCTGTTTATAAGACAGACCGCTTTGCACAAGAATCTGTTATTTTTTTTATAGTTTGTGTGGTTACCCGCCATTCTACAGTAATCATGGCCAACCGATTTCACCCGGGATGAAGAAGCGCATTCGTAATGGCCAGTATGAATTTCCTAAGCAGGAATGGTCACGTGTGTCGACTGATGGTACGTCTTACTTTCTCATGTGTTAAACTTGAGTTATTTACTTCAGCATAAATAATTGATAAATAATATGAATAAAATTGAATATGTTTTATGTAAAGCATTTGGAAGGTTTGATTTTGTATTTGTGCCTTCAACTGTTTCTCAACAGTCAGAGCAGGAAATTCAGATTGCAAATATCCACACCCAAGTTTGTATAATTCTGAGCTTAAAAACTGCACTCAAGCTGTCATAGTTCAAAGGATACAAATGTGAGTTACTTCAATATGAGGCAACGTGTTAACATTTCATTGTTGTTGGTCAATGGTCATGATAATGGATTTGAATTTTTGTTGTTGGTCATGGTAATGGTTTTTAATTTGTAAAATTTATTTTAGCCAAAGAACTTATTCGGGGTTTGCTGAAAACTGACCCCGATGACAGGCTGACCATCAGAGAAGTGATGGCTAACAAATGGATAGCTGTAAGTGACCAGTGATCATCATTTGTTGCTACTGAATCTATACTATAATTGTGAAGGTTTGTCCTGCTGAAGGATAAATGGACAATTTAAATGTCGATATGGTGACATTCGATATAAATAATGATGACCATTAGTTGTGATGTCATTTGAAGGTGGGTTAAATATGCAAATCATGTGCATGTATTATTAAATCATGACTACACATTGAAAAATTATGCTCTTGTATGCAACGCTTGTGATATGACACTTATGTGTACAATGTCTGGAAATGAGAATTGTCATTACTAATTGTCTGTCCACTTGAAATAAAAATACAAGCTTCATGGTCTGCTATATTTATTAAGCCGAGGCAAAATAATATATAAAATAAGTGAGTTACTATTTACTTTATTTAAATAATCTGCCTACAAATGCACAGTGTTAAGACATGAACAATCATAAAATAATTATAAGGTGCAATTACAGAACAGACATCCTCTCAATTGTGAAAGTGAAAAGAGAAGATGTAAGCAAAAGGAATAGATTCATTTTTGTAGCATTCGAGTGATAAAACCACTCCAATTTGTACATCATCATGAGGGATCTCTCGATTGCGCGTTAATAAGATACAGCAGCGTATGGTATGTCATAAGAACTTCCAAGTTTTAAAATTATCGTACCATGTTCCAAAGCAAGCAGTTCAACAATGTTTGTTTCTATTGAAATTTTACATTGCAGGCTTCCTGTGTAAGTTAGGACAGTGAGTTGTATGATCTGCGCTTGAATATGCCATGTTGTTAGGACTGTTTCAAGAATTCATCTGTTTTGGTTGTATGTTGATGCATGTATTTCTGTTTGTATGCTTGTGGACTTTATCCATAAAGTGCTTTTATTTTGTAGCAACATGCGCTTGTGCCACCGACACCTCTGGTGTCTGTCCAAGTCCTAAAGGAAGATAAGGATAACTGGGTAGAAGTTCAGGTAAGATCAGTTTTATACTTGAGTTAATGTTTAGGAGCAATTTCAAGTGACAGTTTTGAATTCAGCTGAATTTGACAATGCTTGAGCAGCATTCTGAATAAGTGCACATTTAAAATGGATTATTGTCCAGTTGATATTTATATTGTAAAATCTTATTAGCTGTGCAACATTTGGTTTCCAGATTACTAGGTCGAATCATCTCAAGGCTGGACATGATTCATCCCCAATAGCACTCAGTAGCGATGTAGTAACTCTGGAGCCGTGTTCTCCTAGGTGCTATGTTTATTTATTTATTGTGCTATTGGAAGTTAATAAGACAGGTTATCAGTTAGACAAGGATACGCAGTAGTGTCAGTAGGATATTATTGGTCAGCTTGTCAGTCTCCAATGGCTTCATTGACCTTTGGAGTTCAATATCCAGGCTGTTACCAATACTTGAAAAAAGTATTACAATAGCAATACCAATACTTCCTAAATAAAAGTATCGCGATACCAATACCAACACTTTTTCTGAAAAGTATTGCAATACCAATACTTTTCAATATGCTTGCTGAATTCGATCTTAGCCCTTTAAATTTATAATTCATGCACCGATAATTATTGAAAATTTCCCATGGAATCGCTTGGGCCAATCATAAGATGAGAGGAATGGTTACTCGTCCAATTTTCGTGAAGGCCTACACACTTTTCTCTTAAGCACAGATGTCGCCCCAATCTAAACTTTTCTTCTATATGAAAATATGGTGTTTTGAACCTCTAACAGCATTTTTTTGTATTTTGCTGACATACCCAGTAGTCATTCGTAAATCTGGCTTCACGACTAAAGGTTGATGAATCAGCTTGTTATTTTTAAAAAGATCTAAGATTTAGGCCCCTGAATATCGGTCCCAAAACTGTTAACACGAAAGAACATGGGAACTTTCCAGTCATGTGCATATTGGTGCTTGGTCCAATCACAATGTCTTTTAAGTAGCCTTCAGGCACGCAACTCGAACACAATGCTCTGATATCGCACTGGCAATCTTCGTTTCTTCGGTCCTATTCATTTCAAGATCAACTAAATTCGCAAGCACTCTAAAATTAATTAGGCAAGCCACTTCTACCAGTGTACGCAAAAGGACATAGGCCTACTACGGTCGTTTCTTCATTTATGCTTATGCAATATTCCATTTATTCGCACCAAGGTTTATGTGGTCTAAAGAGGCTATACATGTACATGTATATAGAGGCCTAAACTTATCAAAGCACAACGATTGACTTCGCATATGCATATTTCTGGAGAAACCATATAAATTTCAGTGAGAAAAAGTATTGGTATCGAGTATCGCTGACAGGCTAAAAATAGGTATCGCGATACACATGCGATACCAGCAAAATAAAACTATCGCGATACTGACAAAAGTATCGCGATACAAAAGTCCTGTCAATATCTGATTACAAATACAGCCTGTACAGTATGTGCTGTGATTTTTTAAAAGGATGAGATGACCAATGCCCTGGCAACGATGAGAGTAGACTATGATGCAATCCAGGTCAAGACCCTGGAGGACTCCAAGAACCCGATCCTCGATAAACGCAAGAAGAAGACGGATAAACGCTAAGTGGCACCGCTTGCTGTCATGCGAATGGAAAACAGGCAGTCGTAAATTGAGAGATGTCTGGCTTTTTTGTGAATTCCTAGAATTAACCTTACGTTTTTATTGTTTTTGCACTTCTGTGCATTTTGGACAACTTGTATCTTGTGTTAAATTTTATTATTCAAATGATTCATGAACAATGGATTTTAGTATTTCATCTCATCATCTGTCAATTTTGCTGCTACTTTTCAGTGCGATTTCTGGATTTTGTGGGTTTCAATTAACTTTAATTGATGGTTTCACTCTAGTACAACTTCTTTTGGCAATTGATTTTCAGTATCTGACGATGCTGGTTTTGGCAGCTGCAACAGAATTTGTGATTTCTATGACATTGCTGCCTTAACCACTCTAAGGCACAGTTGAATTCAGCCATGTTCTTGTCATCTGTTTGTTGTTCTTAACACAGCCGGCCAACTGGCATATTACACTAGGGTTCTGACACTGAACATCCTGATTTTTTTAGCATCAGAGCTGTGTTGTAGCCACTGAAATTCGTCCAAATTGTATTACAGATTTCGCTTACTTCTATTTGATGAAACCTAACCTTGGTCTGGACTTCTGTCTTCTAAACTACCTTTAACTTATTCCCAGTTCTGCATTATTACTAAAACTGAATCATGCAGCTGGTGTAATTACTGTTCATGATTTATTATTACTGTTATTTTTATTATTTTTGCTATTTCATTTGCTTTGTCGTATAAGTTAACATTGCAGATATTGACGCTAAACTATTGCCTGACTTCTGAATGCTTTTAGGTAATTATGATCACAGTTTAGTGTGATTCAGTATATAATTATGTGTAAATTTAAGAAAAATCATGTAACATTGTCATAGCTGTCAGTTTCAGGTGTCATTCAGAGTATGTTTTAGAGGCTGAGAAGTTTTTAGTTTAACCCATTAATGACGAGATGCATTGATTTCCATACAGTTTAGTGTACGCTCCTCGTTAAAGGGTCAAAACTGGTTTGAAGGTATGTTGAGTGCTTGAGAAATTGAGCTTGGCTGCCACTGGTTATGAACTCAAAATGGCAAATGTGTTGCAATTGAGTGGTTGTTGACGCGTGTAATTATTTGGTTACAATTTTTCATGTATTTCTGTTCCAAATCACTGATCCTTATTGTGCAGTTTGTTTCACATGCATTACTACTGCAGTGTTTGGTATCTGATTCCATGCAGGTCCTTCTGTATAGGGCAAAATCAGACAAGTTATGCCCAAATTAGACCAGAGGAATTTCTTGCACCTGGAAAAACCTTGTGAAGGAACATAGTAAGGAGATTCTTCCTGACTATAGTGTACAAATCTGTCGTTTTAAGCTTAGCAAGCTGAATAGGAGGTTCTCCAATATCAGGTACAGTGCTTCTTCTTTAAGCGTTCAGTGTAAATTAAAGGATTGACTGGCTTTAAGGTGTGTTTAACTGTAGTCAAAGTCCACGAGAGGTTACTATTCATTGCCATGGTTTGATATGGCATCTGATCTCCAGGTCACTTTCGTAGGCACACCACAGCTTGTGCTGAAATGTAGTGTGTTAGCATTCAACCAGTTGGCCAAGGTATCTTGTGGTTGATTGAATGCTGAATTGGCTGTGGGTTCAGGCTTTCCAAGATGAAGGCCATGCACAAGAACCCAGCACAAGTCCTTTATGGAAAAGAATATGCCTATCACCATCTTGTCATGCTGGGTCTGTGCATGAAAATAAAAATGTTTTGTTTATAAGTAAGTGTGATAATGATAACTTGCTGAGTTTTGAACTGCTTGCAAGTACATGTTAAATTCTTTTAGTGTTAAATTCATTTGGGGCATATTCATCCGGTTGTTGAAGGAAAATACACTTGTTTCCTTCACAGTTTCAATGTTTTCTTTACTAATGTATACTATTGTGCACATAATTTTTAAGGACAGCATTGCTAACACTTTTTACTGCTTCAAGTCCATCTGATGTAATAATTGCCTACACGGTTTTTTTGCATGGCTATAGTCCGAGGTTTGATTCTTAATTTTGTGTATATCTGATTTTAAAATGTGGCATTGTCTTTGTCTGTGAATAATATGCTGTTCTCTGAATTTTTGTGTATTGGCATGTTGACTTTGGTGCAAAGCACAATTATTCACAATTTTCAAGTCTTGAGAATATACTATGACAAGACTTTATAAATGTGAACGAGCATCATAAATAATGCTGCGTGTACAGTTGCCGTTAGTTTATTGCAGTTAGTGGAGGTATGCTACATGTATATCAATGGAATAATGAAAGCCTTTTTGTTAATGGTATTTATCTATAACAATTCCACTGTGTAAACTTAGAAGGTTGTAGTACAGGTAAGAATAATATACAGTACGTGTGATGGTAGTTATTACATTAAATTTTGAAATGTCTCTTAGATTCTGCCTTTTCTAACGACTTCTTTGAAAGCATAAAATTATTTTAAAATAATCTATTGCTTGGTGAGGCTTCATTGCAAATTCAGTCTGTCTTTCCCCATATCCAAAGACACCACATGCCAGCAGTATTGTTCAATGCCGAAATTTTGAATACTGGCCAAACAATGTAAAGTAAAACTGAGCATGATCATTAGTATGACGGTTTATATTCATAAGTTTGCTCAACAAGTTATTTTAACACTTTCCAGGTTAGATATACTGAAAACATTTCTTTCTTTTTGTTCTACAGTAACCAAACAATAACTAATTGCTGAAAAGTGAAAAACACTCAACATGAAGACATGTTTATTAAATCATAATGCAACAATAAGTTGTTTAAATTTGCATTGTTTAGGATATTAGTGCTAACAAATTGCCAATTTCCAAGAGTAGCCAGTGCTAATTGCTTCTGCCCAATGAGAGGACTATGTACTTAAGAGGCATGTGTTGCTAACAACAGAACATTGATTTTAACTGGATAGAGACTTCTGAACTAATGTATTTCCTTATATGGACATATAAGGAAATACATTAGTTAATCCCCATATAATTTATAATGTTTGTTTTTGAATTGCACTTAGAGAAACAGTTCTAAACAAGATGTAAGGCCTAACTCTTAATGGCCATATTTACTTTTATTTAGCTACTTAAATCAATCAAATCAGGACATATAAACAGCTTCAGCTGGAGTCATACTCCAAACATTACTCGTTGCAGTCACCTCTCTGATCAACTGACATTTTACTGTAGATCTTGTAGTTCATCAGTTTCTAACCCAAAATACCAAAACAATTGACATTAATTGCTGTTGATCTCTAAAGAATTAATGTTATGCTGTAATAATGTTTTAAAGAGTGAGGATTTGCAATGTTAATCAATATTAACTGGGAACTACATATAGTAAATTGTTGAATGGAATTGTTTTGTGTCAAGCAATACATGATATGTAGACTGTGACATTCAGCCTTAGAAAAAGAACTATACTTTGCCAAAGCTGTTCACTCGAAATGTTTAAAACACACACTCATACAGCTTATGAGAAACACATTTTTTTTGGACAGAATCTGACTTTCATAACAAAATGGTCTGTGCAATCACACGATAGTGCATGCTATAAAATGATTTGCTAGTGTTTTTGTTTGAAAAATGTTGAGCTAAAATGTCAGTGGCAGCGAACAGAAAACTCCTGCATGTTCACCGTTACAATCAGTTGGGAACTGGCTCAATAGCTACGCGATTTCCATATTGGCGCATAACATAGCATCAACACATGTCGGCAGCTACACTATGCGAATTCAGTTGTGCCTATTATCCAGTCCAAAGGGAGATACAGAAAAGGCCCATCCACATATTACGTACGCAAAAAATCGGATTTTCGGACCCCCCCTCTCCCTGTTGCATCACGTACATTTGAGCTTTCCCCACCCCATTGCAAAGGTTAAATAGCTAAAACATCTATAAGACATTGATATTACCATAGGCTATTTATTTTTGTTAAGCATCATATTTAACAGCTTAAATTTGTTAACCGTTATGAAGAAACAGTGTTGTAGGCAAGACCTTAAACTTCAAGACGAGACCGAGACAGTGAGATACTGAGACTGAGACACTAGGTTCAAGACAGTAAAAGGCAAGTAATCCTAAATAAAAGGCTGTAAAATACTAATCTAACAGTTTTCGGGAATAAGGTTCATTTGTAATTTCAATTTGAAACTTAATTATAATGTATAGTGTATAAATTCCCAAGAACAGTTTTTATATTGCCTAGTTTTATCTTTTTCGATATTCTTCTTCGGCCTATCTTCTGAATAGTATAAAGAAAGCACGTCTGAAATCTTCTAGACGATTTTAAACAAGCAAATTCGATACCAAATGAAATTATAAATTTGCACATATCCTTACTCACCCTGAGAAACTCAGAAGTTGTTCCGATCGTTTCGGTTATGGTGGTCTTACATCAATGACAAACTAATAGCCAATAGCTATTGTTTGTAATTAGGCCCGACTTCAAATTGCGTCAACGCAAACTTCGCATTTTCAGGTTCTCTCTCAGACATTTTTCCACCTTAAGACAATTGAATTGATTTCAGTATCATGTGACTCACGCGTTAACCAGAATTACCGTTTATCGTAAATTCCGGTTTCAGTTTCTAGCGCAAAATTGTAAGACAGTTAACGCGAAACTTATCGAGACTGCTTGTTCGAGACAGAATAAGACTTTCACTTCAAGACAGTTTCTAAAAATTCGAGACACTACCTCGAGACCGAGACAGCAGGCTTCCGAGACACTAAAAAACTGTCTCGAGACCATACAACTCTGTGAAGAAATAATACACTAACAACACTTGCATTTGAAACCGTTTTAATGTTACATAAAATTGATTAAGCAGGCATATAGTCTGTGATTAGGTTTACAGTTCTGATTTTCATATTCTGTATTGTGGACGTCATAATTAGACAATTATATTTGCATGCCTACATATTTTCGGGACACTCTCCCCCACCGTACGCAAAATCGTCGAAATTTGAAACCCCTCTTGCTGCGTACGTGATATGTGGACGGCCCCAAGCCCTTATAAAATTATTATTATTATAATATGGCCAAGGTACCATTCATAGGAAAAGACAATCAAATTCATTTTAGACAGTGTTCAGAGTAGCTAGTAAGACTTTGCCGTCACAACATAGTCACACATGTGACGATATTTCATCCTTTTTTATGATGCAGCAATATATACACATGTATATATTTAAAGGGTGAGAGTGAAAATCAATCACATTGACTCAACCTTCTCAGCAAATTCTTTAAGATCTCGCCTCATTGCGTATGCATCCTCTCCATCTGCATAATACTTCGGTTCAACTTCGCTGATCCTGAAACATGACGTCACAACAGTATCGTAAAACCTCTAGTAGAACAGAAGGTCAGTATTAAGATCCATTCTGTTTTAAGCCTAAATGCAGATTAGCAGAAACATTTAACAACTTACATTTTAATTCTGTCTAGCTTATAAAATACATGTCTACTAACAGCAGACACTAACATTTCATGGATAATAAACCAGCTCAACAGCATTGAATCATAGTAACTCCCAGACAATTTCAGTACTTAAAAGGCCGTTATTTCCATCAGGTCACAATCACCTGCATCTAAATTTGATACACTGTAGGGTAGTTCTTGCATTACCTAAACATCAACTTTGGGCAGATGACAAGACATATTTAGACCTTAGCGCTCTGTTGAGAGTGCAGACATCCATAAAGGGGAAGGTATGCGAAATGCAGACAGGGGATGGTCTGAAATAGTCAGCTTTTTGCAGACATCATCTATGGATGATCCATGCACTGTCTGATACAGAGCATTAGTTTCTGCTATTGGAGTCATTATGTTTAAAAGTATAATCTTCCACACAAAAAACAACAACAGTACATTACTGTTATAATGTAAGAAAATCAAACAAATGTAAGTTACACAAAATGACAAAAATTTAAGTCCCATAAATTTAACAATTACTTGACCTGCTATTGAAAATTCAATATATCTTCATTTCTAGGACAATTCCCAGCTCTTATCTTGTAGAACTAGTCCTTATAAATGTTAATATTTATCTTACTATTGTGTTAAATCAAACCACACTTTACACATCATCAGAAACAACACAGCCAGTTAAACGACAGGATAGCTATCTCTAATTATGCTGAAATTCTTGAAATTTGATATCACTCTTCTTCCAATATCTTTTGCTCAGAAGTTCACACGCCTCAACAGTTGTACTGCAGAGCAATTGTGCGCGAATGGCTTGCTCAATGTCCCTACACAGTGACCGACGCCTCAGACGAGGGTCGAACCCACTCACTCAGCGCACACTGAATGTGACGGGCCGACTGCTCTAACTGATCAGCCACCGTGCCACATGACAATTAACAATAATCAGATTGTCAAATTCAACTTCAAAGCACTCACTGGAAGCGAAGTGTTTCTTTGTAGAGATGAAGTGCTGCTCGGTTGCTTTTCCTAACATGAAGGGAAACATATTTAGCATTGAAGCACTCAACCATTGCCCGTGAGGCCTGATCCATCAGTTTCTGGGCCAATCCAAGGCGCCTGTGAGACCGCTTCACAGCCTAAAATCAAGACAAACATATGCATGTCTCAACATCTCTACCAAAACACAGTATTTTACATCTTCAATTATGTCACAGAATCTCACATGAATTTAGTGCTAGCAGACTAAGTTACAAAAGTCTGTTACTTTCCAAGTCCAAGTCATGTTAGCCCTGTATACTCATTACTTTTCTGCCATACATTCCTTATTCAAGGACCCTCACATTCTGGTCATATCTAATGCAATATTTTCATTCATAACAGAGTTCTCATCTCATGCTCCCTCCCATTCCACAAGCACATCTTCTCTCTCTCTCTCTCTCGCTCTGTCTGTCTCTCTGTAGTTCAGTCTGATTGGCTCATCACATCACCTCACCTCTGTCTCAAACAATCTCCAGTTCCTCATGCAGTACCTCTCACTGACCCTCTCTGACTGAATACTCTAAATCTTCTATAGCAACATGTTATCAAAAGGTAGTGTGCATCAATCGATGGTTCTTCTCCAAGGGAAAACCACAGCAAAAGGTGCAATTTGTTCAAGAAGCCTAGTAAAATCCAAATAGGTCTCCTATAAAACTCATTCATCATGTTTCTCTGTGCACTTTCTTTAAACCTTTGAACCCTGAGCTCCCCAGTCAATCAACATCGTAACCATTAACGCAATACTATGCTGTAAAATTGTATCGTGTATAACCTGCCAAGTTTTCATGTGTAGCAATAACTGTATGTGTTCTGATGTATGTAACTTGCTGCGGTTTGCCAGTCTGCTAAATAAATGAATATAATAATAATAATAATAATAATGATTCCTAAGGAATTTTGAACCCAACAATATTTGTAGTTATTGCTACATGGGAAAACTTGGTAGGCTATACACAATATAAGTTTTCTACCGGTTGGAACACAGCAGTTGTTTACAAAACTGATGTAATATTAATTGACCACTTTGATTGAGAAACAGTTCCAATAACTTTTCAACATTGGTGGACAGGTAATTAGGTGTAAACATCATTTTCACAGTCCAAATCAGCAGAGCTGAATGGTCGGTTGCCTGCCACAATAGACTTCATATCTGATGCCAGCAACATGTTGCTAATTTCCTCAGCTATAAATATTTGTAAGTTCCTCGTTTTTTTTCTGTTTCTCACTACTGGCATTGGTTTTCTTATATTTATATTCCATACTGAAAGATTATTCATTTACGTTGTTATGTTTTGGTTGGCTTACTGGAAATGATCATAGATATAATCAGCCCATCTTTTAGGCATTTCTGGTTTAGCCGCCTACATGACAGGCCAGCCCTGTTGGGTTGAAAGGGGATAAAATCCCTTTCCCAGAGTGTTCATCCATCCTCTTCAAATACTTTTCCCTATTCCCAATGAAATTTTACTCCTATTCTGTTTCTCACAGTTTAAAACAAATCTGAGTGCAATAAGAAAATTTGACTTCCTCATTCCATACCAGAGATGTAATATGACCATGTGGCACGGCATCTTCCGGATCTTCTTCCCTTGAAACATACAAAAAAACATAACATCAAAGACACAAATTCTTATCGACATTATCTATATATTATAGTATTAATTACATATATGGAACTGTACATATGTATATTTGAATGAAGACACCTAATAAAGTGCTTTTTCAGATCTATCAACAGCATTGCATACATGACCTTCTGCTGCTCTAAGCAAGTGCATTCAAATGTTATACTGGACAAAGTTGAATTCACATAAATTTATCAAAAAGCAAAGGAAGCAATTTGATGTATTAACTCCATTATAGACAGAATCAAATGTGGGAACAAATGTTGCCAACAAAACTTTAATGCAGGTAAAGAGCAAAATAAACATAACCAAAAGTAATTTTACATACATTTTTGCCAAAACGTAGCCAACGATTTTGCCCTTGTCATCTTCAGCAACGTAAGACAGCTTTAACACAAACAGGAAAAAATAGAAATCAGATACTCATTGCAAAAAACAGGAGATTAATTCAAAACCATGACATGGGTATTAACACAATGAACAGCCACACAATACCAAACACCATAATTGTTGTCCAAAAATCAACACTACAATCTACAAAAATGTACCATACTAATTCATAATCTGACAACTTCAACAGCATCTCTACAACAAAGTTCAAGGCATCAGGCGATGATAGTTCCCAATATTCAGGGAGTGTTCAGTTGGAAAGCAAGAGGGAAGTCCAAGATATGGAACAATCTATGCACAGTGTAAAAGAAAATAAGTACAAAATGATTCTGTAAAGTTAATGTTAATTTGTGGAGAGTGCAGGTCTTAGGGCAACAATAGAGAGACATAACCACAGAGAGAAACGTTCTTATCCATGATATCGTAATCCTAATGCACAAGTCGTGAATTGGAAAAACAATATTCTTCAAATTTATGATTTACTTCAGTGCTTTTTCCTGGCGGAATGCGCAGAAAAAGTGTTTCTTAAAACTTTTTAAGATGACTAAATAATAGAAATTATAGCTGTCCAAAAACTCTGGAATTTGATAAAAAAAACTTTAAAATTTCAATTTTTACACTCTAAAATTTATAAGTAAGTGATTGTGATCATTGTGTCCCATAAAATTTATTTTATTTGGTAGCTAATTTTATCATAATTTCTTTAGAAAATACAGATGCGTTCCGGTACATTTTCTATAAAAAAAACACTGATTTACTTCAACATGTTCCTTTAGTTAAACATACTACATGAAACTGTATGAATCCCAGGCTTTCCAAAATCCTATAAAATACATTCAGTAATCAGTACTAGTATTAAGAGTCTTCAAGCAATAACTATTAGCAGAATTCAACCTAAACATAGAATTGATTGAGCTCTTAACAAACCTGAGGCCATGACAATCCATGATAAAAGTAATACTTCATCTGATAGTTTTCAGGCAAGCACAGCAGATTACAGTGCTGCATGTTCATGAGATCATCAGGCTATAAAATCAGAAATAAAAATTAGCTCAGGCATTCCAAACGAATACTTAATAACAGTTTGAATTATAAAGTAGCCACACAAAGTTCTGTCAACAGTTAAATAATAAAGTAGTCATGATGTAAAGCACAGAAGATAAAAATGATGTGTTTTCTGATAATTGCATCAATACTGAACAAAATCCAAGTGCAACCCTAGGGTTCCATTCTTGAGGTTCCAGTGACCATCAGGAATAAATGTGTACATAATGTTTAACTTTAACTACCACTGGTTCAACTCTCTTGAATAACTTGCCTAGCAACCAAAGATAAGCATTCCAAAACATTTATTTTCTGGTTTCTCCACGTACATCTTACTTACTTACTTATGACAGTTTCTGGTAGTTTTTAGCCCTCGGATTTCTCGTGCAGTCTCTGGTGACTATGCTTACAAATATGGCAAACAACAAGCGGTTGGTTTTAGGATCTTCGTTTTGTTATTACTTTAACAGCTGATAGAGAAAGATATTCCACAAATTTCTGTTCCAGTGTTCTCACCAAACACTACTATATAATGACCACATTGTCTTTGCCGGTAATTTATGATTCTAGCGTCCAAGAAATGTCTGCATCGTTTAGGTCACAAGTGAGATAGATTATTAAAAAGTACTTAGATCCAACTTCTATTTAAGCAATATTATTTTAATCGATCTAGCTACCACTTAGGTATATTTCTTTCCATCAATCAAGCTTCCATTTAGATATATTTCTTTTCATCAATCGAGTTTTTGATACACGACTTTATTTACATCCATCGTATCGACATTCTCACATCAAACAGGCTACGCTAAAATAGTACTAAAATACACTTTTACCAAAAGAAATAAACATAAATGGAAGCTGGATCGATGAAAAGGATCATATATCTAACTAGAAGTTGGATTGATGAAATGAATTATGCTGTTTTGGGACAGTTCTGCGTTTTTCTTGAGTACATTGCTCGCTGTACATTTTGAGACGCTAAAACCATAAATTACCATCTTTGCATTGTCCCAGTGGCCAGGAAGATAAATGACCACCGTCCTCATAATGACATAGTCCGAAGCTAAGAAACTTAAATCGCTAATACTTCATATTCATGGATGCGCAGCGTCGCGGCGCTAACCACAGAAAATGTTCTTCTGCACCACACTGCCTTACAGAGTCAGTTCCACATGTAGCACACACGCGCATCTGAATAACTAGATGGCTATAATTACAGCTAACACAATGGCAAGAAAACTCCGCTGAATCACTGAAAAAGTAACAACAATAAATATAAAATAAGTCTAATACCCTTGCGTTTCGTATATTCATTTTTACTTGGCAATATTTAAAAAATCAACACTAAATAATAGCGGAACGTTTCAAGGCTTCCCCTTGAATATGCCATAGATGTCTACAATGTTTTGTGACTAGAAATTACAGTCCATGGTGCAAATTTTAGGTTGACGAGATTATCTTTGATATTATTATAGAAATTCATGATTACACTAAGCACAAAGCAATATTCTTGCGTTATTTTTCAAACGACAGCTCAACTTCTAAATATCAAATTCTATTCACAATATTGATCTCGGTCGTTGCACACGTTGAACACGGAATTCGGGTAATAAATGTTCGAAGGCAGAGGACGGGAGAGGGAAGACAACAGAGAAGGAAGACGGAGACAGAAGAATTGGTTCTCAACTTCCCACAAAGGCGCATGTCTTCTGTGACACTATTAAGCTCTGTTATGTTATGTTGATTGAAATTAAGACTTATTACTAAAAGTCGCTCTTAATAATATTAGGCTCTAATAAGCTCATGTTCTTTATTAATTCAAGCTGACACAGATATCACTATAAGATTCGGCTACATGAGCACCTCGGATTACGAGTGGCGCTATAAAAGTTTTCAATTACAATTTCAGTTGGCCTACAATTACAATGACATATAGGCCTAGCAGTAGGTCTATAACATACGAAAACAAGTCTAACGTAGCCTACAGGAGCCAAATCTACGTGTGACAGCCATGCAAGACGCTATCCAACTGCTCATTTTACCAACGCCGCCAAGCTAAAGAAGCTGAGTTGATCTTAACGGGGCATACAGCGGGAATCAATCTCTATAGCAGTCCTAACTTCTATTCTCGGTTTCCCAACTTTCGCCATAAACGTTACTCGCTTTAGTAGCTATTCTGTCACCTCTGGTCCCTGGAAACCGGACCTTGGACGCCTTTATTTGGACACAGTCCCTCTAATTCACGTGAATAAGCTGATGCCATGGATGCTATTGATTGTTGAGTGGCGCTTTAGAAGTTTGGAGAGTATGATTACGATCCCGCTCCTGGATCGTAGGACCTATGATCTCTCTCTCTCTCTCTCTCTCTCTCTCTCTCTATATATATATATATATATATATATATATATATATATTCAATTTGCAGATCCAGTTATTACTCTATTCGTGACATACGAAGTAGGCTAATCGACAACATAGGCCTACCCCTGCTGAAACGCGAATTTTACTGGCTAACACACTTTTCTCTAATCATCTAGAATCTAGATTATTGTAATTATCTCCTGTTTGAGATCACAAAAGTACTGAAGCTGCAAAGACAACAAAACTGCCCAGCCAGGGTTGTTGCTGGTTCTCATAGGTGGGATTATATAATTCCCGCTCTTAAATCACTGAATTGGCTTCTTGATGAGCAACGAATTTAATTTGAAATTGGTGTAGGCCTAATTACCTATAAGACATTTTCTTCTGGTAAGCCGAGGTACATGTGCTTACGCACTTTGCTTGTCTCCCAGAGTCCCAGGGTCGTCATCACTCGACTAGGTCTTCCGATTTCTTGTCTCTTGCTATACCTCATGGACAAGTCGTGGTAGGCCTATTATAAGGCTTTCTCTGTTGCCAGTCCAAACTTAGTTCTGGAATTCATTACGTCTTGCCGTTCGGGTCGCTGAGTCTTTAGCTTCTTTTCGATCTCGACTTCAAACCTTTTTATTTACCCTTTCCTATCCTTCTTAGACTGCCTTTCTGTCTCTTTAGGACTAACCTTTTGGATTTGACCTGATTTCGGATGTTTTGGTGCGCCGTCGCTTAACTATTGATGCCCTGTGCATTATTATGGCGGCGCTATAGAAGTTTTTTTAGTCATAGTCATAGTCCTGTTTGATGTTCTGTTAATCGCACCAGAAGGTCAAAATATCTAGTTAACTTTGACGTTAAATTTAGACAGTTTTTATTTTTAAACGACGCTCACTGATTAGTTGGTTGACAGAACTGCAGAAGACTATAGCTATCATATTGAGTGAGACAGATTGACCAAAGCAACGGCATAACGATCGCGTGGACGTAGTCCTATACTAAGGTATAGGCATATATATGCGCAGCTGCAGGCCTATATATATAAGCTAATGCATTCCTTGTTTCGTAATCGACATGTACTGTAGGCCTATCATTAGCAAGGGCAACTTGTCTGCTCGAAGGGTCGTATTCATGTAGGCCTACAGCGTACGTAGTGTCACCATCAGTTCCTGAACCCAGCCTTTCGATACGAATGACACGTTCTCTATTGTTCCGATTGTCATTTGACAAGTCCTAGTCCAGGGTTCGTGTCTTTATTTCAAATAGGCCTATTATATAGGCTAGGCTAGGCCTACCTGCTCAGTCTTGGTATGCATTTGTTTTCATTTCCATCGAATCCTGCACGTATACAGGTCATAACCTAGTGCAGTAATTGCGAAGTGGATTTCGGTCAATTTAGGCCTTCTGTCATTTCCTCCTCATGTCCAAATCACTGGAATCTCCGCTTAACGATTAGGCCCTACGTAATGCAGATCTCCAATTTCTCAATTTCTCCACGAGTCCATCATGTCCAGTGTGTCCATGGCCATCCAACGATTGTCTCATGTCATATAAATATCCTTTGTGGCTACTATTAGGCAATAGGCTTGCCGCATGCGTAATTACTTATCGTTAGACCTAGGCCTAAGGTTCCAGGTAGGAATTATCCGATTTTCCGGATACACAATCAAACACGCGCCTGAGAAGTCAGTATCTCTGCTATCTCTACTTCTGATGACGTTGAAGATGATGTTGCTGCTGCTGTTGATTATGAGGATGGTGAATTGGTGATGATTATGATGACAATGATGACTACGATGATGAAGATGATGTTGCCTAAATCATGTGACATATAGCGAACATCATGCGTGACTTTTCAATGCATTTAGTGTCACCTTTGCATATTTAGCTCCATAGGCTATTTTTACGTTTATAGGCCATTCTGCATTAGCAATATATATATATATATATATATATATATATATATATATATATATATAATTAGATACACATGTACAATATTATGCGTATATAACATATGCATGTACATCCTTATAATATATGTACATGTGCCTATAAAGCCCTATATTACATACTTGAAGCGTTTATGAAGGTGTATACAAACATTAAGCTGAAAGTAAATTCCATTATACCATGCATTGCCACACATACACGTATGCAGATCGACATGTAGGCCTAGGCATACATGTACTGCCTTCAATCGTGCGTGCCAGATGCGTGCGCCGGTTGTACTACAAAATATCACTGTCTACGCGTGGTGCACGCGCCGCCGCTGTCTTTCCTACAAATGATGTGAGCATGGCGCCGGTTGTCTTATTTACAGTTTTACTTCAGTGATGGCTGCGATGCCATAGACTTAAGTCCAGTCACGTGATCACAGCCGTCCATACTTCTGAGAAAATATAAACGTGATTAAAGAACGATGAACTTGTATCAATTCAGTCGCATCAAGTCGCATCAATTAAAAATACAAAACCACACAGTCTTGCAGCTCTTGCTCTAGTCTATTATAGCAGTGGCATTATATTACTAGGACAATCCAGTATATGTACCGCTGTTTGATTGATGACACACCATTAATATTATGCTACCATGAATTAGATAATTAATCATTGCTGGTTGGGTTTTGCACATAGCCGGTACATAACGTCGGCCTACTGATGTACAAGGGTCCAGCCCAATCTTCTGGTTTCACGCAGAAGAAAGTGGCATGCAATAGGGCCTATAATATTAATGGACTCATTGTAAATTATAACAAATCAAAATCAACACATTATTTTCTATAGCCGTTTGAAGAGACTATGTAAAAGAATTTTTTTTTAAAATGGCAACGGCAATTCGTGCTCTGGCTACACGTGGAAGGGTAAACAAGGGAATTAGGGATCAGGGATTCCGCTTAATACGGGCACAAAATGTACAGATGAAAGGGGAAAAGACAGCCATACTAAATTCCTCCACTGGATGCACTCTGCCAGCGCCAGTCCCAAGCCTGGATAAAGGAGGAGTGCGACGCTAATGGTCCATGTTTTCACACAGTGTCGTTAAACTGCAACTACCGCACAGCCATTCTAAACTAGTTAGATTGGAATATGCCTTGGGCAGAAAATCAAACGAAATGAAAACAACTTAAGACTTGTAACTTGTTAATAAAATCCAATCAAGACTAAAGCCTGCAAACTTAAAAAAATGTAGTAAAGACAGGTATATATATATATATATATATGCATCAATCGTCAAAAATAAGTAAATGAATTTCATTAACTAGCTCCTCTGAAAATCAAAAGGTTCGGTGAGGTACAAATAGCTGGAGGGATATTAATTTATGCTAAGATTATTTTCAACCTTAGTAAATATGCTGCATCATAGCCTTTTCTACGGCATGATTGGCTATTTCATGTTTCAATATGATACTATGATGAAAACTAAACAACCATTGCACCATGCAGAAATAAAAATTCAAATGAGCAAATCAGTGATAATATGTGCATAAATTGTCCCTATTCATCTCTACTTAACTTATCAAAGATCGGTACCAACCACAGTTGAACCACCTGCCAAATGCCGCCATCTCAGACAACAGGCTGCATGATACGGAAACAACCAAGACACAATCAAACGATTACTGATGAACGAAAGTTTTATTAAATAAACGAAGCTATAGTAGAAATAAACTTTAAAGAGGCCAGCGGCTGTAGCGGCCACAGGATATTATTACACAGTGGAATACTAGCCTATTACTAACCTATTACTAGCCTATTACTTCCGTACTAATAAACATAATGGTGTAATATAAGTTCTTCCCAAAACACGACAAAGTGAAATTTAGCAGTTTATGAGGTATCGACTTATGGATTTTTCATTTAGCAATTATGTCAATAATTGGATTGACTGTTTCACGCGCCAACCAACGCCGCCACCGAAAGCCATCGTGCAGCAGCTGCGTGAACCACATTTCTAAGAAATCGACGCCGAAAACTCACATCGGCGCATATGTCTAACAAATATGACTGGCCTAAATATCTGGCCAAACAGTAACAGCAGCACGTATCAGCATAATATATATAACGGAACATTCAATAAAGTTACAATACCGTGCACTAAATTATTGTATAAGGCTTGGCGATCTACCAGTCTTGTTATACCATAGAATCGCTTCGCACCCATGTAAAGCATTTTTGAACTGCGCAAACCCTGAACAACGACTGTGACGAATTCTCTTGCAAGACAAATAAACGCAGATAATAAAACGTGCCAGACTGATCCCCCTACAGTCTTCAACGCCTTTGTTCAGGTCACATTGAAACAGTCAGAGGCGGCGATCCCTGGGTGGGGGGAGGGAGGGGGGAGACGTCGAGGGGAACAAGTCCCACACCGTTTACAAGCAGGGATCACGTCATACGTGTTTCCCCCCACATTTCCTATCCTCTCATTGGGTGTCCCTCACCGCCTCTGGAAACAGTTACAATATGCTGACAAAGCAACCCCTAGGAATAACTTTCAACATTTCTTCACTTCTATGCATACGCACGCCAAGTAGGCTATATATATATATATATATGTATGTATGTATGTATGTATGTATGTATGTATGTATGTATGTATGTATGTATGTATGTATGTATGTATGTATGTATGTATGTATGTATGTATGTATGTATGTATGTATGTATGTATGTATGCATGCATGTATGTATGTATGTATGTATGTATGTATGTATGTATGTATGTATGTATGTATGCATGTGTATCCGTTGGGTGATACTAAGTTTATTTAGCAGACAGTAATAATTGATGACCCGACGAAGTTCAGTTCATTTGATGACGTGTACATTCGCCATGTGGCTCCACCTATCCGTCCGCACACGAACCCAACATATCTACGATGCTATCGACGCCACTCGTCGTAAACACCGATTCGCCGGCATGACTGCGTTGAAACGTGCAGTGCATTTACCGTAATTTCGAGATGTGGACGCATGAAAACCTGTTCGTATAACTAAATATAGGCCTAGCCGTACGCGATCGCTCACTTGTGTACGGTGCGGGAGTGTGTGTGTGTGTGTGTGTGGGACAGACAGACATACAGACAGACGGAGACAGAGACAGAGCGAGGGAAGAACGAACGAAACATATATACATCTGTATGAAATCGCTGTTGCACTCAACGCGATCTCGCCTGGACTGGAAATGCATTTGGTATCGCACAGGCGGATCTTCTTCATACGAAAGGGGTCTCTTGCGTGTGGAGGGGGCCTCTCTGGCTGTGGTGGGGTCTTCTGCGTGTGTTGGCAGCCGCTCCGGACTACGTCAAATTAGTCTTTTTCAGCGACTCGTGAGCGCCTCCTAGCAAGCGCCGAACATCGGTTATTAGTAGGCTAAAGGAGGCGCGTGTAGTCCTTCCAAGAACGAAAGCCATTTCGCATAATATGCACTGGATGAATTGCTGGAATCTCTGCCTCGACGTTCGTCAGTACTATATCCCGAAGCAGTTCCGGCGGAAGTTCGTCGGCGCCGGAAGCGAGAAGACGAAGTGCAGAGCCGGAAGGAAGTCCGTCGGAGTTATATATAGCCTATACTGCGGCGGAGTGATACGACGCCATGGGGCAAATTACCAGCCGTCGCTTTCGGCGCCATGAGGAGGAATCGTCATCGTCATCTGAAGGTGAGGGCATGAAGTGTGAGCACGGACAGGGTAAGCATTTGAGGTTGAGCACGTGCATGGTGAGCACACTGCAGTGAGCACATGCAGTTTGAGCACATGCATTGTGAATATCTGCCGAGTGAGCATCTGCACGGTGAGCAGTGAGCACCTATAGGGACAGCACCTGTAGAGTGAGCACAGGCAAGGTGAGCACAGGCAAGGTGAGCACAGGCAAGGTGAGCATCTGCACGGTGAGTAAATAAGTAAGTATATTCTTTAATCAGAAGTCTGCATACGGACGACATGTACAGAGATAAAGTTCCGGTTGTCTTCAATTGGAAAGAGTGACATTGTGTTTTCTCTCACGAAGGTTATGACCAGTATTGCGAGTGGGAATAGGGAATGGCCCGGATGACATGTTTGGGGTCATTGTTACTTCATTCATTCATTCATTCCGAAATTTATATAGCGCCCCTTCAAGAAACCTACTCAGAGGCGCTTTCAGCCAGGCTGCGGCCAAACAGAAATGACTTGCGGATACGATAGAAGGCTGGCAGATTATTCCTAGGGAGCATGGGCAGCACTAGCGGAAGTTCATTCCCTGTTATAATAGCATGGAACGATCTGTCATTTAATGCATCTGCCAGATGACTGGGATGAGTTACGTTGGCCCCAATTTCTCAGTTTAAATGCTTTTATCACGATATGCTTAAGACATATTATTATTATTATTATTATTATTATTATTATTATTATTATTATTATTATTATTGTTATTATTATTATTATTATTATTATTATTATTATTATAATTATTATTATTATTATTATTGTTATTATTATTATTATTATTATTATTATTATTATTATTATTATTATTATTATTATTATTATTATTATGATAAATCAATCGGTCTTAAAGACGGACAGAACAACCAATCGATCAGTTGTTTGTTTTCCAATGGTGCTCGTGATGTGAGGTCGACTTCTCCATCCGTGGAAAGACTGGAAGAGAGAGGATGGGCGATCGGTTCATCCATTCACGCCACCCATAATCACATCTGCATCTCACTAACAGCTCGATCAGAATAACAATTCAATCTGGCAGCTATTGTTCAAGAGATGCTCAAGATTATCTCAGAAGGCTGAGATGCATCCACTGCAGCTTATCTCGTCATCTCAGGCTTAGTATTTTATTCTGAAAGTCAACGGACATCCCTCCGTGTGGCTCTGTGTGTGTGGCTCTATGTGTGTGTGTGTGTGTGGCTCTGTGTGTGTGGCTCTGTGTGTGTGTGTGTGTGGCTCTGTGTGTGTGGCTCTGTGTGTGTGTGTGTGGCTCTGTGTGTGTGGCTCTGTGTGTGTGTGTGTGTGGCTCTGTGTGTGTGTGGCTCTGTGTGTGTGTGTGTGTGTGTGTGTGTGTGTATGCGCACTTCAGTTTGAAAGTGCCTGGACGAAACGCATGTCGAGATATCTCTTCTGATTATTCAGTCAATTTTCTCCCGATTAGAGACAAAGCGAACAATGATATGTCTACGCGCACACACAACCATGCACACACAGACACATATATACAGACAGTCAGACACACAGACGCTTGCATGCATTATGTACTCTTCAGGCATATCGGTGTGAACACACACACACACACACACACACACACACACACACACACACACACACATATATATATATATATATAATGGATGGTGTCGAAGTTTAGTTCAATCAAATAAGTGCATATATATATATGTAATCATTTATATGTATACATATGCTTGTCAGTATTTATTTAGACACATTGGCACGCGTTTTGGCCTATATAATATATTTGTTAAACCTCTAAGTTATTATTGGGCTTTCTAGCCTATGATTGCCAAGTACGATAACGGATTTAAAAAAATATGCTTAATCATATACATATATATATATATATGCGTTATCGTAAGATAGCAAGTGTATAATAGGTTCAATTGTTAACCAAACTCCAGGGGCTTCGTAAGCGTTGCATAGTTTCAGCCAATTATGCGTCTGTTTCCAGCACCTTTGGACTGACCGACTGTTTGACCACAAAGCAGGCGAATGAAGGCGGAGATAAAGGCAAAGCAAGGAGAACGGAATCTGGGCAGTCAGATGGTTTATAAGTGATCGACCGAAGGCAGTTTTAACCAAACTCTGGTCTCTCTTTGTCTATATAACGCTGACTAATCGGGCAACACCAATTACACCAGTAATATCGGATGATATCGATAGCTATTGTTGTAAAAAAATGACGTCTTTAAACTTCAGTTACGAGGCAAGCAGATACGTGTAGGTGTTTAAGTTAGTGAATACGGTAAGAAATCGTAATCGCGATCTCCAAACTTCTAAAGCGTCACTTGAGAGTCAAGCGCTGGGCACCGGTTTATCCATGAGCGCTGCGTCGAGTCTGACGACTTAGAGGAGTTGTCCAAAGGGTAGTCCGAGGGAAGTCGGAATCCGGTTTCTATAGAGGGTCGAAGGAGGAGGAAGAAGAGCTGTCAATGGGTCACTTAGGTCGAGGATTGAATGGCGAAGATCAGGTGAATCTGGGTAATGGTTCCCGAAAAGTGAGAATTAAGATTCGAGTGGAAAGCCCAATGAGCAGATGATGATGGGTGATAGACAATGATGGCTCAGGAGCAGAAAAGGTGGTTGAGATGAGAAGTGATCGGAAGTCGAGGAAGACTGAGACAGAAGAATAATAGGGCAGAGGGTATAGGGTAGGGTGGTTGGTGAAGAGTTCGCGAAGCTAATTGTGGGGGGAGTATTGTCAGAAGTTGTGGAACAGTGTTTGGACATAAAGTGGATTCACTATGCGATTTTAGGCCAATGTATTGATTCGAGGATAGGAATAATATTAATTATGATCCAGCTTATTGGAGGCTCAATTGACTCTGCTCTGACCAGGGAGTTTTGAATGAGCTGTGGGCGGGTGAATTGTATGTATTCAAGGATGGCCCTGAGCCCTGGATGGGGAAAAGGAATCGCAGTAATCGAGTTTTGTCTGGACTAAAAGCTTTGCGTGGACAAAAATCAGGCGACAAATCACTGGATCGGCCAGGCCAAGTAAATTAAACAGCTAACACTTCATTCATATTCCTTAAGCTGTATCTCAGGCAGCTTTGTGGGACTGATATTCTACTTTGCAATATCATGGTGATTGTTATCATCGCATTGAAACTGAGACTGCAGTCTGTAATGTACAGTAATTCGCTTATTTATTTCATTCCAATATTTATTTAAATCAAAATCCTGATCAATGGCTGCTATGGGGATCTATGAAGTGGTCTAAGCAGTATTTCCGGTGAAGCCGTCTGCTTTGATGTGCTGTGTGTCTAGTCACGCAATAGCGATCGAAAGTTTCGTCGATTAGAAGTATTGCTGCGTGCAAGATGCAAAGGAAATTGAAATCATATAGGATTCCTAAAGATAGACATTTGAGACGGCATCGGACTGCAGCAATAAAACGTGACAAATGGCATCCTACATGTTCTTCAACGAGCATGGTTTGCGAGTAACATTGCAGGGCCGACGACTAGACAGATTTGACGATGTGCGGTAGGCTATTGAGGCATATGAGTTAATCGGCTTTGCTTGCAGTTTTCCTATCGCTTAAGCTCTAAGTCTATCCGTTTAACGAAAACTCCTTCAAGTCACAGCCCGACTAGATTATATGTAGGTCTCCCAGCTGGGCGGTTGCGGTGCCTGGACAGGGTCCTGCGTTCTGTCCACGTATCTCGCTATATATGCTGGATGTGCTACGCTGGCTCCCCTCCAGCAGCGAATCTCGTACCGTGTCATCGCTTTGGTCTGGCGATCCTTGCTTATCTTTGCGACCTCTGCTACCCTACTTTCAGTGCACCGGGTCGCTGCTCTCTACGCTCTACTTATCTGGGCCTACTCATCGTCCCATTTGCCCGCAGATATCTATACTAAACAATATCGTTCCTTCTCAGTGGTTGGCCCCTCGCTCTGGGACAGGCTCCCGTTGGCGTTGCGCTTGTTCCTCATGGTCCACTCAGACACCTTTTATACTCGTTTTGAAACTGTTCTTTTCCGTGCACTGTGCTAGGGTCAGGAGTACTCCTGAGTAGTAACCTTTGATGGGGTGCTATGTAAATCTTCATGATGAAAGAATAAATGAATGAATTCAATCAGCCTAACTCAAACTCTATAAGTTTGGCTCTAACTCTATCGATGAAACTCTAAGTCTATCGATTTAGCTCTAAGGCTATCTGTTTAGACACAACTCTATCGGTCAAGCTCTAACTGGATCGGTTCAGCTCCAACTATAGTAGCTCTAGAGGCCTTTTGAGCATATGGCTCATACTGGACCTATATAATGATCTACGAATCTTATAAACCTTGCTGAAACTATTGCTTTATGGCTATAAGGTGTACAGGCCCGTGTGTGCACATCTATTATAGTGCTTCTGCTCCACATGTCTCGAACATAAAACCTGTTCCAAATATATGTTTATATATATATATATATATATATATATATATATATATATATATAACATGCGGGGAATGTGTATACAAAATCGTTTCTCTCGCACTTCGATAACAAAACGTCGTATAATACAAAGTCTCGGCTTTTTCGCTTAAAGATTGAGTTCTGACCGAAGCACATATCCGATCAGATTGTTTGTAGGCGAAACACGGATCGAAACGTCAACTATATCTGTAAGATAATTCCACTGTTGTTCAATGTTCAGTGTGCAACGCAGAGTGCACCGCAACACGCACACGCACGCACACGCACATTTTAGACCAACAGACGTATACACTGGACGGAAAATCGGAACTGATGCACTTAGTGCTGTTTGCAAGGATTTGCACTCAGCGACCCATTCTCCCTTCTGCTGCTGTTGATGCGCCCTTGGGTAATGACGTCACCGAATATTCTACCCTATTAGACTATTCAATATAAACAAGCATATTAGTAGCTTATTAATCAGCTGCAATAGGGTAAAGCCAGGGACTAAGCAGCCAAGTCACAAGATGTCATTCAATGTATATGGCTCTCCTTCAAGGCTACTACTCAGGAGCGTCCCGACCCCCGCACGGGTAAAAAGAACAGTTTTAAGGTGAGTATAAAAAAAGAGTCTGAGTGGACCCTTGACATTAAGATGTCATCAAGTGTATGGTATGACAATGCTGTCGTTGGCTACCGCTTAAGCGTTTTTGATAGACGCTAAATATTCACAAATATTCAGATAGGCCTAAATACTAGACATAAATAGATCCATCGATCTGATTCATGCAACATGTTTCTATGTTGAAATAAAAGGCCCGCTATTGAGGTTTTCTATCATATTTATTACACTCTGCTTACAATATTTCTCGATGAATATAGTATGACAGATCATGACAGGCCCTATTAACGATTTCCTGCAGGGCAGTAGTTTCCATTGTTATGTTCAATATGTTGTATGGCTGTTTTAGTCCTGCTATATATCTTGGTACATGTATCGTTGACCAATCTATTCAACAGGTACAGCGGGGATGACTATATAATCTGCCCCAGAATCGTGTGCTACTTGAGACACAATGGTGCAATTTTATAGAATGTATATAAACATTAAGTGTTTACTTTGTTTCATGCTGTAAGCATTATGTTTATACTGGCTTGATTGTTTGTTTGCATAACTATATAAACTGTTAATGTAGCCTACATGAAAACCATTCAAAATAAACTTCAAACGATTATGATCCACACAACACAACACAATACGCGACAATAGAACGTAATACAAGTTATACAACACAATACAAATTATACAATACCTATATATATATATAATACATGTTTATGCACACGTAATCATAAATATATATATATATATATAGGCAAATATATAAGATGCTGTGTATGTATGAGTACAAATATTATGATATATAATGTGCTCAATGCTCACAAAGGAACGCAGGCAAACAGACAGACAGACAGACGTGTGTGACGATTATATATATATATTTATGATTATAAACATGCATAAACATGTATGTAAACGAGAGTACAGCATAGGTCTTCATAAATATACGTCTGCAAAGATAATATATACTGTATATAGGCCTAATTACATATGCGTTATACAAGGAAGTGTGCAAACGAAGATATGACATTAGAGATGTAGACCTCGAAGGGGCGCTATATAAGTTTTCATTGATTGATTGATTGATTGATTGATAACCTTTGTATATATATATATATAATATAGAGACTTGTTTCGACCAGTCTGACAATCTTCTACTGCAATTATTGTGACCACACACACTGGCATTCTTACACTTTCTTTCCATGTTTCCTGCACATAGAAAATGGGAAAGCGGTCAGAACTGGAATAGAGTGCCTGGAGAATATCAGAAGCGACTGCCCGCGAAGTTTGCCGAAGCCCGTTGCTGTATCAATCCGCGGGTGTATAAACAAGATAACCTTATAGACCCAGATCACAGATCTCTCTGTAGATCTATCCTTACGAGTGAGACAACGATATCTCTACCTCGCCTGCAAAAGTATACCTGTATACGAGACTATAATTATTATATAACCGTATCAATATTAATATTAATAATAATAATAACGATAATGACATTAATAATGATAATAATTAGAATAATAAAAATACTAATAATAATTTATAAAAGTATTATAATAATGGTAGTAGTAGTAGCAGAAGGAGTAGTAGTAGTAGTAGTAGTAGTAGTAGTAGTAGTAGTAGTAGTAGTAGTAGTAGTAGTAGTAGTAGTAGTAATAATAATAAGATGAGTAAACTGTCTACTGAGCCCAGGAGACTATCTACGGTTTGGTGAAAGTTATTGGTGCGTTATCCTCGGGAAGAGAGAGGGCCTCTCCTCGACCCTGTGACGGCCATTTGCAGGAGAATTTCGCAGCCAATTTTTTGCGCGAAAGGCGATCAATCGATAGTTCTGAGACGAATATTTTCCGGACTATTGCACTCTGGGGCCCAGCAGCGTCTTCTGTGGATTGCACTGCGCATGCGCTCTGATCCTCCGAGAATAGCAGCTGGTGGCCTTTGAAAGGCAATCCGAGGAGACGAGGTAATTGATTGAAGATGGTACTTAACGATGTGCGATGTATGCACAGAAGTGTACAATTCGGCCGATCGTAGAAAGTCAGAAAAACCAATTCGGCAGATTTGCCTCAATCAACTTAACATTAATAAGCACAACTAATAACCATGACGGTCTCATATATATGTTGACTCCATATTGATATAATTGAACCCGCAGAAGTTCACAGCAGACATCTCAAACTGTCGGCGTGTGCTATGGGCGTGGATATCTCGACAAACGTTTTGCCAGTTCGTCTGAGTTCTGGTAAACGAGAACAGCGCTAGTTGCATCATTTTGTGCATAATTAGATGCGTGTACTTGCGCGTGCTTCTGCTTGCGAGGGATGGTCTATATTAAGTCCGCAGAGTAATGGATAAGATGCTGGGATGCAGGGCTGAAGAACCGAGTTCGATCACCGCATCCCTGTAAGGTTGGCTAGTTTTTATTTCGCTTGGCATACGGGCGTTGGTTAAATTTGATGTAATGGTGCTGTCGACTGTTGAATTGGACTCCTCTGATCACTTGTCGTAATTCTTTCATACTGTTTTTGTAATCATACAGCGGTTTGTCATTTTGAAGCTAAACGAAAATTATTATTATCACTATTACACATGTTGACCTGAATGACCCCGGATCCGGGCTTAATTTTTGGTGCATGCCTTTAGCCGTAGCACACGTCAACAGTTGGCTCGCGTATCGTTTGTCTGTACCTACAGAAGACGCGCTTCTATCTTTGATGGCAGGTCATTAAATAATGCTTTTAGGCCTGACTAGGTCTATATTAGCCTAATTGTTTCAAATGGGGAAACTAACATACGTAGACTGTTCTAGGCTGGTTCGCAGTTTAACGCAGGCCTGTGCTGGCAGGGACTGATACGTGTACATCGTCTGCAGACCGACATGATGGTAATGTTTTGCACCAGACTATACGACAGACTGGCATAACCATCTGATGCGCACACATTATGATTGATGATGCGAAGGCAATGCACCAGTCAAACGTCAGGCAGACGACATTTAGATAAAAATGGAAAATAATTGGGCTCTTCTGATTCTCTTCACACACGTCTGTGTTATGGTCTGTCTGTCTGTCTTTCTGTCTTTCTGTCTGTCTGCCTGCTTTCCTTTATGAGCATTGAGCACACTATATATCATAATATTTGTACTCATACATACACAGCATCTTATATATTTGCCTATATATTTATGATTATAAACATGCATAAACATGTATGTAAACGAGAGTACAGCATAGGTCTTCATAAATATACGTCTGCAAAGATAATATATACTGTATATAGGCCTAATTACATATGCGTTATACAAGGAAGTGTGCAAACGAAGATATGACATTAGAGATGTAGACCTCTAAGGGGCGCTATATAAATTTTCATTGATTTAATGATTGATTGATAACCAATAAATCTGAGCTCATGGTGCAGTGATGCCTATGAATACAGACACATTGAACTCTGACTATTATAATTTTAGCCTAGGCCTACTGCATAATTTATCTGCGTTCATACGTGTTTTGGACAATTCTATATGAAATAGATATGCTGCAGCTAAATCATGCAGGAAACTGAATTATTTTGTGGAAGTTATGGCTAACTGCATGGTCAAATTCAAATGTGGCCGTAATGATAAAGTCATTTCTATAGCGCAATTATTGTAATGAGCAAGTTTTGTCTATTTCCAACATCTGTTGTTTAAGGAAATATTTTTGACTCCTCTATAACCAATTTATTTAATCGGTAACGATTTCTTTCTCAAGCGATAGAAATAAAAAACCAGACATCGGTAGGAGGGAGTAGGTAGGAAGATGACAAGACTAGAGAAAGACAGACAAAATATATACACTGTATATTGAGGCAAAGAAGAGACAGAGAGAACGTTGGAAAGCAATGGAAAGAGGGAGAGAAGAACGAAGAGAGGAAGATGGATGTATTTAGATGGGTGGATTCATGGATGTATACCCTATTATTATTATTATTATTATTATTATTATTATTATTATTATTATTATTATTATTATCATTGTTATTATTTATATTATTATTGCTATTAATATTTTTAATAATAATAATAATTTCTAGAGCACCGTGACAGCCATGCCGCTACAAGGGCGCATTAGATAGACGATAAATAATTGATGATGGATCGATGGATCGACAGATAGTGAGGCAGATGAGAGACAGAGCGAAGGAAAGCAGAAAATTAACAGAGCAAACATATTGAAGTATATTGAAGGAGAAAAGATGGATCTCCGGAGGTGAGTGAGACGCAGATAACGGGGGAGAGAGATGGAGTAGATGAGAGAGAGACAGACAGACAGACAGACAGACAGACAGAGAGAGACAGAGGGAAAGAGGGAGGGAGAGAGGAAGCGATAGAAGTGGAATAAAGTGGTATGGTGAGAGCGAGCGAGCGAGGAACAGAGATCGAGTAGGAGTTAATTGAATTTCACCATTGGATCAGAGACCCAATCTATGCGCACTTGGTCCTAATTGACCCTTCACTCGATAACCGATCTCAGGCTTCAATAACGAAGACCATGGATTCCTACCCGAGAGTGACGCCACAGGGAAGTTCGGGCAATTTATATGGCGCTACTTCCGATCTTGCACTTCATAGCATAAAACACACATACAGGCAGCAGCACAGGGCAGCATATATATATATATAAATAATAATATTTATATAAATAAAGACAAGATTATGTGTGTGTGTCTCTGTCCAGCTATGAATTTGCAAAGTTTTAGAGCTCTTGACTCGAAAACTTCGCCGTTGGCTCGGGCACACCGAATAGATGGGTTGGTGAACACCCGAGGCTACCGTCTTCCTGCTCTCCAGAACCAAGAACCTATTTCAACCCGGGCAACGCCGGGTTCCCCAGCTAGCATATGTATATATATATATATATATGTATATATATATATATATATATATAAACATATTCATAAGCTGTTCCTGCCTTCTAATGGACAGGACCTGGTGCAATATAACATATACTTTTTAATTAACGTGATGTGATGTGTACTGGACTTGCTTATCAATTTTAAAGGAAACTGCATTTTTATTTAATTAGAACGTCTAATAAGAGATTGTTACCATTGAAATTTCACTTGTCGAGATTTAATTAGAGACTGTTCACTACTACTATTTCAATGGTACGTAGTACTGGTACTTGCTAACGCCAATAAGAGATTTTACTCTTTACTGGGTGCTTTTGTCACCGTCGAAAAATAACTTTTTCCAACAGAAGTTTTTAAATTCTG
>OY365810.1:30133652-30229827 GCA_959347315.1 Bimastos eiseni | reverse complement strand
GATGGATGGATGGATGGATGGATGGATGGATGGATGGATGGATGGATGGATGGATGGATGGATGGATGGATGGATGGATGGATGGATGGATGGATGGATGGATGGATGGATGGATGGATGGATGGATGGATGGATGGATGGATGGATGGATGGATGGATGGATGGATGGATGGATGGATGGATGGATGGATGGATGGATGGATGGATGGATGGATGGATGGATGGATGGATGGATGGATGGATGGATGGATGGATGGATGGATGGATGGATGATGGATGGATGGATGGATGGATGGATGGAGACAAGGACTGAGGCGCGAACAGCCAGAAGAACATTTTAATTCCATCGACGAACTAAATGTCCAGAGAGATTTTGAGAAAGTTATCGATATATACGGACAGAATCGCATACATAAGAACGGATACTTTGAGTGAATGAAAGACTGACAGTCATTTTCCTGTTCTCCAAACTTCTAAAGCGCCACTCGAATGTCAAGCGTAGGGCAGCAGCTACGATCGCTGTGTCGAATCAGAGGGGTTGTCCAAAGGGTTGCATAGGAAGGTGTTTCCAGTCAGGTTTCCAGAGGGGTCAAAGGACAGAGTAGCTGCATAGGGCGAGAGACGGACAGATGAGTACATATATATATATATATATATATAAGACTGAGAGACAGAGAGACAGAGACAGAGAAAGACAGACGGATATTATCAGCAGTGCGCGCATGCCAAGAGATCTCCAGACCCTGTGCTTTATTGATGAAGTGACTCGGTGACGTCACTGAACTTGGTATCGTCTGCTGCTGCTGCTGGTGGTGCTGGATGAAGACAAGCAGACAGACAGACACACAGGCACAGATAGACATAGACAGACACACAGGCAGAATGTGAAAAGAATTATTCGTCGGTTCGATACAGAATTCGATGCAAGAAGAATCCGCACACGTGACCAACCTCTGTTTTCCTTTTATGTAGCGCTATTTGTAATACAACCATTATATTTCTATAGATGCGTGTATATATGTGTATATATATAAGCACTATGTTTATAAATATACAACGATGGTCTATATTTTAAGACAGAAAGAAGTCGTGACAGAGAAGTCTGGAAATATTTTAGAGTAAATCACTTGGAATGATTTTGCTTTTTTGAAGTATATGAGAAATCCTGTCATCTGAACTGGAAGCGGATTCGATAACATTGTTAAGTGGAAGTGGGAGGAGAAGGAGAAGGAGGACAGGAAGACAGTAGAGCATAAGGAAGGGAGTAGTAAGAGGAGAAAGAAGAAGACAATGAGGATGAGGAGGATCGATGGAGTCGGACTATGAGAAGGAAGAGTTAGAGGAGAGATTAATAGTCCGTGTATTATGTTCGGTCATTTCGACGTCGTTGTCTGTCTGTGTGTCTGTCTGTTTATCAGCCTGTTAGTCAGTCTATTTGTCAGTCTATTTATCTGTGCTTTTGTTGGTATTTCGTTTTCTGCCCTGCTCCTCCGTCTAACTTCCTGTGTCTCTCTGTCTTTGCTTCTCGCTCTTCTCTTTTGGTTTTACTTGATCTCTGGTTGCTTCCGTGTCTGTCTCCGTGTCTGTCTCCGTGTCTGTCTCCGTGTCTGTCTCCGTGTCTGACTCCGTGTCTGTCTCCGTGTCTGTCTCCGTGTCTGTCTCCGTGTCTGTCTCCGTGTCTGTCTCCGTGTCTGTCTCCGTGTCTGACTCCGTGTCTGTCTCCGTGTCTGTCTCCGTGTCTGTCTCCGTGTCTGTCTCCGTGTCTGTCTCCGTGTCTGTCTCCGTGTCTGTCTCCGTGTCTGTCTCCGTGTCTGTCTCCGTGTCTGTCTCCGTGTCTGTCTCCGTGTCTGTCTCCGTGTCTGTCTCCGTATCTGTCGATTTGTCTACCTGTGTCTGTGTTGTCTGCATTACTCCATGTGAACCAATCTTCTACTTGTAATTAGATTGTTTGCAATATTTCTCTGATTTATTGGGTTAATATTTTCTTCTTCGCTAATTGACTTTTCTCATTTTCTTCTCTGTTTGTTTTCATTTACGAGTGAACTTAATTATCCATTTGCTTCATTATTACAGGCGTAGTCCTATGAGCTCAATAGGCCTGCATAAACCTCTATGAAACACATCTAGTAAAATATGTTACCGATGTACGAGTCCTTGCTATAGCAGCTGTTAGACGTTTGGTATTATATAGGGTCGTTCCAGTTTCAAGGTCGTAAGTCCAGAGTTCTGACATTGCCCTTAATTAACAAGAGTAATATTGGTTGGTTTTCCGTCCAAAACAGATGGCACAAACATAAATGTCGGCAATTGATGCTGCCTACTGTTTCCACAATTTGTTCCAATCCTTCGCCTACCAGCAGATATGAATTGAAGCATACTGTATAATAAATACCGATTACAATGCGATCTCATTTGGAGGATTAAAAATGGTCGTCTGAAATTCTGCGCCAAATTAGGTCTAATTCAGGGTAGAAAAAATTGTCATATTTCTGTGATCTCTAGCGTTTTTCATATGGCATAATGAACGTCAGAGAGATTGTCATCTTTGCAATTATTAGTCTCTCTTCTCGCTATATTAATTTGCAGTTGGCATTGTTTATTAGTGACTTCTATAGTGCCGGTTTAAGTCAACAAAATGACCAATGCTGGACCGAAATCATTAAATTGCAACAATCTAATAATTGGATTAAAACTGTGAATCATCGATTGGATCGTTCTGTGCTATGTAAATATTGCTATGCGCGGTATGTTGATATTCAAATCTCTAGATTGGACTATGGTAACAGGATTGTTTTATGAAATTCTTATATAAGTTTCTTCAAATACGATTGGGTCAGAGCACAATCGATTCGATTAAGTTGGATGATCATTTTCGATTAGATTATATATGACTGACTAGACAACTGAGGAGATAGTCTCACTATATCGTCGCTCGAAGTTATGATACGGTCCTGTGATAAATTATATTACATTATACCGAATCAATCGTTCAGATATACACTGATGGAACCACGTTCAGGATAGTTAAGTTCAGTTGGATCATACTGGATCTGCAGAGCTCGGGTACTATTGATTTGATATCAGCCAGCTGACCTGTAATATCAACCACTCACAATGGGTTTTATTTCACCTGAATGAGTTTTAATAAAATCTAGAAGTTCTAGGACGGTAGAGGTTTATTATTTCTGCCCTCCTTCCACGTACTTTCCCCTTTCCATCCCCTCTCCCCACCGTTCTTCCTCCTCACACTTCCAATTTTCCTGCGTATCCTCTCTGCTACTCCACTTCTCTTTGTCATCTCATCCGTCCTTTTCTCTTCTCCTTCTCATCCCTATCCTCCCATTCCCCTACTCTCCCTTCCACTGCACCACATCTTACTCCACCTCTTTCCCACCTCATCTTCCTCCGCCTCCTTCCTCATATTCTTTCTCCACTTCCTCCTCCTCCAAAAACTTATCCACTTCGATCTCGCTGCTAGACGGCCACGCGGCAATTACCTCCCACGTGACGCCGTCTAGCGAGTGACGCAGTAAGATAGTGTCACGATACGCACGGACATTCACACGTAAGTCTGACGACATGACATTTAAGACTCATTTTGTGCTTAGTCAAATAACCATTAGCGAGTATGGATTACAGATTCCCTGGATAGTGGATAGGCCTAGATTACATGCGTTGGAGAAGAGCCTTCCTTTGGACGATCAACGTAGCCAATGAACACTTATAGCAGGTTATTCATCTCTAGCCATTAACTCGAACTCCGTGGTTTTTTTGTAGGCAAGGCGTTTTCCGATGGCAACATTGCCCACAAGGGCGATCGATCGATTGCCACCGTCCAGCCGTGGACTTCTTTCGCCTACCAGACGTCGTCGTCATCGTCCAAGTCTACGTCAGCCGGTCAGGGTCTGGCGTCGTTCGGAGAGGGACCCACCGTGACCGCAGAGCGTGTCCCAATAGTAAATGCGTCCGCTGCGTTCGGTCACCGTTCATTTGGTCCATCGCACTACTCCGACATCGCCATTGACGCCAGAAAACTCGACTCCGATCGTCTCGACTGCACAAAACCCGACCCACGCCTGACCGCCAGTGACGTCATTCTCCGGAAACGGGCGACTTGTTCCGGAAATGGACGGAAACTCGCGTCCGTCCAGTTCCCAGAGGACTCGAAAGTCTCGGAAGTGCTCAGTCAAACGGTGACGTTTCTTTCGTACGAGATCGACCCCATCCTCATTTCGGAGTTCATCCAGCACCGAACGAAACGCAGCCGGAAGAACGGCGGCGATTCAGGTCTCCTCGGAGTGGCGCCACCCAGCGTCAGCGAGGAGGACGTGTCGAGGATCCTCTCGAAGCTCGTATCCGATCTGAATTCGGACGACTACCGGTCCTTCTGCGATCTGATCAGGAGGATCGGTTACGACCTGCACGTTCTCGACTTTCTCGAGGCTCTCGACGATCTCCTGAAACTTGTGACGTCAGGCGGAAGTAGCCAGGCGACGCCACTCCTCGGAAGGATGGCGGAAGGTTCGTCGGGCTGTACATGCTTCCTTCCAAGCGACGACGAACGAATCTCCTGGAACAGAACCCCTTCTGCAGAGAATCTGGTCGTCGATCGCCATTTTGAAATTCGGTTTCTATACGCGGACAGAGAGTCTCGCGCGGCTCAGTCTTTTACGGAAGTGGAGCACCTCAAACGACGGAGGCGGCGAAAGTCCCGGCTTCCGGTGGCCAATGATCACGTGGCCGTACTCGGAGACAGTTCAGATCGCTATGTTCCGATGATGTCTGTGCGACTGTTCAACTCGTGTCTCTGTGAGATTCAGATGCGTCGACTCGGTCGAATACTTGAGTCTCACGCGTGCATCCGGGACCTCGCCGTCGTCGAGACGCGTTTTGACACGGCGGCCAAGGTCCGTCTGGGCCACTCCTTGGGGCAGAGTCTCTGCCTATTCCAGCTTGATCTGCACCGTAGCAGTCTTGGCAACGACGGGGTGATGTACCTTGCGAACGCTCTTCGTCAAAACGATTCCATCCGTGTGCTGAACCTGTCCCAGAACGGCATTAACGAGCGAGGGTGTGGGCTCCTCGTCCGCGCTCTCTCCATCAATCGAACCCTGGCGGAACTTGACCTCGGGTTCAACGAGGTCGGCGACGCCGGATGTCGCCACCTGGCAGTGGCCATTGGAACTAACAGCTCGTTGCGGCATCTTCGCTTGCCAAGCAACGGGGTAAACTCCTCCGGAGCAGTATCTCTTTTCGGGGCCCTGCGACGGAACTGGCGTCTCCAGGGCCTGGACTTAAGCGACAATCCAATCGGAGATCGAAGCGTTGACACTCTCTCCGAGGTTCTCATCGTCAACCGGACCCTGAGGGAAGTCGTTCTGAATAAATGCAACATTACCGTGGCCGGATGTCCGTCGCTGGCTCGTGCCTTTAAAGCCAACATGAAACTACGGACGCTTAAGGTAGCGGACAATGCCATCGGCGACGTTGGCTTAATCCTAATTGCCGATGGGGTCAAGTACAATCGAGCACTCGAAGAGTTGGTCTTCGACGCGTGTGGCATCACCGATGTAGGGCTGCTGCGACTGCTGGAAGCCACAAGACACAATGCCACCCTGAAGTCGGTTCACCTCTGCCGCAACAGTATCACCCTTGCATGCCGTGCCTCGATATCTTCCCAACGGCCACACGTATTTCACTGCTGGGCTTCATCGGTGCTAGGAGCAGATGGTCGTAACGGGGGAGGTCCTCTGAGCGCACAGGAAGTGTATATGATACTTCGCCAGGCTAATCCATCGCTTACAATTGTTCTGAAGGAAAATGGAATTACGAAATCCGTCATATGATTCCGTGTCCTGAGAAACCAACTATCGTCAGCGACGACTCCATCCAACTCTTAAATATAGCTTTCCCCAATAAATACCTTCTTATTTATTCCAGTATTCTACGCAGCTTTCATGAACCTCATCCAAGTCAAATTTTGTGCTGATTCGATCTGCAACTCCAGAACCACTTCGCTTGCAACAATATGATTAGTTTTCTTTCCACCTGAGAAAGAGAAGCAGCACGACTATGTTTCTATTATAAACGTTCCGTTGCACATGTTTCCACCTAATTCTAGCCTGAAAGAGTAATCGTAAATTCGTAATCGCAATCGTAATCTCCAAACTTCTAAAGCGCCACTTGAAAGCCAAGCCAAAGTCCGTCCTGAATGACAGTAGGTGTTTAGCTGTGGATAGGGAGAGGGGAGAGTCCAACCTAGCTCTTCTTATAACCTTACAAATAAATAACTGAAAAATATGTTGGGGCCGTGGAACCAAAACATCTCCTAAGTTGTCAGTATTTTTTGGACAGCATATTAACATTAGATTTTGACCTGCTTCGTGTACTTCAGTTATCTGTAAAATGTAGGCCCAACCTCTTCTCTACAATATGAACACTGACGAGACGAAAATGTGGTGTGTACGAATATGTCAATATCATTTTCGTATAATATAGAGTGCGCCCTTTCACCTTGCATAGGCGCTGAAACGTGGTTAACTAAAGAGTTCACATGAGATGCGATCGAAGATAAGTGAGTCTGAGATGTTTTGGTGGAATGTTAGTTGAACAAACCAAAAGCCGTGAAGTCAAACGGAGTTTTTGTGTTGTATTGGGCTTTCGATTGCAATCTGAAAACGTTCAATTTGTTACTTTTTTACATATCTATGCTGGACTGGCAACACAGCGGCCTATTTGCATTTTATAGTTATCAGTGTTTATATGTTGAATAATGTCCTATTTACAGCTGGTGCTTCCTTTTTACTCGCTATTTTCAGTCTGTTTCTATGATATTACAAAGAAATGAAATAAATCTACGGTGGTTCTGTTGTTGATCTCTTATCGTAGACGAAACGTCGGTCGATGATGCAGTGTACAAATGTATCACAGTTTAGGTTATAGCGAATGCCAGAACCAATACACTGAATACAGCTCAAAACCTCCGCTCATCTGGTTAGCCTCATTCGTCACTGTTCTACTCGTGTTGACGTAGTATCACCTCATTGGCAGACGATCCCTGGCGCAACCTCGTTAATGATGGAAACCACGCCGCGTTTCTTTCGGCTAGTAAGCATAGTCGCTTAGACACGGTGACCCATTAGTTAGACAGATCGGCCTATAGGTTGTAATGCGGAGAGCACGGGTTCGATCCTCGTCCTAGGTATGTTTAGGGACCTTGAGCAAATCCTTAGCTTACAATTGCTCTGCATTATAAATGCAATTGCGCCGTCGAGACGTGTTCAGTGACTGTTCACTTCTGAGTGCTGGGCAACTTAGGAAGAAGGGTGATATCAAGGAGAGTTGTAGTGCATTGTTTTGTATTGTAATGTAGTCGCTCATTTATTATGTGCCTATGCCAACATTAGGAGAAAAAAATTATGTGCCGATTCTTTAACATAAAATTTTGATAAAAGTTATATTTAAATACCGACACTGTAATTCTATATAATTTCTTAGATGACCTTTCCTGGTAAGGTCACGGTCGAGCACGTCTCATGCGTCATTTTGGCGACTGAACTTCGAGCTCAACGCGACATCAAGAGAATACCGACGAAGGGTTTTTGTGTGTTGCTCAAAGGGACGATGGTTTGATAACTTTCGCCTACAATACGTCTATGCTTGTATTTTGTTTTACAGTGCTATCTAGTAAAGTCTGACGTTTATTGTACAATTAGTTGTTCATATTAGTATTTCAATTGAAAGTTTAAGCTACAACTAAAAGCGTCTTTTAATTTCTTTTAAATTTTCGATTTCATATTTGCATCGTAGTTGACTATCGGTCATTAAGACACTTGACGTGTTATAGCAGTTCATTAACTTCAATTTGAAAAAATAGCGAATCTTGGAATGGGGGTGTGTGACCAGAAGGGCAAAAACTCAAAAGTATTGAATAAAATGCGTACTCTTTAAGACAACAAGATAAAACTTGTTTTGTTGCATAGATAGAACATCTAGTGCATACACGCCGATTTCAACATCTAGACACTTAGGCACAATGCCTGTTTCGTTCTTACAGAAGAGGCTGGGATACACGACTTGTCTTTCCTTAACATCACTCATTAGATCTATGTATTACAGTATCATCCCTTTCTTTGCCCCAATTATCGCTTATCAGATATTAATGATCTAACTTCCATCACATACTGGTTTACTTTACCTAAATAAAACCAAGGCTTACATTACCTTAATTGCCTTGTGCTGTCTTATCTTCATTACCGTGCAAGGCGTTCATTATCTTCATTGTGTGGCACAGTGGCCAATCGGTTAGAGCGGTCAACCCGCTTCAGTGTGCGCTGAGCAAGCGGGTTTTACCCTTGTCCAGGGAGTCACAGACCTTGAGCAAGTCCTTCGCGCACAATTGCTCTGCAGTACAACTGCAATTGTGCACTTCTGAGCAAAAATGTTGGAAGAAGGGCGGCCTCAAATTTTGGTAATAAGTAAAAATAAATTGCACACTCTAAAAATGTTAGTCTAACTGTTGTCTAGACAAGAAATTCAAAGCCTCTCAAGTGCTTCACAAAATCGTTATTAACCTGAATGACTTTGAAGTACGTTAAGAACTTTTAGGACAAAAAATATAATTAGTAATCAATCAGTTGTCAGCTTAAAGGAGCTTAAGCATCTGGCTTTAGAATTTAGAGATTACGATTACAAATAAAAGATAAGCAACGACTGTTGTTTGACTTTTATCGTCTGCTAATAATCATTTGCCTTAGTTTACTAGTCTGCGATCTCTCTAGTTTACAACGCTAAACTGATGACGATTACGCATTCGAAGCCTTAAGCATTATAGTCATCAGCGATAAACCCACAACTCTACAATTCATTTAGTTCTCTTTCAAGTTGGCCTTCACCTGACCGTTTGGAATATAATATCTGATCCATTGAACTATAATTTCATGGCTATTAAAAAATAGTTGCAAGTTTTTGAAGCATCAGAGGTGCCATATATATTATATATATATATATATATTATATATATATCGAGCGTCTTAATACAATAGGCCTACAAGCGTATGCGTATAGATATATCCTTTAATACACAAAATGTATGCATACACGCCTATACGTGCCATATAAACTCAAAAGTGTCTTGCTGTCTTCAGACATTAAGTGAACCAGACACTTTGTATTGGGTCATAGGAACGTGTTATCTGCATTTATTTGCAATTGGGGAAACTTTATATGCAGAATGTGATGCCACCTGCATCGATAAAATTAATTATCTCCAATGGTGTGTAACTTATTGAGTCTGGGATCCTTAAATAGTCGAGCTTGATACAAGCACTCGAATATTCAACAGGAAACCTGGAACTGGTCATCCTTCAGAGATATCTCATCGGCTGTAAAACCGCCATAGTCACCCACGCATGGGTCAACGGTATGCAAGATGTGATTTTATATGCGTCAATAAATTACCTCAAAATGACTTGTAAATTATGGAGTCAGTGGTCCATGAATTTTTGGTCTTGAAAATCTAATTACAAATGAGGCGGCGAGCTTCTTTCAGAAATATATCCCTTCTGCTGGGTATTCAGTACAGCGCCAAAAATCCTGTCACATGACAATTGGTTGCAAAATTCTATTTATGAGACAAAACTCCGTCAGTTCCAACGCAATTGGCAAATGTTCCGTTGCGTGCACGTTGCTAGTTCCGTGAGAGGCCCTATATCAATTTCCAGATACGATACGATACATTTAACTGCTACTAACTGCGCAGCTGATGAAGTCCAATCTTTCAGTAGCAGTCATCAATCAGAGCTTCTCACACGGTAAGAGGGTATTTGTGTTGGAATGCAAGAGCAGTGTTATTCAAATTGCAACTTGCTTGTGCAGCTCTATTCTATGTAGCGCAATATGACTTGATGTAATGCTATTTGATGTGTGAACCTATAGTAGGTTATTCAGTACAGTCACAATTTCATTTTTTTAAATAGCATATTGGATAAATTAATTCTTTCAATCTTCAACTGATTATAATTATTTGCAAAGGTTACTAGGTATTAATTATATAATAGAAGTAGATATGCACGGAGCTCTGTAACATTACGTGATTTTTCCGAAGGCGTTGACTCCGTTGAGTGCCAGTCACTTTCGGTAGAGAGCCACAGCGCCACGCGATGCGCCGAAAGCGATGACTTTACAGTACAACAGTGCTATAAATGCATGAATACTGTATGTCACGGTGGCCGATTGGTTAGAGTGGTCGGCCCGTAGCACTTAATGCGAGCTGAGTGAGCGTTTTCGACCCTCGTCCGAGGCGTCACTGTGTAGGGACCTTGAGCAAGTCCTTCGGGCACTATTATTGCCCTGCAGATCAACTGCAATCGCGCCATCGAGGCGTGTGCACTTCTGAGCAAAAAATGTTGAAAGAAGGGCGATATCAAATTTCAGAATAAATAAATAAATAAATGTTGTTCAACTGTGGACATTGCCACACTGATGGAACTCTGCTTTGCCCCAACCATCTTCTCTATAGCGCCACAATAAACTTCAATGAGGCCTGGGGTGCGGTCTAACAGCAGAATACGATTTCGTTTTACAATTAATTTCTACGAATATCTATGTTTTGAAGTTGAAAAATGTTGCTACAGTTAATATTCATCTAAATTTTGAGCTACCCATTAGGCTATTTTTAAATTGTTTGGATCGCCGTCTCACATCTTTCCTTCCTTCTTTTGGACATGAAATCATCATTGAAGGAATTCTTAGTCAATTTTGGGTATCGAATAAATTCTTTTAATCGTCTTAAGACGGATGAATAAAGTCCAGTTATTACAATTACTATCGACAATAAAATGATTGAAAATATCCAAAATGTTAACGGAAATGCTACGATACATAATATTGCAATATCACAAATTGTTATTGCTTTTCGAAATTCATATAGCGTCATTTCCAAGAAAACTAATCGAGGCGATCTCCAACTTGAGGAAATACAGTAGTTTGTAGATTATTCTTGTACTTTCTGTCTATGCATCGTTCAGATGGTAGTACTCTGGCTGGCTGTGATGCTGGTTCTGACTGGATCCATCGGAGCCTTGACAGACCCAATGATTCCGGAAGAACTGTTCTATCCATTCGGAGTGGATGTTGGAGACACGATGCAAATCCCTGGACTCGATCTGTCGAGTCCAGTGGCAATAGACGTCAATTTCCCTTTTTTCAATGCATCACATAGGAACCTATTTGTAAGTGTTAACAGACTACATGCAATTGTATTTTAAATGCACACTATAGTTATGTCTTAACCACTTGACTGTTTTTCTATGTAGACCGCATCTTCCAGTATAGGTGGTCCATCAGCATTTTAATTGCCCAATGCATTAGACAAAGATAAAGACTAGATTTGTCAAAGAAAAATTAATACCGCCTACAATTATGAAAACAATACCTGCTTGGTCTACAAATTTTTTTAGTGTATATGCGTGTCAATCTGGGATCAATGCACGAATGAGCGGATTGAATGAATGGGAACAGACGGTCGAACGTTGGATTAGTTTCTGCCATGCTTGAATGCATTACGACTGTGAAACCTGGGCTCATTGTAATATCATCATCGACAGTATCAGTGTCACCAGTATCATCACCAAGATCATCATCATCACCAAGATCATCACCAAGATCATCACCAAGATCATCATCATCATCGTCATCGTCATCGTCATCGTTATCGTCATCGTCATCGTCATCATCATCACCGTCATCATCGTCATCGTCATCGTCATTGTCATCGTCGTCGTCATCATCATCATATTCTGGAGTTACTCTGATGTGTTTCAAATTAAAGTGGCGCTATACAAATTTTGCAATTAATGGCGCCTATGATGTAATTTGCAGGTGAATTCCAATGGGGTGCTATCGTTTCTTTACCCAATGATTGTCTTCACTCCACAGGCGTTTCCTCTTTCCAATCGAATGATAACTCCCTATTGGTCTGACATTCATACGTCATTAAATAATGGTCGAATCTACTACAGACAATCGACAGGCAAGACTTAGCATGATTTCTACCAATGCATCCACACTTTGTACTTGATAAATATTTTTTTTAGTTAAAAGGTATAAAACCTCGAGGTCTGATACAAATAACACAAACAATGATCATAATGATAATAATAATAATAATAATAATAATAATAATAATAATAATAATAATAATAATAATAATAATAATAATAATAGGAGCCTTCTACTACTACTACTACTAATAATAATAATAGTAATTATTATTATTGTTATTATTATTATTATTATTGTTATTATCATTATTTTTATTATTATTATTATCATTATTATTATTATCATTATTATTATTATTATTATTATTATTATTATTATTATTATTATTATTATTATTAATATTATTATCAAGCCTATTATTGGGTCTATTTTTATTGTTATTATTATTATTATTATTATTATTATTATTATTATTCATTGGCATTGCCAACGGATCTGTCATCAGGCTATCTGGGTCGCCGCTTGTCAGTGGATTGTAATCTTGACATAGTGTCCTGAAAAGCCACCGCATTGAAACGTTGGATCAATGCCGACAAATTCTGGAAAAGGAAGTTTGTCTCTCGGGTGTCACCGGTAGTTGTCGAAAGTCGGCGCCCAGTCTCAGACAGAAAGGCGAGGCCCTCACTATTGAGGGGACCGAAGGTTTCTATAGCGATTGGAACAAAAGTGTATTTCTTCTCTAGCTCAGAATATTTTGTGTGTTTCCTTGTGGCTGCTATCTCCGCCGCTCCTCCAGCTGTGGAAGCTGTCTCGGGGATATAAGAAGCGGCCACTGTGTCCACCACAGTTGCGTCCCAAAATAAGGCCCGCCCCCCACTCCACGGTATCAGGGTCTGCCCGTCCGGTCTCTTTCCATCTAATCTGGAAAGACCTGACGGTTCCTTGACCGCTGGAATACCGGCTCTGTTGAGGCTGCGATGGATAAGGTCGTTGATATTGCAGTGTCTTGCTTGACGGCCAAAACCCAATGAACAGGACACGCCATGTGCGCTTCTGGCTGAGACGAAGGCGCCGCATGCGCAGGTGTGCGGCTCGCAGATGGCCACCCCTAATCGTAGGCCGACCTCCACCCTCACGGTATCGTCCTCCAGTCTGAGATCGCGAGAAACGAACGGGAGAGCGTACAGCCAGTCCGAGGCGTGCGGTGACTGCAAGGCCCTTAGTCTCGCCTGGTCGTAGGGATCCTGTAGCTTTTCTTCTAGTGCGGACAGAACCGCGTTTAACAGCGGTCTGTCAAAGTGGGCTTGTTTATGGCCTGGCGTCGTCGGGGCAGAAACTTCGGTGAGTTGAAACCAGGTGGACATCGCCGAGTCGCATGCTGAGTCCGATTTCACTGCTACTGATTCTAAGATGAGGGACTGGATCTGGAGAGTGCCCGCGGCTGAAGCCAAAAAGGCGGGAAGTGCCAGCGAGGACGCCCTCATAATTCCCAGTCCTCCCATCCTGATCGGGAGAGTAGCTTGACCCCATTGGTCATCGGTCATCGAAATGTTGAAGATTCGCTCGATCCCTCCTCGCAGCAGATCATCGTAAGCCCATAGACGCGGGTGGTCGTGGCAAGGGGTGCATCTCAATAAATGCATGAGTTTAGGCGAGCCGATCGAGTGTCTAAGGAATAGTAGAGCGTCTTGTCTAGCGATTAGTTGCAACCTGTCGAGGGCAATTCCGAGGTCGGCCACACAGGTGTCGATGCCTGAAAGCAGGGCATCCGTCGGGGAGAGCGGAGCCCCTAGGAGCACGGCCGATGATGCATTGACTCGGGCGAACTGTCCTAGGAAGCCTTGACTAACGTCGTTGATATGGGCGTTGGAAGATATGAGTTCGCATTTTTTGCGGTTGAGCGCGAGGCCAAGTTGCAGACATCCCTCTTCAATCGAGTTAACATCCGCCTCCACCACCTTAGGATCTACGCCCAAGGTGAGGTCGTCGAGGTATCCAAAGGCCAGTGGTGAAAGCAGGTGGTTTAGGATCGGCTGTAGCGGTAGGCAGAAAAGGAGAGGTCCCAAGGGATCGCCCTGTTGCGAACCTTCTTGCGATTGTATCGTGAATCTCCCGAATTTCAGAGATGTCGCCTCGGCGTAGGCAAGATGGCAATATGCGGATAAATCAGGAATGAGTTCGTCCACTGGTGCGAGCATGAAATCTCGGTGCAAGCTATTGAAAGCGTTCGAGATGTCAAGCTTCACCATTATTGAATTCGTGTCCATGCTGGTCAGGAATCGTCTAGCGGCGTGGGTTGCCGCCTCGCAGCCTCCGGGAACGCCAACCCCCAGTTGTTTAGGGGTTAGGTACGGCGTGACACGTGGGACGGCGTATGCGTTGGCGCATTTAGATGCGAGTCGACGCCACACGTATCCAATGGCTATTGGCCTTAGACCACCACAGCTTTTACGGAGGGCGAAAAGAGTACCTCCGAATAAGATAGACCGTACCTCTTGAGGGCAGATGCCGGTCAGTAGTAGATTGATAAGAGCAGTCGTCGCTCTCAGCAGCCCAGGTCCCGCGTCTGGATCTCCAATCAGTTCCGCCACGTGTTGGGGGCGCAGCCCATCAGGGCCTCCCGACGACCCCATCGGGAAAGAGCGCATCATTGTGCGAATCTCCAGCTCTGTGGCCTGGAAGGGTGCGCTTGAGGTCGATCAAAGGATGGCTGGGCGGTCACGCGGCGGGGCAGGATGTTTTTGGCATAGAATTTCCAGTGTCTCTTCATTAATCGGCGCTGGGGTGTTTTCAGAACAAAGTATGCGAGCTGCCGCACTAATGTTTCCATCCTCCAGTTTTGCGGCTACCGCCGCCGCCAGCTCCTGTCTTCCATTCGAGCCCGTAGGCCTCTGCCCTTCGCGGGTGTCTGCGTCTGGTTGGAAGATAGTGTCGGCCAAAGTCGGCCATCCGTCATAAAAATCGGCAATGCGCTTCTTGCGCAATGCGCGTCGGCCGCCCCTCAATGGAGCTTCCAAAGTTCCCGCACCAAAGGCGAGGAGGCGCCGCCATCCTGCGAGGTTCGCAGGGTCCGCCAAAATGGACTCCATAATGTCGGTTAGAAGGCGGCCAGCTCCTGATCTAGCGCCTTTGGGAAAATGCCTGAGAAGACCTCGTGAGAGGCAAGGGTGTCGCATTGACCTGACAGGTCTCGGGTCCAAATTACGGGCGACATCGGTCGTCCGTTCTTCGTCCAGTCGTCATTTGTTCGGGATTCGCATTTGTCGCGACGGTCACCGAGCCAAAAGGTGCCAAAGGGAATCCTGAAGATAAGGGCGGCTTATTTGAACCCGGACATGGATTGGCCCTTGGGCCCGTGTTGGTGGACCATGCCGTCCTTGTTATGGAGTTGGCGAACTGAATGACATACATTGCATGTCCCTTGTGCCTTCTTCTGTTTAAGTTCAAATGTCCCTATCAGGGTCGGTGAATCCGTTCCCTTAGTGATTGTGCGATGTGTTAACTTGTGATTTTGATTCATTTGAGAATTTGGGAATCAGTGATATTGTTTTAATCTTCTGGTTTGATTTCTAGAGATTCAGTTCAGTTTGTTTACAGTTGCGCCGCCATTTAAAAAATAAACGTTGCGTTGCCATTGACGACTGTGACGCAGGCGGTCTTTAAACATGGCACACGGCCATCGGCGTAATTACTTAAAAGTGCGGCCAATGTTGGTGTTGAAAATAAAGTTTAAAAACCAATACTATTGAAGACTTAGCTGATCAGCTGTAGTTGAAAAAATCCATCGGGTCACGAGACGACATTCCGTTAGAAGATATAAAAATCCAACGCTGACGATAACGCGATCCGTAGTATTTTTAATTTAAAAGTGGGATTTATTATTATTATTATTATTATTATTATTATTATTATTATTATTACTTGTAGAGCCATTCACAGAATCAACATCCGTTTATTTTAATTTTCTTTTGCTTCCTAGCAGACGGTATTTTGTTAAGTCGAGCGACGCTCGATGTTCGCAGAGCTTTCTCGTCCAGAGGACTTTACTTCTTCAACGCCAGGTGGATCTTCATCGCCACTTGGCACAATGTCACCTACTACGGAGGGAGCGGAACTTCCCCGGTAGGACCTGATTAATAGAAATCACACCCAGTTCTGATTGATAACCTAAGAAAGTACCTTTTTCTAAAGATAAATAAGGAGACGGTATAAGCCAAGAAACCAAAATTTCCTGAGTAAAGTGGGCCGCAGCCGGCTAGGAGCTTCGAGTTACGTATAGTTTCATAAAATGAAATCTCGACTCACTATTCTTACAAAAATATTTGTGTGAGTCCACGAGCCGTTTAGAGGGAACATTGACACCAATCACCAGTATTTGCTGATATTATACTTATTTTAATATCTTTACGCCGATAAAACTGCTGCGTAGGCCCTATATAAATGGCAGGCCCTATAGCTTTTCTGATTGGTTTCAAAATGACGATGTTATCATCAATGAATCAACCAAACAGCCAACCAAGCAACAAACCAATCAATCAATCATTTTCATTCGTTTACATTACAGATAAGTGTTCTCCTTTAAATATTAAGTATTTAAAAATTATACTTCAGTTATTATTTAATATTTGGCATTAGCTATCCCAACAATCCTGAAACAAATAGGCCCCAAAAGAAAGAATCCCGACAGTGGGGCCTTAGGGCCTGTAGACAGACATTTACATTGATGATGGACAGCAGATTTACAACTATTTGTCAGTGAATGGTGTAATTGTCTGTATTTTTATGTTTTGATTTCCAATATAGGCCTACAGTAAATAGCAGTCCAATATCAAAGGAAATTCAAACAATAGATGGAAGTTTTGGACCACAAAGTCTAAGTAATAACATCAATGTATAAACTTATCTTAACTTAGCTAAACAAAATTAGTCAATAGATTCATTGTTTCTCGTCTGATCCATCAGTGAGCGTAATAAAAAATAAAAATAAAACAATCTTTATATAGAAGTTTGATTGTTATTCGCCCTCCTTTTCAGACCAACACCTTTCAAGTGGCGTTGATAACAGACGAAAAATACTCGTTTGCAATGTTCAATTACGGACGGTTGAGCTGGACAACAGGGACAATGAGCGGAGGAGATCCGGCAACTGGACTTGGAGGAATAGCTGCACAAGTAAATTTCCATCTGTAATCGTAACTACAATTGCAAGTGCTTATTTGTATAGCGCCTCTTCATGGAGACTCACCAGAGGTGGTCCAAACCTGGCAAGATCGCGCGTTCCAGTTGAAATTAATGGTCTTCAACGGCCAGCTTAGGCAACATAGGCGCAGATAGGAAAAAACACATTACGGTGATTGCACGAAAACCTGTCTCAGAGTCACTAGGCCTATTCTGCTATGCATAGGCCTAAACATGTACCCTCTGCTCATTACGCGATTACAATCTCTAGACATTTTTGCTTACTTAACAGTTGTCACTTCTAAAACCGTTCCAACTGTTGGTTACTTGAAGTTAAGTTCTAGTAATTCCGATTCATTGTAAAACGCTTATTGCAAATACTGCGATGATTTTAAAAGAAAGGTGCGCAGACTGCATTGGTCATATGTTCAATAAAATTTTAATTGGCCGATGAATTAGCGCACACTTCAGTTGGAAATTTACTTGAAATTCGCATTTACCTAAATTTTTGACACTTGCGCAAATGCATTAATTGGTTGGTTTTATGTTTGTGCGTGGGCCAGCCATTGGTGACTCTTTTAGCTTACGGTGCACTGTTTTGCTAACTGTCTTAACAATCGTTTAAAAGACGATTAATAGCATGCTGGCTAACGTAGAGAGCGCGTCTGAACAGATTTCTTGAAGACGCGCTGTATCAAGTTTTTATATTCATCAATTCATTCATTCAATCAATTATATCAATACATAACATTTACTCGAATGTTTCCAGGTTGGCTTCAATGCTGGCGATAGCGTGAATTTCTTCGCGCTTCCTGGTTCACGACAACCTAGTGTTCTCGAAGTAGCACAAACAACGAACGTCAATCTTAACGGCAGATGGATGTTTCGCATAGACAGCGCCACTATAGAAGCCGGCAGCTCATGCGAAGCGTTATCAGGTACCGTACACAGCTGGCAATGTCTGTGTTTTGAGAACTCCGCTTATAATGAATCGATAGCTGGATGTCGTCTACATTAGTCCAAGTAGGCAAGTGTGATGTGATGATGAAGTATGCTGATGATTCGTATACTTGTTGGTGGGTTGAAACCGCATCTCAACTTCGTAGTGAAATTTTAAAACCTCCTCGTTTGGGCAAGGGAAAATAACCTCCGATTAAACCCTGCTAAGTCCCTTCGAGAGGGTGTCCAGCCAACCCAGAGGAAGAGGAAAGAAGCTGTAGGAGTAAGAAGAGTAAAGGACAGAGAAGGACGTGGAAAAGAGCTGAGAGCTAACTATGACTTAAATGTCTATGTTTATATATTATATGGTTTTGAAATGTTTATTACAAGATTTATTGATTTTGCAAGAGAGTGCTCAGTTTATCAAAAATTTGATGTGAAAACGAACCGTTGCTTAGGTACCGTTCAATGCTTTCAGTGTTGCGCTTAGATGTGACAGTCATGCGCTTCTTGTTTTACTTTGTAACTTAAAACGTATAATTCTAACATAAAAAGGGAACCTAACAGACCTATAATTATTTTCAAAAGCCACCAATGAATTTAACTGTTCTAAATATGAATTCAAATGTTAGTTGCATGGATTGACTATGCAGTTTTAAATATTCTTAGACTCAAGTGGAAGATAGTTCATCTAAAAGGAAACAATATATAGTGTTGACAGTCGATGTCGTGCTTTGAGATGTTCCTAAAGCGCGCCATAATATTAAAGCTAAGTTGAATGGTGTCTTTCAGACGTGACTCCAGTCTTTGGCTGTCCAACGCTGGAGGGTCCTGTGGTGATCAATCGCAGTTGGGTAGAGTTCTATTGCGTCATTCCGACCAATGACACCAACGATCAGACGGCTTTCAATGTCACCTTCCTATTCAACGGAGAACCAGCGCCAATGATTCCTTCAGTCGTTGTTGGGTCTTCTGTCCCGAGGGCAACGTTACACGAGAAAAACCTCAGTCATCAACTGCTCGGACAATGGGTACTAATGCAATTTGTCTATTTCAATCATCCTCGATTTTTATGTTCGTTTATAGCATCGGGCAATGGATGCTCCGAAGATCAATTGCTTTCGCTTTACCAGCTGCATCAGGTAGCGAAGTATTTGCTAATACTAATGCTAACTGTAAACTGTCTTCTTAACTAATCTGTTAAAATTTGTCACCAATTATTATTCTGATTTCTGGTTTAGCAGACTCGTCGGATTTTTGACAGGGCTCCTCCAGTCACATCTGAAGACGATTTCTATTGAAGCGAACATCCATTTACGATTCCTTCTCCTTTCCAAAATTTCAATAACTTGCTACATAAATAATTAGATTAAAATATGAAATATTCAGGAGTTTCTGCGGTGTGTAGTATTATTATTAATACAGTAATTTTATATAACGCACCTTCAGAATTGTCTAGTTTGGAACGCCCTCAGTCCAACCCCGGTCAAACAAAGCAGTCTTAATGATAATGAAAAACGAGGTAGAGTGACAAATATGTACTTTATGAAGGATGACAGGGAGCCTATTCCATGTCGCAGAGCCAACCACGGAGTATGCGCGGCGTTGCCTGATAGCAGCAGCCCGCGAACAGAGGGACTATGTCAGTCTATGTGTACTATTGTGTAGGCCTATAATAATTAAGGGTGTCTGGTTGTTTTGAATGCTTAGATAAGCTGTCGCGTCTTCTCGTTCTGGTTGAATGCCACGGATGCTGTTCGCAGTCGAGCACTGGCGAGCAGAAACAGCTACTGGGCTGGAATTGAGGTACACATTCTAGTTACGCATCGAGTTTTCCTTTCATGGGATAACTGCCGGTGTATAGTTGAGTGGGTTTGACAATAATTAAAAGAGACTTCATGAATGTTATGTTGAAATAAATCCTATCGCAGTTAGAGACATTCCAGTACACTGCGTAAAAATGGTTCCCACTACATCACATTAGGTTCAGTATCGGTAATGTAGGGCATATAATGTTCTCAATCATTTATATTGAACACGTTGCGTAGCTTAATTAAGTTACTTCGTGTTACCGTGTGAAGAATTGAACGCAAGCAGTACAAGTCTACAATTCCATTCATCACTTTCATTTGATTACATTACTCGTATCGTACTAGATTAAAATCACGTTATGATCAATAATTTTACTTAGGATCACGTTACACCATTAATACATGTAGTAATACTGCAATGTAAGATTATTATTTTTATTGTTTTTATAATGAAATTTCCGTTGAAGTGATAACTTCTGTATTCATTATGTCCTATATCACATTAGGCCTACAATCAGATGAGGTGAACAACTGAACGTTCTCCTAGGAATCCGCTCATAATCTATTATCGATTAAGTAAAACGCCAACTGCTTATTTATTTATTTCGCTTGATAGGTTTCAACTCACATTTTATCGGTGTACGAGGGAGACCCAAGACCAGCTGTTCTAACTCTTAAATCCACGATTCCAATCACGTGCAACCAACGAGAAGGCGTCCTCGAGGACTCATGCGACCTCACTCTGAGGCTCACGACATCCAAACACATCCTGGTTCTACGTGAATGCTCAATGACTCTCATAGAGACAGACTGGAAGACCGAAGATAAGAAAGCCTATAGATTGGAAGAGAGGATCGAGGTCTTCGCAAGGATCGATTCATTCATGACTGGTCCGCGATGGAACAAGCTGACGATTGGCATCGATGCACTTCCCAACAAAATCGCCGTAGATGGACAGAGCTATGCGAACATGTGGAGCGGGTTCCAACTTCCAGAAATTGTGGTAGGAAGCATAATGACCGTGCAGCACGATTTAGCAGAGTCAGCAAAACAACCCAACGCTAAAACATCACACAAATATTATTACTAATCATCTCTTCAAGATACTCTGCCAAAGGTACTTCGCGCGGTTAACATGCAAGTTATGTAGCGCTATAGGAATATGAATCTAACTACTGAAATCCAGAGATATTACTAACTTCAGCGCTCGTGAATAGGCTGGTGCCCTGCGTATGCCGCTTTAGAAGTTTGGAGATTACGACTATGGGTCATCCCAGACCCAGCGTCTAATAATTAAAATTATTATTTCTTAGCTACATGTCAGGGACGACGGGAATTACATTTCGAGGTCACTACTGTATATAAATGATCGTATAAATTGTTCAACTTATGATCTCAAAGCAAATGGTGAGAGTGGCTTACAACAGTTAAACAATTTGTCCACTTGTGCCAGAACTCGGTTTGTCATCTTTAATGTTTCTATAAGCGAAGATATAGGCCTAATATATAATTAATATTGAATGGTTTACAATGTCAAGCATCAGCTCAAGTATTAAGAGCATCAGCTCAAGTATTAAGAGTTAGGCCTGCATGGTCAATAGAATCTCAATTGATTTTAATTACTTAAAATGATAAGAAGAAAAGCAATATTTTAGTAACTTATTGCACAGTATTGTAACATATCTTTTCTGTAGCATCTCTAGTGAATTAAAGTGAACATCTTCCAATGTGGGAAGGCGTGTAGTGTGCTGTGTTGAAGCACAATAAATGATAATGTGCTGCAAAGGTCATACAGGCGTTCGGATGTCTAACAGGTGTATCATCATGACGCACCACAGGGTGTCTGCAGATCGACCGGAGATCCCCACGTGACGACCTTTGACCGTCGCTATTACACGATCTCTGCCAAAGGACAGTTCACATATGTTCAGACAACCCGTGGAACTCCAATTGAGGTCTTTTAAGTTTTAACCTGCTAAGTCCATAGGTTCACTATCAGCGAAATGCTTCAACGCCCGTGTAAGGCAATGTTAGACAGAAGTTCAGTGACATAGACAGATGTAATTTTGTGCCTGCTCATATTTTGCGCTCCAAATTGAGAACTTGATCAATATGCAAAATATCCAGTATTTTTATGGTTCCTAATAATTAATTACCAGAAGTCAATGGGCACTGGCGAGTTCTGTAAATAGACAATTGCATTGTTCTGTTACGAATATACCAGGTAATTAAATACAATGCAATGAAACTACATAGAGATTATTAATTTGATTAATATGAAATTCCTATACTATAGAAATTATTAGTAGCAAAGGCAAGAAAGAAACGTTTGGGTTTAATTTAAATTTCACAAATTTTCTCTTGAATAAATCGAGTTAGCTTAGGGCCATATTTTTGGTCTGGATAGGCCTGTAAGGTAAACGTATCATGCTGCTTCGTGTCATTTATCCCACAGGTCCAGTTAAGGCACAGACCGTGTGGTCAGACGGTCAGCTGCGTGTGTGGAGTGGCAGCAAGAGAGAATGACGTCATCCTGGTGGCCGACATGTGCGCTGACTCACGCTTGCATTTCATCACGCATAGCAGTAATAAGTCATCGGTTGGATCAGGCATAAAGACGGACGACAACGGACGAGTATTTGAGGCAAGTGGAGCACGTGATGTAGGCCTACGTATGGCAGCGTTTGAGAGGTCGCATAAGGAAGGTACCTCACTCTATCTGAAGCTACTTGGTCTCCTGAATTGCAGCTGAATATTTTGTGGTGCACACTCACTACTTCGCAAGCCGCTACGGGTCGCCACTGTGTTCACTATGCTGTCTTATTTTAACATTACCAGACACTCCAATATCAATATTAAAGTTAGCAAGCAGCCCGAAACAGCGCCAGATTGTCTAATGCATGCCATATGTAGTTGAAGCCTACAGTTTATAAGACTTGCAACACTCGTGAAATAAACATTCACCTGGTCTTCACAATATTATTTAGGCACATCTGAATTGTAATTTGTAATTACGGAAATTTGTATAGCGCCGTCAGTAGCAAGCTACTTCTAAGGTGCTTTACACGATAGTTCGCTGCAGATTATAAAACTAATTCTCAATATTACAAAGAGAGTACGATTTTAACTGTTTTTTGAAGGTGGGGAGGGTTTTGGTTTCATGGATGGCTGCAGGAAGACTGTTCCAGGCACGTGGGTCAGCGTGAATGGTGCAGAAGAACAGTCCCTTGCGCTGGTCTGAACTGTAGCCAAACGCTTTAATCGCTTTGCTTTGAGTTACATCAATGTTTAGCAACTCGAGGGTACAACAGATAGCTTATGGCCAACAGTTGACCACAGCCGCTCGATTGGGCTTTGTGACCCCCGCTTCTGCTTTTTGTGCAACCCGTCGCAACGATTATGCTTATAAATGAGAGTGGGTGAGCGACTGGTTCCAACGACGTAGCACTCGTGGGTGCCGCTGAATGAGGACATTACACCTGCGATTTGGTGCAAAATAGTGCAAAACAAGATTTGTAAGAATTTCTGCGCGGGCAGGCAGCTGGTCCGAAAGCATATCAAGATTAAATAAATACTGGAGCTACACAAGTGCATGTGGTCACATCGTAAGAGTTACATTACTGCGTTAAACATTTCAGACACGAGAGTTCAAGAAAGAATATGATATGCCTAAACCAATTTCTCACTTGTTTATATATAGATCAACCTTCCCAGCAAGGTCAAGGTCGTGGGCTATGTGAACAGTTGGGGTATTAGTGCCGAAATTTACGTAACATCGTCTGAGTATGGAAGGACTGAAGGACTCTGCGGATCACTGGATAACAATCCTGACAACGATCTTAAGGTCAAAGGAGGAGAGGAGGTCATGAATTCTGTGCATGATGTCGTTGAGAGTTGGAGGTATGTTTCATATTAGCCTAACTAATAGGGAAGCTAAATAATTCTAATAAATCCTAAAAGACACGAGGAACTTGTTAATTTTCCACTTTTTGGAGTTTCATATTAATAAGCCAGATATTTTAATTTATCAACAGTTTCCGTTAGATACTCTGTTTAAAATAATCTCATTGGTCACTGCTCAGAATGTCGTTTTTTATACTCAATAACGGTATTCTAAGTTTGATAGTAAGAGATATCTCAAATTATCAATTCATGCATGTTTTTCCAAGTCAACAATGAGCGTACATAACGTTATCTTGTCACGTGTCACCTTTACTTACCTTGCCCATTCTTACCTTAAATTGTCACCTGATAATGTCCTACCTAAACGCGTTCTTGGTATTGAATGATGTGATACTTGTGTTGTTAAACATGTGAAAGAGTGCCGCGGGGAGCGAGTCTCTTTGACGGTGTTCCTACCACTCTGCCTATTGGCAGTGATGATGCACTGGATGACGACTCATCATTCTGCACCTGTCTGGGAGGTCTCTCAAGTTGCCAGAGCTGGAAAACAGATGCTAACTTTCCAAACGGTCCGAACGTTGGTGCAAACAAAAACGTGATTCCAAAGATTGTTGGTGAGTCATCGTCGAATAATCTTGGTCGGAGAAGACGGGCGTTAAGTGAAGAATTGATGACCGATGACATCGACTGGGAATATGACAGTTCGTCGTTCAACTACAGCAGTCCTGAACCTCCTCAGAGACCTGACAATGCTTCTTGGATAGCAGATGAAGACACAGGAAGGCACTGTCGACGTGTGCTCTGGGATGAGTCGCTTATCAGACCCATCTGCGAGAATCTGGTATCGATGAGAGACGTCGACGCAGTCATTGACAAATGCGTTTTGGATATCCAGGTTTAAGTTGAAATGTGTACATCATTATTAGATTCCATAACTTTAGGAAGGTTCTTTAAAGCGCAATTAAATAGTTCGAGTTTATCTTCGTGCAGTGCATTGTCAATGATTCCATTTGATGACTTTGCTACGGCTCGTCCGCATAGAGCCCTGTCTAAGGACAACTATCTCTCTGAGCATGTTAGGCAATTGATTTATTTGTACGTAATTGTTGCATACTTGATTTCAGACGACAGTTTTCATATTCACCATTCATTAATTCATTCATTACGAAGATTTATAGAGCGCCCCTTCAAAGTCACTTACTACTCAGGAGCACTCCCGAATCTAGCACGGTTGAAAATAACGATTTCAAGACGAGCGGGCTATGAAAAGAATTAGAGTGGACCACGCGGGGCAAGCGCAGCGTCAATGGGAGCCTGCTCCCAAGAAAGGGTCAACCATTGAAAAGGCATGATTTTCTTTAGTAGTCGTACGGGCAATTATTGAGTATAATTGTAAGCAACATAATTATGTTTGGTGTCTTACTATACGGAGATTTTAGAAATTGTGAAGGTTGCCTTGCTTTGTGTTATGATTTTAGCTGACGGGTGATAGGTCGTGGGCTGATGACAAGATTCCCGAAATCAGAAATCTGTGTGTTTTCGCGGTGCTTACGGCAAACATCACAGAAAGTAATGCAACGATAGAGGATATAACATCCATCGTCCGAGAGATGACAGCTGTCACCTGTCTACCGCAGGACTGTTCTGGGCATGGGGTCTGCAGGAATGGCACTTGCATCTGCGGTCAAGGTAAATGGACGACCAGGGAGAGAGGAAACGTCTAAAAATAACAATTAAATTTTTTTAAATTAAAGAGGAGCATGAAACTTAGCTGGTAGTATTTATCTGAACGTCACATGGCAGTAAATTAGTCTTTCGTGCAATGTAATCGTGATTGTTAACGAAGAGTAATTGTAATGAAATGAGTGAAAAATTCGTATGCAATATCAGTGAGCCATCGAAGAAAAAAATAAATTATCAGCGTACAATTTTTTTACATTCTTAAACCTTTACTCTTAGCCTATTTAACATGTCAATTTCTATTACATTCTAACAGGATGCACGATTTTATATGTGTACTTGTCTCTTGTTTTGACATCGTGAAAATGTTTAATTGTTGCTCATTATATTTGTCAACAGGTTACGTAGGATCTGACTGTGCGCTTTCGGAAAATGCCACTCCCAATATCATAAAAATACTGGGAACCTCTCCCTGCGACCTTAACAGACACCCATGTCAAAAGGTGGAAATGGTTACCAGAGACGTTAAGTCGTTATCTGAACTTGTCTGTAAAGTCGACGTTACGAAGGTAGATACAATTCACTTCAACTTGATTTCAGGCCTCAAGAGAAGCTCAAGGTTTTATTCAATTAAAAGAGATTACAGTTCCATCTGAAACAATGGGTGGACCTAATTAATTTCTGCTAAATTTATTCTCATTGATTGTACCAGGTATACATGACAGAAGTGGATTTATGTATAGCCTATACCGACATTTTAGCGGCTGCTGTTTTGAATTTTTTCAAAACTGACCTTTGACCAGCAGGGTCTGTGAAAGTAAAGTACCAATGTAATCAGAAAAAGAACTCCGAACGATTATAGGTTAACGTTATCTTTAAGCTGATGATGTTAACGTTGGAATTCCGGTTCCCTCAATGTCACTTTGTCCAGCCTCGATAATCGATCTATTCAACTAAAAGCTTGAGCATGTAGACCTATCTATGTATATGTATGTATGTATGTATGTATGTATGTATGTATGTATGTATGTATGTATGTATGTATGTATGTATGTATGTATGTATGTATGTATGTATGTATGTATGTATGTATGTATGTATGTATGTATGTATGTATGTATGTATGTATGTATGTATGTATGTATGTATGTATGTATGTATGTATGTATGTATGTATGTATGTATGTATGTATGTATGTATGTATGTATGTATGTATGTATGTATGTATGTATGTATGTATGTATGCTTGTGCGTGTGAATTTATATATGTATGTATATATTGTATGTATGTACGACGGTGTACGTATTTATATATGTGTATATTTGTATGTTTGTAATTATGTATTGCATGTATTTATATATATATATTTGTATGTATTGTATGCAACTATGCACGTATATATTACGTATGTATGTATGTGTGCATGCGTGATTATACCTGAATGTTTGCAATGACGTCTTATCGAGCTTCATGGAAGTGTGTCCTTAAATTAATGTTTTTTCTAGAGCGACGACTCCAAGCAGTCGTTTAAGACTTCAGCCTCAGTGATAACTATGACAACGTCTTCCTGTAAAATACCGACGGATGTGCTCCGTAGAAGTATGCGCCTTTTCCGAACCAATTCGTCTTCAACACCCTTACCACCGGAAGTGGAGCCCGTTGACTTCTTCTCCCTGCCTCTGGGAAACCCTACTCTTCTCTACTCCATCTCCATCAGTAACAATGGGAAGAACTTCAGTAACGCTCTTCCTTTCACAGTCTACGATTCCAAGTGTTACTCCTGCGACCGATTGCGCTGCTATCGAAAGGTCTGCTACCAAAACGTTACTCAATGAAACTGTGTCTATGAATACAATGAATCTTTTAGCTGCCAACGATGTGATTGAGCTCCATCAATCAGTGATTATTATCATATATTATTGTCACCACGCAATCTCTGTTATGTAACAGAATGTGAAAGATGAAAGATCTCAGCATACCTTGCATGGTCTAATGCATGGTTTGTTTTGCTGTTGTTTCCTCTATACAGGAAGATAGCTGCTCGATTAACGGTTACTGCTTCACCAAGGACCAGAGAAATCCTTTCAATCCCGAGTGTGATCGGTGTGAGCCTTCGATTTCCAAAAGTGACTGGACAAAGGCTTCAGGTAAATTGGTACTTACATTGTGCATGTTATTTTGGAGATGGTCTGGAGGAGTTATGTGCATTGCTTTTTGCATTGCATTCTAAAGTAAATCTGAACACATTGTAGGCTTTAATTGCAGTGCGCTTCGCAGCATTGTTTTGAATCGTATCGTAATATGAATCGCATCGTAATACATTGTAATACATTGTAACACATTGTAATACAGTATAATGCACTGTAATACATTGTAATACAGTATAATGCATTGTTATACATTGTAATACATTGTTATACATTGTAATATATTGTAATACATTGTAATACATAGTAATAACTATTGTGGTGCCTATTCTATCGCATTGTTTTGTATGGTACTATACTACGGTATACTACATTGTGTTGTTTTCACTGTATTGTACAATAAAAAGCTCATTTTAAGTACTATAGCGTCTTCTGAAGAATTTTATGACAGCGTCCAGATGCCATCGTCTTTAATGCTACCATGTCACTTGTCTTCAGATTCCTTGTGCAATCCTTGTCTGTCGTCTCCCTGTTCAGAAGGACGTGTCTGCCAATCGTCTTTCAAGGGCAAATATCGATGCCTTGCACAGCAAGGTCAGTACAGAGAATGGAAGATAGTGACACATCAGCAGACAATATAATTGTGTCATTGTGGCAGATTATTTTGTCTGGAATTCAACTGTAGCGTGTTTGAGTCGGCTGAGCGAGCAACGTGCACAGACCGTGACATATTAATTTCACACTTGATAAACTGAGCTTGCCTAACAAACAGTAGAGCCAACAACGACTGGTTTTTCCAGCTTACAACTATTTCTAAAATTACTTTTTGCATATTATAGCAGATTCTCTTCTGGAGATCGTTTAAATGCGTGTGCATTAAATGATTATTGTGCGCTATTACATTGTAGATGTAGATGTAGACGTAATCACCATGGTGATTTTGGCCATAGCAAGCGCAGTCCTACTGGTTGCTGTAACTCTCGCTGTCGTCGCCATCTACGTGTGCCGTAAAAGACAACAGAAAGCATCTGGCATGTGACCCACAAGGAAGCGTGGATAATAATTATAGCTGGGACGTTCTGGTGAAGATGAAATGGAGTTCATTATTGCTGCCTTTTGAAGACGCTTTATGTAACTCCCAAATCGATGAACTTTCGAGACTGAATTCTACGAATAGTCAACGGATGCATGAATATGTTTTTCGAGAATTCGTCAAAGTTATAAACTTGAATAATTATAGACCTAGGCCTATGTAATTAGACCTATTACGGTGGATTATTTATGTCGACAGTCTGTTACGAGACTCAAACTTTAAACAGTGTTGTTAAATTCAAAGCCACAAAAAAATCAGATGATTCCTTGATTGCTGTAAGATGTTTCCTCAAAAATCACGCTATGTTAATTTCCGATCTTGTGTCTGTATAAACCATAACAATCATTCGATCATTCATTCAGTTCATTTCAATTTTCAGAGAGATATATATATATATATATATATATATATATCGACTTGACCAGATTACCTATACTCGAGAGCAATCCCGACCCAAAAATAGAACGTCATCTCAATCGTAGCCGCCACTGATAATGTGGCAGACCTCGGTTCACCTCGCTCCTGCGTATCAGTCATCAGTCTATGGCGAACCCCCTTTCGGTCCAACACCGGGCGTCGCGTGGCAGCAGCAGTTGGGGGTAAACGCCCTTGGAAAACCTTGAGTTCCTTCCCGTCTTCTTCTGGTACCTACTACCTTGGAAGGCCGAGCTCCGAGGTTTCCCCCGTCTTCTTACTGAACGTCCGCTGGGTAAGACCTACCCGGTCTGGCGCAGGATTTAAGACGGTGCCGATGGTAGAATCAGAGTCCTTAAGCGAAAGACTACACCAGCTCAATGACGAACAAACTTGTTTTATTCTAACGTTCAACAGCAGCGAACAGTCAACGAACTCAAACTATCATAGTCATTATCGAACGATCATCATCCCTCTATCTCAATACATCTCGACTGAGCTCTTCAGTCCCCTATATAGCTACAGGGGGTAGCACTGAGTGCTACAGAGGTAGCACTAATTGCTGCAGGGATAGCACTAATTGCTACATGGGTAGCACTAATTGCTACATGGGTAGCACTGAATGCCACAGAGGTAGCACAGATTGCTACAGGGGGTAGCACTGATTGCTACAGGGGTCAGCACTGATTGCTACAGGGGTGTAGCATTGCTACAAGGGCACAGACTGCCAAGCTGAACTGAATATTTCAATAATTTATGTCAATAATACAGTTTGAATAATTTGTATGTGGAGGGACTTTGTAGAATTGGAGCGAATGCAAGAAGCAATACATAATTGAAAAATACAAGTTTTAGGTGTGATAGTAGTTGAATATCTGTGAGCGATGCATAAATTTAGGAATTTTCGTGTAAGAAATCAAAAACTTGAGGTTTAATACATTGAAAGTGTACGGTTTAAGGAATTATGTGCAGGAATTTGAAATATTCAGAGATTTTATTAATATTATCATCATCATTATTATTAATTTTTATTAATTTTTTTTAAAATTTTTATTATTTTTATTGATTTTTATTATTTTTATTAACATTTATTACAAATATTTATGTTTGGCTTTCATTATTTTATTATTAAATTTTAAAAATTTTATTCTCACAATTATTATTTTTATTGTTATTAATATTAATACCATTATTATTATTATAACAATCTGCGAAGACTAACCATTCCAGAGCATTGCCCCCTAATTTGTTGAGTTCCTAGGGATCGCATGTACTGGCTACCTCGGGGAAAAAATAATAACAATAAATCGGTTGCAAAACTGTGACCTGAATCCAAGACTCACAATCAAACATAGGCCCTATACTATACTATTGAAATTCCGATCATCCCATTAAAAGTCAGCCTTTACAGCAACTGTGTAGGCCTTTGCTTTGTCCGTATTAGCGTGCGTTGATAATAATAATAATAATAATAATAATAATAATAATAATAATAATAATAATAATAATAATAATAATAATAATAATAATAATAATAATAATAATAATAATAATAATAATAATAATAATAATAATAATAATAATAATAATAATAATAATGATAATATCAGATATAATGTGTGCAAATGTGCCTTGGAATGCGACAGCGTTTTATCGTTGCGTGCAAATTGAAAGGCGCTGGTAAAGGTGTCTGGTCTCTAGTGGGTACCCCGAAACAACAGCCAATAGTTGGCCAAATTCAGTTAGGAAGTCAATGCCTTCTTTATTGCTGGGCCCCAAAGTTTCTAGTGCAATTTTAACCAAACTGTGCGTAGTGGGGAGTGTAGTGTATTTGGTGGTTTTTCGTGCTGCGGCCAGTTATTCTTATTCTTATTAAAAATAAAATGTCTCAATTACCTCTGAATGATGTCTGAAAACACAATTATAGACTTTAGAAAATAATTTTATATACAGTTATGCATAAATTATCGAAACTTAATGAACACGTATCTTATCGAATTATGTAGAAAGGTTTACAAGACACCTTTTTAATGTATGCTTGCATCTACGGGGCCGTTCAAATATAATATAACGCTCAAGGGGTAGGTGGGTGGGTTCCTGTTTTGTTAGCGTTATATTGTGTAGGGTGGGGGGGGGGGGTAGGTTGAAGGTTTTGTTATATAACATGATAATCGGTCTTAAATGCTTCAGCTACATGTATGCTCATAGCCCGACTCCCTCGCTTTGTACACATCTCTGTATGCTTGAAGTCTTGCACTGGATTGTTTCCTGTAAACGCACGTATACACTGCAAGATCCTTTTTATAGTTTCGAGAGCCCAGTTAGGCTGCGCCCCGAGATATCTCTCTAACTATTTTGCGAAATCCGTTATCTGCAACTTCATCTCGTTCTTTGTGCTCTGTTGATCGTCTTGATTGTTTCGTGCTTAGGACTAAAACTGCCCTCGCCCAACACCAGTTGTGGGTCCATATACTTGGGCCCATTTCCTCCATCTTTAAGGACTAAACTAACGACTGGATTCTCTAGAATCGGCTTCTCGCTCTTTAAAAGACGTTTCTTTTCCCCCGCAGTTTCTGTGCTGACAGCGCCTCAGAATAGTTCCTCTGCGAGAGGCGCTATATAAATCTAAAGATTCGATAGCTGAAATGTTTCGACGTGTGTGTTTGAAACAAACACGCATACATAATTTCTAGACTTCGGCCAATATACACACCTACGGCCGATCGCATGATCGTGTTATGCCACAGGATAATATCCTATTACTAGTATGCTGAACCTTTCAAATTTGTCGTGCACTATAGTGCGAATAAACAGTTGGTCAAATAAGGGATCATACTTACTTACTTACATACTCAGAGAAGCGCTTGAACTTTGCGAAAGGTCAATTAAATGACGCAGCATACCTATAGATTACGTCTACGTATTGTCTCACGCATAGCTGCTTGAAATAAGACAGACCGTTGACGTCATTACAAAATAATAGCGTTGCACCACGTGGGCGTCCATGGAAACGTTGGACAGCGGCTTTAAATTTTGTAAATGTTACAAATTTTCTGAAAATCTGCAGATATTCATCGATATTCTTATTATTTCTGCAGTGCCAACAGATGTTTCGACTGAATCTTCATCGAAGTACAGCAGGCAATCTTAATATTTTATAAAACACCTTTTTTTGATCGAAATTTGCAATTTAGAGAACGATGCAACGATTTGCAGGCCTAGGCAAAAATTTTAGAAGAAACACCTTCTTCGATCACACCCATTATGGCTTCCATAGGGCCTCAAGAAATAATTTGTATGCTTTTAAATTTAAGTTTTAATAATAAAAAAATGTATGCTTGAGTTTTATTTGAATAAGCTATAATATTATAGTAATGGTCAGTGAGTTTTTATACGACAAGATACATTTTAATGATGAGGTTTTTATATCTCATCTTTGAATTTAATTTGATATTTAAAGTCAGTTGAATAAGTTGATCAAAGTAGCCTATGCTTTTATAGTTTGAATTTAAGTTTATTTATTTTATTTCTTATGATAATTGTTTAGGCCTATATCAAATTAATTCTTTGTTTTATTTTGAGTAGACTAAGTTATCGAGACTCGGTGACTTCTAAGCGCAATAATTATCTTTTTTGCATTAAACCATTTTATATTTTGCTTCTGAATGCATCGTAAAAACGATTTGCTTCTTTCGACTGGAGCCACGAGGAGGACGATGATTGAACGGAAGAATCTCGGCCGCAGGAGGTGAATTTTTAATTATGCTGATGTTTCAAATGGGTCTATCAGCTTGGCTTATAGGCTTAGGCTAGTTATGTCAAATGAAAAGTCTTGAAATAGTTCGCAGGCCGTTTAGAATCGATGACTTATATGACTAATTATAGTTCTAGGCCTATATAGCGAATACCGGCAAGCGTACACAGCAATTTAATTAAGCAGCCTAATTCACTTTGGAGATACTTTAAAATACATTCACCTCTAAATAGCATGAATAACTTACAGAAAGCTGATGGGTGACTTCAACTATCAGTTTAGCTATTATACGCGTAATCTAGAGATTTCTACAGCGTCCACAAATTCCCTAGCACGACTTCGCTATAAAGTAGTTCTTATGATTCCAAAAGGTTGAGTTATAGGGCCTATTGGAAATTTCAAGTGTAGTAGGTTATCTTTCTTGGCTTGATTGTATAGACCTAAGCTCATTGTTTATCTAAAAATTGGCTGATACTTAATTGCAGCTTCAATTCGTTAATAAACTATTTCATTCTACAAGTTGATCTTGCTTATAACGGGTATAAAAAATTGTTATATGCAAGGAAGAATAATGCATGTTTGGTTATTCATTTTATCTATAATGTTCCTAACCAAAATACAGAAAATTTCTGACAGTGGAATATTCATCTTTGCATGCAGAGTAGTTTAGTGGTTGCCTGGTTGGTCTACAATATTGAAGTCGGGGCTCAAATTTGTTTATAAATATCTGTTAGGAAATGCGCCTCCTAGCCAACTCCTCTGTAATGAGAAGTTCCTAGCATTGAAAGACTTGCGTGGAGTTGCTCTCTTGATGATGTAGACTGATGAAAGATTGTGTCGCTCTGTAGTTCTACACAGGTCTCGTGTACGCTCGATCTGTCTTCCGTTATGCAAATGACAGTTTTTCCGTTATGCAAATGACAGTTTTTCCGTTATGCAAATGACAGTTTTTCCGTTATGCAAATGACAGTTTTTCCGTTATGCAAATGACAGTTTTTTATGCCCGTTATAAGCAAGAGCAAATTGTAAAATGAAACTTTAAACCGTTGGAGATTTATTCACCCACAGTACCCTAATCATTAAATATAAAAAGCGATAGGAAAAGCATAAAAATAGGACAGATTTGGGGGCACTGGTGGGCAATGAGCACCAAATAGGTTTTGCCCCACCCCAGGTTTAGAACTGGGGCCGCTGACCCCTGCCCCGACTTGTTGCACCTCTGGTACCAACTAATGTACAGAATAGATAGGTTAAGCTATAACACTCTAACTTGCTGCGCATCGAATGCGATGTATAGGCCTACTGATGTTGGTGTCCAGTACCTATAGTACTGGGATGGGTTGCTGTAGGTGTGGCCTGCGATTGGCATACGACTTTGCAACGACTTTTTTACATTTTACAAATTGTGGACTTCATAAACCCAGACAACGCTAGCAAACAGTCTATGCATGTAGGCCTAAGACATTTTTAACCTGCAGGCGTTTACATTATTTTCCTTGCAATGTTTTGTCGACTTTAAGAAACTCAATTACACCGCTATGTAAATTTACATAACATCAGCGTATTGATAAATTACACAGGTCAGAGAACTGCGGCAGTTCTGATACTTCCCGCCTCTGCCGCCTGTCAGCTTTGTCAGCTCTGGTACTGTCAATCCCTGACAGGTCGTTTCTTCTGACCGTCAGTATATTTTCTATATGCTCTAGATATCTGTCCCGACTTTTAATCTGTTTTTGGATCTTTCAATTCTGGTGAATTTTCCAGGACTGGAAGCTCCGTAAGACATGGCACCGTCGCCACTGACACCGCAAATCTGTTATCTGATATGTGGCTCTAGCTGTTGCTCTCGAATTGTATTCGAGGACATTTCTTGTGACCGTCATGATAATTTCCATATGCTCTAGATATCTGTCCCGACTTTTAATCTGTTTTTGGATCTTTCAATTCTGGTGAATTTTCCAGGACTGGAAGCTCCGTAAGACATGGCACCGTCGCCACTGACACCGCAAATCTGTTATCTGATATGTGGCTCTAGCTGTTGCTCTCGAATTGTATTCGAGGACAACAGCTAGTCCGTCCGCCTGTCAGCTCTGTCAGCTCTGGCACCGTCAATTCCTGACATGGTCATTTCTTCTGACCGTCAGTACACTTTCCATATGCTCTCTACCAGGACTTTAATCTGTCTTTGGATCTTTCATTTGCTTGCTTCGAGACCTTTGATGCAGTGAAGCACTTGAGAATGAAGCTCGCCACTCGATGGATCACAATTCCGGACAGGAGCGATGAAAACGATCCAGTTGACCAACTCTCGTGGATGCAGCTAGGTTAGTTTGAGTTTTTATGAATCTTTAAGACGAATCCGATAGAATGGTTGTTGGTTAATTTTTTCAAGCTGCATAGAAAATGCTAATGACCTGGTATCGATCAAGTTAATATTATCCAGATTTATCTATGTAATATTATCCAAATTATCTAAGCATGCGTTAGGTCTCGCTGCCATCAATTGTGTTTCCCCCTTCTCTTTTCTTTGCCGCCATCTGCATGCCGCTCTTCTCTCTGTTTACTCCTTAAACCCTATCTATACACTGTTGTGGCGTAAGACTATCACATTCAACTTGCATGTCCACTGTATTCTGGCTTTCTGTTTTCGGTCTGTTGGAGTTATGCTGGATCATCCATTGGATAATGCATTTTGATGGTGAATTCACTTGAATTAAGTGACCATGGATCGATGTCTCGGACAATAAGAATGACACCGACGCAAAAGAATGTATGTATTATGTATTAGGCCATTTTTATAGCGCCTTAAAAGAACCTCTCGAAGGCGCTAAACCTCTCGAAGGCGAATCCATTGGGTTAGATTCTGCTAACAACCCAATATTTTAATACTGTCTTTCTCCGATTTCGGTGTAATATGTCGTACTCCCAGTTTTACTTTAGATCTCTTAATTTCTATTTTCCTTTATTTCTTAATTCGACTCTGTCTTCTTTTTAATGTCCTCTTTTATTGCTGCCTTTTTTAGGGATTGCTGTGAATGCACGTGTGTTTAAGATCCGTGGTTTTTTTCAATTTTACATATTATACCCAGTCGTCTTTTATTCGCCCAATTTTTGCTCGATAGGCTCTGCGTCCTAGCTGTGTATTTCTGCTCTTTTTACATATTCTTAAGTCCCTGAGTTGCGACTCTTCACGTTTCGTACCAACGGGAATGTTTGTCTTGCGTTTCCATCCAAAAGTAAAAGCAAATGATTCAAATTTTATAATATTTTATAATATAATATAATAAGTCCTAATGGTAAACCAAATTGGCGACGAAATCTTACTGCTTGGCAGCTGAGGTGAATGGATTGCAGAGACCTTTGTCAACACCTCCACGTGGTGGTTTCTGGGCGTGCAATCAACCAGTTGGCTGATTGCGTGGCAAAGATTGACAACATACACAACAAACATCAAAATGCATAACTTATTTAAAATCTTCACTCAATTAAACAAGTTATACATAATTAGCATTAGGCCCTAATTGTTGCCACAATTTAACATTAATTATGATCATTGCATTCTTACTTTTTAGATTGTTCAATTTTACGCTTAGTGTCTTTTTTTGGGTTGTGGTACGTGAGGCAGACGTTCTATACCACACAGGCAGGAATCAATTACTCCGTCAAAGTGCTTCAGGCCACAAAGAGTCGTTGCACGTCGGCAATGTGAACTAATGGTTGCAATCGCAATCGAAGAAAATGGAGAGTGTAGATTGGATAGACGAAGAAGAGCTAGATCTTAATGTAATATCCATTGAACAGGATGACGAGATCCATGCTATGCTCCCCTATCTATTCCACAAAGGAGCATTTTGCTTCTCCATGAGAGAATGAAGAAGCATAAAGTTTTGAATCGTTTCAAGTTAATGTTACTAAACATATTTTTTAATAAAAAAAATATAATGATTCTACCAGAGCTTTTCATCTTGTGGAATGCATAATGAGTGAACATTTATACTTTCCTTAGTTCTAATATATAGTTTTAAGTATCTTTATAGCAATAATTTTCCTTTTTTTGACAATAAGAAGAAAATTTGCACATAAAATGCTGGACATGTTTTTTCTTATGGGATGCCGAGCAATGTGACGTCATATTGGAGGGAGATTATGACTTTTGTGACGACGTGTGACGAGGAAGGAGGGGACACAAATCTTGAGTACCTCTGGATATAAAAGTTGACCAACAAAACTTAAACTGATCCACATCCGATGAATTTCCTGTTTTGAAGGGGTTAGGTGTGCTTTCTTTGCACTGCTTCATGCCGTCGGCGTTTGCAATATGTGAACCCCCTAGTAAAATGTTCTTGTTGCGCCTCTGTGTAACAAAAAAATTCAGCTTATGCTATTTTGCCTGTTTGCCTGCCAATTAGAAATTCCATGTACCACGGAAATTCATTGTTTAATCGAAGTTCACAATACGTTGTGAACCAAAACTAGCACCATTAGCTGCCACCTGGCGAATTGATTTGATGTTCTTACTTATTATTTATAAATCTACTTTAACAATTTCCTGTGCATGGCTTTAAACGCTCTTAAATTCAATTCTGTGTGCTTTGTTTTGATTCGGGTTTAAATTTAAATTAATTCACTTGAAATAATTATTTTGGTAGGTATTATCAAGATGTTTGATTTCATTTTCTATAGTATGTGTAAATAGTTTATATGTTTGCTGAAATATCCAATTGCAGTTGAAGTGTACACTCTGTATACATCATACGCTATTAAATAGGTAGAGCTGTACCGCGAACTTATCGATAAATACCTGATAGTACAATATTAAACCAATCCATTCTGTGTGATAATGTTATTCCTCATTTCTATTGCAAACAGTACGGACACTAAAATGGTGTTTTAGATAGAATTTGCATCACTACCATGTATTATCATGCTGTATTAGTAGGCCTACATGTAGATACATGGTAACAATCGTCGACTACCCAATTAGTCACTGTAATAAAAAGGGAACTTAATGCCATTAAAAGTCTGATTATTAAGATGCAGAAGAACTCCATACATCCAGTCTAATCATCATTGGCACGAGCTAGAAAGTAAACAATTCTAAGATGGCTATAATTTGTTACATAGCTAAGGGGCCGTTCACATATTATAAAACGCTCAAGGGGTAGGTGGGTGGGTTCCGGTTTTGTTAGCGTTATATTGTGTAGGGTGGGGGTAGGTTGAAGGTTTTGTTATATAACAAACTTTTTTCAGCTTATGCTATTTTGCCTGTTTGCTTGCCAATTGGAATTTCCATGTACTACCGACCTTCATTGTTTAATCGAAGTTCACAATACGTTGTGAACCAAAACTAACACCATTAGCTGCCATTTGGTGAATTATTTGACGTTCTTAGTTATTATTTTATAAATCCACTTTTAACAATTTGCTGTCTACAATTTTAACAATTTCATGTGAATAGCTCTAAACGCTCTAAAATTCAATTCTGTGTGCTCTGTTTTGATTCTGGTTTAAATTAAAAATAATTCACTTGAAATAATTATTTTTGTAGGCATTATCATGATGTTTGATTTCATTTTCTATAGTATGGGTAAATAGTTTCTGTTTGCTTAAATACCCAATTGCAGTTGTAGTATGCACTCTGTATACACCATACGCTATTAAATAGGTAGAGTTGTACCGTGAACTTATCGATCAATACCTGATAGTACAATGTCAAACCAATCCATTCTGTGTGATACTGTAATCCTCATTTCCCCCACCTGTTGCAGAGAGGAGACACGCTATACGTGTGCCCACCCCCACATTTCCTACCCGGCTCATTTGGTGTCCCGTCACCTGTCAAACGAGATCTCTGGTACCGATATTATTGATTCTCCTTCGTTCAGGACCATTAGGCATATAAACTGTAGGCTTACTTTAGTTCAACCATCACCAGGTAATTGCAACTGGTCAATCTCTTTATAGACGCTTTAACTGAAACTGCTTTCGTTATGATTGTTAGCCATAACGTAACTGTAGGCTTATATTCTCAAGTTATTTGTAACTAACGGCCAGACTTGCCGAACTGGCTAAATCGTCTTGATTGCTAAATGGATTAACAGATTGCTAACGTCAGAACTAATTTTACAGTGCTTAAATTGACGCTTTAGGCATACATATTGTATTACTTCTCTGGTTTGAATATCTATACTGTAAGTGGAGACAGATAACAAAAGCAAATTGCGCAGAAGACATGTTTGGACGTGCCATGTTTGACAAAAGTTCGCACCTGCTTCAAAAGTATCATTACATAATTAATCATGAAATTGAACTCATGAACTGTTTCTGTTTCAACTCATTTAAAGGAAGCTGACTAACAATGACAAAGAGGAAGTACCAAGTATGTAATTTGTTGAAGACAACCTTTGTGATATCTGTACACAAGTAAATGGGAGCGAATTTGGATGAATAGCCATCCTTAGTGCATGTTCGTAACAGCTCCAAACATGACACTCTATACAAATAAGGCTCCCTTGTCTAGAAATAGAATGCATTGAGAGGGGTTTAGTTTAAACCCTTTCTGGCCTTAAACAGCAAATCAAAAGTTCCTGTATACGGATTCAGATTATCATACGAGCTCATCTTGGCAATGCTAAATTATGCAGGCCATTAAGAAATTAACCACCTCTGCACATGTCTTATAGTCTGCAATCAGGTTTTGCAGAACTGCAGCTTAATTTCTGCCTTTGTATTAACCTGCCCACACAAAAACCACAATCTCTAAAATCCCTCACTTCCATTGAATTCAGAGGAAGGTATAATTCAATGAACGGTGCCAGCTACACCCATTCACCAATCTTCATTAAATACAATACAACACAACTGTTATTTGATATCGCCTTTCTTACAGTTTGGTTCAAAAGTGCACACATGCCTCTACTGTGCAACTGCAGTTGTACTGCAGAGCAATTGTGTACAATGGACTTGCTCAAGGTCCCTACACAGTGACCGACGCCTCGGACGAGGGTCGAACCGGCTCACTCAGCGCACACAGAGCATTAAGGGTTGACCGCTCCAACAAATCGCCCACAATGCCACAGTAGCATCATAAGGCAGCACAGAGTTAAAATGAGAGTATAACAGAGCATGGCATGGTGTGATGAGAAGATAATTAATTTTATTGGACACTCCATAGTTAAGTTGCCATGGAATAAACTGAAGCTTTTACACAAACAGAATACATTTACAGACACATAAAAATAAGCAACATATTATAGATTCAGAGCATATTGGATTAATTCATTTAATTTATAGAGACCGTGAAGTCAACCTGGCCATAATCACAAACATCGTCACAAAGTGTGGAACATTAATAATTTTCAACAACAGAATTGAATTTTTTTTTTGGTTTGTAGCCCAATTTTCAGCTTTTGTCTTTAGAAGTTTAACAAAGAACAGTCACCTATTATAGTCAAAAGTCACTCTTATATCAATTCAATTGACACAAAGATTGAAACACTAAAATTGGCCCAATCAATGTCTGTGCACGCAGCTCAAAACCTAACTGTACAGGTCTTCTTCACCCTCTTCATAGGGGTTTCCACCGCTGCCACCACCCTGTCCGCCAGAGCCACCGCTCTGTCCACTACGCGGGGGCTGACCACCTGGAAATCTACAACAACAACCAAATGGATACAGTCAATGATACAACAGCAAGCAATCTTACTATGCACATGTCAGGTTGAATGTACAAAGATTCTCTCATTAATATTACTAGCTGTTAACCTTTGAAAAATCATGGGTTCGTACTTATCTCGTGAAAAATAAGGAATTGTTGTGAAGTTTTTAATTATCGGTCTACATTTGCTCACCATTCAACTGCGAAATCACGGATCGTACTCGCCCACCATTTGACCGCAAAATCACGGGTTGTACTTTACCAGTGAAAAATGAGGGTTCGCGCTTAAATTTTCTTTTATAGCAGTCCTTGCATTCACTCACCATTTGACCGCAACTGACGTTGTTTCATCTATTAAGTTTCCATTTAATGTTAATAACTGTGTGTATACTTATGATGTATAACTGAAAATAGTCAATAAAACTTATTTTTGCTCGTACTATTGACGTTCTTTTTACATTTATTTGAATCTTAAAATCTAAAAATCACAAGCTGCCATTTCGACTCTGTTTACATGGAACATAGGAAACAACAACACAGAAATGTTACTACACCCAGTATTGCGGACAGACAGACGCATGCTCAGATGGTCATGAGACTTAGGTAATACTTATTATTCATTCTTATTATTATTGTCGTCATTCTCGGAACTCTGAAAGCCAATTAACAACATGTGACCACTGCACAGCAGGTAAATAACTAATTTCTTGGGCTAAATTATGTCACCACCAGGTGCAGATATAACAATTTGCCACCCCTCCCAAAATTGAAAAAGGAAATTGAAATCCACAAATTCTAACAGACGTCATAGTAGGTAGGAAAAGAAATCAGTACTAACAATCTATTTCTATTAAAAAATTAAAATAACTAAAAAGTATTAACTTAGTGAGTGTATTAGATTGAACTTTTACAACAGTATAAAACAATGAATAAACATTTCTTCCTAAACCTACTGGCTAGCTATCATTAACTTCTACATTTAAAAATTGTAAATCCAACTTTTGCCACCCCTTGAAATGTGCCATCCTTAGGCCCAGTGGTAAATACGGCACTGGTCACCAGACAGCATCGTGTGGCAGCCAGTAGTGACAGAACATTGCCAGAGGGCCTGTTCAAGCAAAGGCCTCATCCTGCAAAGTCTACATCCAGCAGCATTGTTCTGCTATAAGAGAAGATAATCAGAGTTAAAGCAGAGACTAACCTGAAGTTTGATCCGATTCCTCTGCTTGTCTGCAGAGTCTGGGCAAACATCTCATATTTGCGAATGTCATTGTCGGTCACGGATCGTCGCGCGAACTTCATCGCCTCCTCGAAATGGTCTCTTCTGATCTCTGGCACTGGGTCGTAGTCATCCTCCTGCATCAAGAACAACACAGACATCAGACAATATCAATGATGAACCCAGAAAGTGTAACAATGGAAGTTGGAATTTACAGCAGTTTCCAATCAGCACCAATGCAATTAACAACTCCACCTTACAAGTCCTTCCACCTTTTCCTAATTTAACAAGAATAGTCACCTACAATCGGAGTATCCTGTTCAGTGAACGTCTTGTTCTGATGTCGTGAACCAATCCAATTAATTACCATAACCATGACAGCATACAGCAAATGGCTCATAATACAATAAAGTGATAAAATTACTCACCTAGAAGTAGCGGATCTATTCATCGTCACAAATATAAAGCTAAGCCTATAAACAATACTCACCATTAAGAAAACAATTAAAAAAATTTATGAAAAAGAAATAATATGGTTGATTATTGTTACATAAGCACATTTAGGTGGCAGGTCTTCACTTTCAGGTGGTGGATTTCAAATCCAAGATGGTAGATCTAGACTCTGGCTGAATTCAACCACTACTCCAGAACTACTTCTCGAGTGAGAATTCGCACAGCTAAACGAATTAGACCATCGACAGATGAACTGATGTTCATTATACAAGTCCAGTAGATACAGAAGATTTTACTAGTCACACCAAGTTACTTGGTTATTCAGTTAAAAGGCCTCATAGAGGCTTCAATGGGACTTTAAAAAATGAACTTATGGATCTTTCGTTGATGGCTTCGAATGATTCCAAGACCATTAATGAAGTTACCATTTCTGCTGCTGCATCCGGGTTCAAGTCACGAGTCTTTTCCTTGCGAATCTCGGACTCGATCGACTCACGAATCGCCAGTTTGCAGGCTCTCTGGCAGATTTCTGTCAAGTCAGCACCACTGAAGCCGTGCGTCACTTTGGCCAAATAGTCAAGGTCAACGTCCTACACAAGAAATAAACATTTCAATTAGCATGTATAAACAAACACAGTTCATTGCAAAAGATAAGACATTGCACCTACAAGCATTGAGAAAGTACAAATTAAATGGCTGCTTTCCAACACACACTTCAAAGTAGCTTTGATAGAGAACTCTTCTGTGAAGGTGCAACAAAGACTCTACTCTAGTACTTCTCAAAGACCTTCAAACCTCCTCCTATAGACTCTGTAATTACTTATTTTATCAACTAAAAACAATTTTCAGAGCACTGGTAATACTGAGGCAAGTTTTCACCAACATTTAAAAAAATTTAATTAACCCTTTAATGACCAGCGTGTACTAAAATGTATGGGAAAAACAAGTGCAGCTGGTCGTTAAAGGGTTAATCAGCATTTTAATGTGCCTGTGTCTATAACTGAGTGCAAGACACAACCAAACATACCTTGCAGACAAATTTTAACTGTCTATATCTGAGCTCAAGCAAGAATATTTATTCAAGAAGTTAAAATACCCAGCAGGATTGGGAAAAAAAATTCAATCAACCTACCTTGGCAACAGGAGACTTGCGAAGATTTGCCTTAAGAATCTGAATACGAGACTTGTCATCAGGGAGAGGTATGTAGATCAATTGGTCGAGACGACCAGGACGCAGAATGGCTGAGTCAATTATGTCGGGTCTTAAAGATGCGAAACAACATATTGTAACCACGTATCGTAAAATATGCTAGTGCCATTTCACAAAACAACATCAAAACATGAAATGTTATTTATAACTAATGAGATAATTAAAAATTAAGATAGATACTCAAAATGCACAATAAACTGGAAAGAATCAGTATATAGTCAAACAAGTGCATGGTTGTTCTGCATAAGATTGTCTAGCACTTCACAAAGGAAGTAAACTAGCATAGTACTTCAATAAATTTACAGCTATAACTGTTACAAATAGTATAATTATTTAGATTTCTGATGATGATGATTCCACAATAGAATGCTGTAGGGAAATCAAATAGAACCTGTTTGTGGCCCCAATGATGAAGACATTCTTCTTTGAGCTCATTCCATCCATCTCAGTCAGCAGTTGGTTGATGACACGGTCGGCAGCACCACCACCATCTCCAACGTTTCCACCACGAGACTTAGCAATGGAGTCGAGCTCATCAAAGAACAGGACGCATGGAGCTGCGGAACGTGCCTACAGAAGAGAACCACAATCAGATGAGTGCACAGTAACACACAGTCATTCAACAAAACATTCATTTCTAGAAGCAGATGCAGCTCAAGGTAAATCAGTAGTCACTGTAGCAGCTTCTATAGCGCCGGTGTCTACCGATGGCAAACCAAAATTAAGTTAGCTCAATAACCAGAAAGTTTGATCTTTTGACATGAGCAAGCCAATGGTAAGTTGCTAATTGAAAAGATGAATCACAAGTTCAGATCACAAGGCTGAACAGAAGTGGAAATAGTGTTTCATAATTCATGTCTAGATCTAAAAAGCATCTACCAAGTAGAACAGGTATTAACACAACTACAGATTATGATCTAATGACCTGGGGCAAATTTCACAAATCATTCCTCATATTTTAGTGAGTAATCCACAACACAACAATGCTTCATTTATATAAATACATTGTTGTGCATATAGTCATGGGGTGGGCATAATAGCTTTGTCAGATAAAGTAATGATTGTTTCCAGTAAATTACTGCTTATCATAAATGTAGATCAAGCAACTTTCCTAAACATTTAAACTGAGTGACTTACCTTATCGAAGATGTCTCTGACATTGGCCTCCGACTCACCGAACCACATAGTCAACAGTTCTGGACCCTTGATTGAGATGAAGTTGGCCTGGCACTCATTAGCAATGGCCTTGGCAAGGAGCGTCTTACCGCAACCCGGAGGTCCGTAGAACAACACTCCCTTCGATGGAGTCATTCCAAATTTCAGGAACTTGTCTGGATGCTCGACTGGGTATTGCACAAGTTCTTGCAGCTCCCGTTTGACATTCTCCAGACCTCCAACATCTTCCCAGGAGACATTGGGAACTTCCACAGCAGTCTCCCTCAAAGCACTTGGATTGCTCTTGCTGAGTGCCCACTGCAAACACATCCATTGTGCGATACAAGAAATGCCACAACAGTCTCTCACATTCAACACAATTGATAACAACAAAATTTTCATTATGTCTAGACTATACAAATTTTCATCGTATTTGCAATATCATAAAAAACCCAATATTTATTTAAATCACAACAGTTTTGGTGAAAAAAAGCAAATCTGATTCCTATTTTGTTTATAGAAAGAAATATCTAAATTGACCATCAGTAAATGACTGGTTACTTGTGGTCAGATGCAATGGATCAAAAGGCACCATTGTCAAACCACAGAAACAGTTCTAAATCCAACATACAAGTTATACTTCTTTGATACATATAGAAAGTAAAAGCCTATTGCTTACACTTAATAGAAACATGCAAACAGCAACTCTTTTCTACGCAAGTCTGGACGCTTAACACAGATATTGCAAATTAAAAGGCTTCATTGTGTTATATTGACCATCTACTTAACACAGATTTAAAATCTATGCACTTCATAGAAAATTTTTTTGACTTGCTTACTCTGAAGTTTTCCTGAGACACGGCCAAGGAGCTGAGGACTTCAGCGTCAATCGCTTCATCTTCAAGGTCAATGACGTCCATCTTCTCACGAATCTGCTGAAGGGCGGCCTCAGAGCACAGAGCCGCAAGATCTGAACCAACATGACCGTGGGTCTCTGAAGCAATCTGTGACAGCAATTACCCATCCACATTACAAATGGTTAAGTAATAACACACCAGGAATCATTGCAGACTATCCAGACTATCAACATGAGAGTTATATCTAACAGCTTGTGGTAATGAGATGAATACAAAAGTCGAAATCAATCTGAGTCACACGTATATCCCACAGCCATGTTGCATTAGAATTCTCCTAACACACTCCCAAGTAAGTTATGATGAAGAGCAAGCACATAATTTTCCAGCATTGGCACTAATTAATGCAAGCATAATAATAACCCGCTTTGTAGAATTCAGTTACACCTAACATTTAAACAATTATCAGCAACTGCAAGACCCCAATAAAAAATGAAGCGACATTTTAACAGACAACTCCTTAACTGTATTCTAAGCTGACAAATGTGCATGTGTGTGTGTTTGGACTTGCCTGTTCCAAATCAACGTCATTCGCAAGTTTCATGTTCTTTGTATGAATGCGAAGAATTTCCAAGCGACCGCTAGTGTCGGGAATTCCAATGTCCACCTCCCTGTCAAATCGACCTAATGAAGACAAAAAGCCATTGCAGGGAAATTTACTTTATATTAATACCACACAATGCCTTTGTTCTAGCAATTATGTAATACAACAGATTTAAAGCAGAAAATAACAAAACAGTTAGTGCCATTAATTAAGAAAGTTTCTCGACATACTCCTATTGTACTTGCAATGTATTAAGTTCAACTGATCGTTTACATTACGATTTAAACCATTTAAACCTAATCTTAATCTGCCTGTCTAAAAATTACTTAAGAAAAAACCAAATTACTGCAAAGAGTAACAACATGGCAGAAACTGACTTGGTCTGAAGTCAACTAATGTCCTTAAATAATAAAAAAATTATTTACCATAAACAACAAAATTGAAGCACTTAAGGTTCTGCTAACCGAATCTTCTCAGAGCTGGATCAATGCTGTTGGGTCTATTGGTGGCAGCCATAACAATGACATGCGCCCTCTGCTTCAGTCCATCCATCAGGGTCAGCAGCTGTGATACAATACGTCTCTCCACCTCTCCATGGGTCTAGGCAAGAAATGGAAGTTCAAAACTATTGTTAACTAATGATCAGAAATAAAACACCAACGCATGAATTAACTGTCTTTAAGTCCACAATTTTGTTTTGCATCACCTCAGACATCTTCAGCAAATTCGATCCAAAAGCCTATCTCGATATGCTAAATCTACAACATATTTTATTCATACAATAGAAGAACAGAAATGTCCTCAAGTCAGTCAGTAATGTTACACAAAATTTAATGACCATTAGTTATGGGTGACAAAGACAATTTTATGCAACGGAAAGTACTGCAACCATCTATTCATCTTCAGTAATGAATATTCATAAATGGTAGATAAACAGTCATAAAGAAAGCAATAGACGAACCACAACTAAACAATCCTACTAAATAGTTCATCTCTCAAATCAACTCTATGCATTTCACACGGCTGCATTAAAAAAAATTATGCAAACACCGTCTCACCTTCTCTCGTTTAGGTGCAATAGCATCGAGTTCATCAATGAAGATGATTGCTGGGGCATTCTTTTCTGCCTCCTCAAATGCCTTCCTCAGATTACTCTCCGATTCTCCAGCCAGCTTGCTCATGATCTCAGGACCGTTGATAAGAAAGAAGAATGCACCAGTCTCGTTAGCAACGGCACGAGCAATAAGAGTCTTTCCGGTACCTGGAGGACCATAAAGGAGAATTCCACGAGGTGGCTGAAATCATGAACAAGCAACATCATGGTAACCTCACAGAATGACTAATGATGAAGATAAAACAGAAACACATATTCACAAGAGATAACAAAGGAGGTTGAAGAACATGGATATATCACAAAATTACACCTCTTGTCTGGAAATGGAAACATAAAATAAATATACATTATAAATACATCAATCGATGAAACTCTACTCAGAGGCACTCTTGGTCCAACTTTGGTCAAATAAGACAGATTTCAGAGTGGAATAAAAATGGGATAGAGAGTTCCTAGACAAGAGCCGAAGATCCACTGACCAGTGATGTCATTTCGTAGCAGAATTTTCTACAGTGCAAAGACTCCTTAAAAATATTTGCTGCCGTGACATGAATTGAAACCTGATCTATCTGTTGACAATCCAGCATGCTAACCACTAGACTATCATGCAATCCACTAATGTTTTAAAACAGGACTGACCTTGACACCGATGGCCTTGAAGAGTTGGGGGTGACGCAGAGGCAGCTCCACCATCTCCTTGATCTGAGCCAACTGCTTACGACATCCTCCGATGTCATCATAGCCGACCTCATTCAATGCTTCCTCCTCTTCCTACAATAACACAAGTACTTCAAAACTCAAGCTAGGATGTAAATTTACAACCTAATCACATCTAATCTAGAAACTGTTTAATACTTTAACGATTCATGGTATTGGTATCTCAGTCACTTTAGGTGCACACACATCAATAGTAAAGCGTTAAGCAGAGCGTTAAGCAGATTAGGACACATAATTCAGGCTTCTAAGGCAACCACATCCCAAATGCACAATAGACTGGAAAGAATCAGCTGAGCTTCTCAAGGCAGAAGACAGGCTAACCCCCAAAATAAGAACAATTTCAAAAATATTTCATATAAATTATACTGAACAATTGACATTAACAATCTAATTGCAACTCTAAAAGTATTAACAAATGTAAGAAATTATCTCCAGCACAGAAATTACCACCATATGAAGTGAAAATAAAAAAATAATCATATATATCATGAAATGTTTTAGAGAAACTTCTAAATCAAGGTTAATTTTGAGCACATTATTAATTAAAGTGAAGATAATGAATAAAAACGAAACTGTTGCCTGAATCACAGATAAAACAACCCTGAACAATTGTGAGCATGTATTAAAATGCAAGAAACAACCAATGCAGCTCATGATTAAAGTGTTTAAAATGAAAAAAATGCCAAAACAATTCATGCAGAATTGCCTTGTACTAGACGTACATGACGAAAATTTCAAAATAATAAACTGTGTGACAATCATCAGAGCATACCAGTATAGAGATCATTCACAGAACATACATGTACATTAGTTGCCAAAATGTATTGAAAAGGCTGTGAAAATTACTGCCAAAATCTGTAGGACAACTAAGACTACTCTTTAAAACTAAACAACAACATACATAAAGAAGTGATCAAGAATAAGCTGGTGCCCTGTGCTACGCTTTTAAGATGACTCTATACATTGAGTTGATGCACTGTAATTCAATCTGCAGCTATATGATCAGTATTCTTTATTAACCTACCTCACGCTTCACTGGTTCTCCTTCACAGTGGATGACTGTATCAGGTGCCACGATGCAGTATGGAGCAGGGTCCGTCTCAACCACCTTGAACTCAACCGCTCTCATGCCGCCTCGCACAAGAAAGATGTCACCCTTGTAGACGGGTCGGTAAGCCTCCAGAAAGTACGGCTTCAGGTATACCTCAAAAAGGTTACTAAAAGTACCATAAAACAAAAGCTTTATTAAAACATAAAGAAATCAGTCATAGAAGTAATGAAATATCGTAAAACTAATATGAAGGACTGTAAAAAAATTGGCTTTTGGATAATAAAGTTATATTACACCATGAAGGTTTGACAAACACTGGGTTGTCAAGTGGTCAACAGACAATACCAAATTTTCATCCAGCCACAATACAGTCAAGCAATGGTAAGATCATAATGTCCTTGGATATGTGATCATTTAGCCATGAATCCTTTCTGGAATAAGTAAATTAGCACTGCAGCACATCAAGAGGTTAAGAAGTGTGTGTATCTGTGGCATGAACGAGAATGATATGCCCTGAATGATCCATTGATCTAAAGTCAAGCCTTAAAAGAGTTTCCGTGACGATGTGTGAGAAGCTGGGTTGATTTTTACTTTTGTACACATTGGATGGAAGACAACACCGAGAAAAAGCAATCTTGAAGTAATCTGAGTTTCAACATTTGAAAAATAAGGCTTCAGTTGGGTTTGCCTATTGCTAAAACAGCAAGAGAAAAACAATTTAAAAACTTCCTCACCCAGTAAGACCTTCAACTGTGTCATCAATTGGTAGGATGTGCACCCTCTTTCCGTACTTTACGTCAGGGCAGGGCTGAATACTGAAAAAGACAACAGTTCACTTCGACCATGAATGTAACAATGTACTAGCATTGTACTAATGACGACCAATTGAAGTCATAAAAAAATATGACAATAAACACTTTCAGGCACTTCAAAACCTAAATATTAATCACATAATTTTGGAAGCAATTGTTGTGTTCTTCTTGGCACAGTTAACTCAAAAATGTCTGAATCTTGAAAGTAACATATCGAATGTTAATGAAACCTATCTTAGTCTGTGATGACACTGATAAACACAACTCTCTATGGTAGGATATAGCACAAAAGGCCAAGCATCAGCATGAAGTTCTTAAACTTAGATAAATCCCAGCATGCAGCACCCAATGAAATGCTAATGGATAACCTGTATTGCAAGTAACCCTTATGCATCATCCAGTAATAAAATAAGACATTGTGTAGTTATAAATAGCATGAACTTGTAAGGCATAGATAATATTTATATTGACTTCCTCTTTACGATATTTGCTCAACGCTCAAAAAGGCATCGATACAAAATATGTTAGTGATATTAAATAGGAAGTGTCAGTTTGGTTACACAATCATTAAAACTGCAGAAATATTTTAAATGCAATACTGTATCGCCTAACTTACCTGACGATGTCACCAAGTCTGACGCGCAGATTGTTACGAACAATTCTGTTAATGCGAATCTTCTCATCTGTAAGAGTATCTTCGGACAAAACAATGCACACAGCCTCACGTCTACGCTTGCCTTTCAGCAGAACGGAGTCACCACGAAACAACTGAAGCTCATCCATCTTGTTCTAAACAAAAGAAACAGATTAGTTAAAGCCATGTTAAGTAATCTCCCTCAGACATCACAATGCTTTCTCCTTTTATTGATTCGAATTTCAATTAGTTAGGCAAGGCTAGATGATGTTGTACACTGTACAGTAATCCTGGGTAATTTTTGTAAACATTCTGGCTTTGAGGGTAGCATAAGCTAAGAAACAAGCAAAATATAGGGCCTGAAAAAGGATCGCACTGAAGTCTAGGTATAACAAATTTATCAGATAAAGCCATAGATTTTATTCCCGACCATGCAATGCATATCAGATGTACAGCTGGTGTAGCAGAACACATACAATTAAATATGCTCTCACTGTTACATGCATAAGAGTCAAGGGTAGTAACTAATATGAAGGAACTGATCTGATTTATCTGTTTAATATCAAACTGTCTTTCTATATATATTCAATATATGATCTTTGGATTCCTTCAGCTACATGAGGCAGAGAACCAACTACTTATCATATAACATCATAACAAACGGTTGTAATCATCCTTAATTTCAAAACTCTAGATCTCGTGTAAAGCCACAAAATTATTTGCTAAATATTGACCATATACCTTCAGCCGCCATTAGAACATGCAATTGTACACATGTACAATGTATCTGACCATCTGTGTATTTATTTGCTGTATCTACTAGTAAAACACAAGTATTGATTTTAAAATATTCTGACACTTCTGTGTCACATAGTCTTTAACAAAGGGAGCAACCTATAGTCAGAAAAATATGGTAAATAAAGAACTGTTAATTGCATGCAACAAATAAGGCAATTGAAACTTTGCCTCTAGGTCAACAGTTGGCATAAAATTAACAAAGTTAATGAACATTACAAACCAATGACACTGAAATAACTATTCTTAATTAAGAACCGAAATTTCCACGACATGCAGCACAAGATTTGTCACTTTGGAAAATCCTAAGCATGTGGCCCTCATTTATTTAGCAAAATGGTGCATTTTCAGGTGATAAGCCATCTACCTGGACAACCTGTGCTCTAAATATATGCCTTCAAGTGTTCAAAAAAGAGATGTTGTACTGAAGCATAGCTGTTTGCTAGACTATGTATGCAAATTCCTAAATTGACACTGACTAGAGAATTAACCATACTCAAACCTTCATGAATTACTTGCAGGCAGTGGCATATATCTTACCTGTGACACACAGACAACGGAGTTGTCCTCATTGATGGCTTCCTCAACCAAGAGACGGTTGGGCTTGGCCTTCCTGCGCAAGATTGCAGTGGCAAGATCATCACTACTACAGAACAGAAATAACATTATTATGTCGCAATGCATTACAACGTTAATTTATGACAAGCATTTTCTCATTAATCATTTTGAGAGACAGAGATTTTATTGATCAACATTTCACATTACCATATTTGCAGTGCAATCACATATGTGGATATAAAATAGGCAGTTCCACTATTGAGGTCACCCTAAATTTCAATACATGTTTCAACATTTCAATGGTAGCATCATACTAATTGTGATCAGTCCTTGCAATCGGCATATTATTCAAGTTTCAAGCCACATCAGGTCCTGACAAAAGCACTCCCTCAGCCAACAACAAGAATTTCACCTGCAAGCTACAATGTGCTCGAACAGCAGTTTATATTAGGACTCTGATTTAAGTTCACTTCATTATCAAATGCGATTATTTACTTGGTCAAGTGATCCACTTGTGTGCAACAAATTGCCAATATGATGATCACCAATGTTGCAAGAAAATCAAAACAACCATGAAAAAGAGAATCTACAGAATGCTACATATGATGAGTTGTCTTTCAATTGTCTTTCACTAAACGCAGGTGACCTTTGTCCCAGCTGGGACAATGGAAAAAAAGCAAGCATTTCCTAACCATCAGATGGAACTTGAGATACAAACAAAACAGTAGGCTTCTAATCAAGCTGTATGATTAAGTAGAAAATGGTAGTGCGACATTTACTTGATCAAGGAGAAAATACAGCAATCGCCTAAGCCTTAATAATCTCAAAGAGAACTCTTCAGGAAAATAAGCTCACTAGGCTGTGTCCATAGGTATCTATAATACATCCAAAAATTACATCAGAAAGTAAAAAGTACAACTGAGTGAAGATCTATTCAGTGCTTGGCAAAAAAGACTGAGCATCTTACACCTCATTGGCTCTAGTTATGGTGAAGATCTTGAGCCACATCTGTACTTGCATTTCACATCTGTACTTGCATTTCAATATATCAGACAGCTATGGTACAACTTCGGCTAACAGTAGCTATGTCATTAGTCAAGGCCAATGGTCTAAATATCTCACAATATGATGATAACCATTGGTTTAATCATTAACTATGCAACATCACATATTAATTGCAATGGTTCAATTTCTATCAGTAGTTGAGGTCTTATGGATGCATCAATTTATCCCAGAATGTCAGACAATTCACAAAAAGAATCATTTTATGTTGAAGACATCAGAAGCCATTGATAATTTCTTCAGTTTAGGGTGGAATTTTGTGTTATTAAAGATTCAGAACATACATCAATTACATTTCCTCACTGGTCTATTATTTAGCCTCCATCAACCCTATGCTACCCTATGTAGTGGTTAGGGCCGCATTTACGGCGCCTTATAAATCGGCATTGTTAATTATTACTATATTATTATTATTATTATTATTATTATGTACAGCATTTCTGGTGGATATTCCCAGAAGATATTTTTATTCCCCACCTGACTAAGTATTATCGTTGTCAGACTCCTGATGCATCTCTAGAAATGAAATGCATGTTCAAAACCTGTAAGTTGTAGACTTAAGTGACAGTATCAGTAACAGTTAAACTTTAAGCACCCATTTTGATCTCATTCAGTTGCCAACAAAATCTAGAAACCATTCAAAACGATGGAGCTGCTATGTTGCAACCTAACGGCTTAGACTTTAAGAGGTGTCAAAGATAGTTTATAGAATTCATTCTTCCCTAACTGTGGTAAGGCATCCACATGCCACTTAATGAACAAATCAGCTGTTAATAACAAGACATTATAAAATAACAGCAACTTGAGCTAATATGTTTAAAATTTTGAGGATTTCTTCAAGAGGCTTATCCTTTGAACCCCTGCAAACTAACTCGCTGAAGAGCATATATTTTAAGCGTGGAGCTTCAGCGGCCGAAAGTTCGGCCTAAAACGCACAGAAAAATTACTTCTATGGCCCAAGGTTTTTTGCATATGTCTAAAAATGACACTAACTCTAGCCCTGACCCTAACGGCCCTCATGATGCCTAACCTGGCCATAACTAAAACTCATGATGCCTAATCTGACCCGAAACGACGCATATTCCAAATTTTTTATGGGTTCGGCTGTAGAAGATAAAAACTTCTTTTGTTTTTGGGCTAAAGTTTTGGCCGCAGAAGTATTTTAAATATCCCAAAAAGTGTGATTTGTGCAAACAAAGTCATTTCCACTCACAACAATATCTCAGGGATCCACTGAACTGTCAATTTCTGGGGTCGAGGCTTTGGAGAACTCATTATGCACCCAATCGTTTTAGATCTACAGCTCTATAAACAATGCCTATCAATGTATATTACTAGCTGCAGATTTTGGGATGCCAAATCAAAGCTTTACAACCACCCACCAATTCAAACACAAATGGAAAGCTATCAAAACAACCTTCACTGCGTTTGGTCACACAAGACGAAAATGCACAATGCATAATCACTAACTTTCAGTTTTATTCTCTGAGGTGGAAAAACCAAAAGTTTCAATATGAATAATGCCACCTTTAAATTTATCATAACTTGATAACTGTTTTCAGACTGCCTTTCATGACTGTATTACTCGAGTTTTGTTCACTCATTGAAAGGTAGTGTTTAAGGCAGAGTGACATATTTACGCCTTATTGTTATTTCCAGTGTATTGTTGTCATAAAGGAAGTCATTCAATGATTGTTCAACTTTCAGAAATTTGTGGTCTCACACGCCATTCGTATCACTAAAAATGTGAACGATTGGCGGAAATTCTTTAGTTTGGTATTTTAAATGCCACTTTCTATCAGACAATAGTAAAATCGCACAAAAATTGTCCACGTAAGCCCTTGGATAACAGCAATTATGCGAACGCCTTCGATCTAATGCTTTACAATACACAGACGATAAAATATTTCCCGGTGAAACTGACTTCTCAATGGCAATCAAACTTACTTCTGAGCTTCTGCCATTTGTGCTGATAACCTCTAAATTTGCTGAACGATACCGAATTATTTCAAAATGCTTTTCTACGTTGTGCAAACTGTTCCGACTCTTCCAAAATGACAAGTCACTCAGCTACGCTTGTTCCAACGTCTCTTTCCGGTCCGGTTGATTCATTACTAAGGTGAGTAAATATGTTGTGATTACCCATAGTCAATGACGAGCGTAGACTACAACAATCAGTATCACACAGTAATTTAACTAATAATTTCTTAAGGCATCAAAGATCAACTTAACTGGTTAATTATCAATTGGTCAACATTGATTTAGGCAAGGTGAAAAATATGAATTAACAATTTGTCTGAAAAAGAACTGTATTGGATTCACGGCTAACTGGATAAGAGATGACATTTTGAGACAATTTTGGTTGCTTTGGCATCTCGTATGTGAAGGAAGTGACTGCATGGCAGTTGTCTGAAAAAGAACTGTATTGGATTCACGGCTAACTGGATAAGAGATGACATTTTGAGACAATTTTGGTTGCTTTGGCATCTCGTATGTGAAGGAAGTGACTGCATGGCAGTTGTCTGAAAAAGAACTGTATTGGATTCACGGCTAACTGGATAAGAGATGACATTTTGAGACAATTTTGGTTGCTTTGGCATCTCGTATGTGAAGGAAGTGACTGCATGGCAGTTACATGTCAGTTAATGTACAGAGTTCAGTAATGACCAGTGCATCTAGTAAAAATTCGTCACATTTTATTTAGATTTGCGTCAATCAGCTGAGACCCACACCTAGTTTCGTTGAATTCGTGTCAATTGTTGAAAGCAAAACCAATTGGAAACATTTTAAAGATGCCTAGAAGAGTTGAAGTTGTGTGTTTCAAAATATCTATTGAAAATATTTTACCGCAATTCTGCTGTAAATCAGTCAATATAGACTATAATTACTATGTATAATTATAGAGGCAGGAAATTATTTTTGGTGTCACACACCAGTTTGCACTTAGCCCAGCCCCATAAGTTATTATTACAACTGGCAATTGACATGTATGATTTTAACTCATGTTTTTTCAGATGATTTATTTTTCTGCATGATTTTTAAACTGTTCACATGTCTTATTCTAAAACTATTCTTCTACTATTGCATTAGAGAAGTCCTTTCCCATGGCCTTTATGAATTTAGTGACACAAATGTTCTGAACCTCTTTTCAAAACAGAAGACCTATTCTGATTCAGAAGTTGACCATTCTGAGATCAGAAGATTCAAAACATCTCTGATACCAACTTCAGATATCTATTCAAGCTCTTTTTGGGTAGCAACTCAGTCCACTTCAACTTGTTTTATTAAACATCAATAACCGACCGTAAATTTAACACAATGATTTGTAACCATAACCATAGACTTTTGTATCATACAATAGACACAAAACAATTGAAACTACCTTGTATGGTAAGCGACTACTTTACAGAACTAAGTGCAATCTTCAGCTTAGTGCAGCTAAAATATAAACAAATCTGTCAGCTAATATTTAAGTGTCCCACTCAACCGCACAGCAATAGCTGACATGGGATCTGAACAATGTTGTCTTGTGTGAAGCATTGCTGAAAAATCAGGCAGCTACCTCGGAAGCTCTACAGTTTTATGAGATTACAGAGAAGGTACCAACGTTACCTCTACACACAGACAAGTCACACAAACCACTTATAGTAGATGTATAAACACGATTTAATTTAATAAAACATGTCACAAAATGATCAAAGTAATACTGAAAAAATACATAAGAAACCCTTCAGTATTCTCTGTTCATTGTTTATCACAGCGATTATTATCCCTAAATTTATTCGTGTGCAAAATCGCGCACAAATGTTAATCTGAAGCACTGTTAGTTGGTCACCACGTGAAGAATAGCAGTTGTTATCCATTGAAAGCCAATGAGAAAAAGTAAGTGATGACTGGGACTAATATTAGTCGCAGGTTATGACGAGTCTTTTTTGAAAGAAGTAAAATATCTCCAGCATCAGAATGGTTTGGAAACATTGGTAGTCGATTTATTCCTTGAAAGAAACAAAGTGGAATGCAAGAGTGTCACAATAGTGCTACAAAATGCCTCAATCAAACAATCAAAAGGCAAGAAGATTGCTGCAGCAGATACATGCTATACAGACTTCTCAAGCCTACATTCTGATCAAAGTAAGAAAGTCAACTATTTGTCAGTGATGTTATTTAAATCTTGTAGGAACATCTAATAAAACAGCTTAAAATCACATGTGATTGGTTGGCTGTACATGAAGTTTGCCTAATGTTGATATCTTTTGTTCAATTTCATTTGAACTGTTCCAACATATTTCTATCACAATTCTAACACACACACACACACGGACATCATATAACAGCAAATTATTCATCATACACAGCAAAGATTATAAAAAGTTTTTTCATTTTTTCGTTTTAATATCGTCAGTAAGAATTTCACATTTTCTGTTTTCAGAACAATGTATCCTGCACCATAAAACTGATAATACAATACAGGATATTATAAAACAATCATTCTCTTGAATGGAATGATAAGATGCACAATCTGTGGATAGTCAGTTTCAACCAAAATGACATTTCGGTAGGAATCAACCTGATTGGCTAAAATTAATCAATGCGCTATGTCTATTCCTAATGTTTATCGCGTTGTCGTGTTCCATTGCATGAAGTAGGCAGCAGTTGGTTTGTTGGTGTAGACGTCGTTGTTCAGGAAATCCTGATGCGCCTTCTGTTCACGAGCCAATTGGTGGTTTTCATCGTAGAGCTGCTTCTCGATGTCCTTCTGTCTACGCTCGTGTTCCTGCTCAAGGAGCATGGCAGCACGCGCCTGGGATGAGCGGATTCTGTCATGCTCATCCTCAAGTCGTTTGGCCTCCTGTTTTGTTCTCTGGAGAAGAATAGATTTGAGGAACTTATTGATTTTAGCTTTATTTTTGTCATTATTTCCATCTAGTTTATTAATTCTATTATCATCTTTATTGTAAAATGTTTGCTCCAACAGTTTATGGCTCAGAAATCGGATTTGCCCTCACATTGTGACATTGTTATAACAGTACCTGATTATAACATGGAAATTTATATGGCTCCAGACTAAAATCTTATTAAGAAATTCCAATTTATATGCTAATGTTCAGAAATGTTGTTCAGGCAGGCAATACGAATAAGTCTTAACACTTTATTATTTATACAAAATGCATATTTCAAGCTAGGAATGCCAGCACCACAAACCTCAGCCTCCTTTCTTTGGATGTCTTGCTGTCTCCGTATCTCGGCGATCTGTTCCGGGGTCATGCCCTTCCATCGGTCGGGAACGACTCGATGGGAGCCAAAGGCGCTCTGAGCAGCAGCTGGATTCTCGGTCAGAAAGTCTCCATACAGATGATTTGCAATCTCTGTTCGCTTGTCATCCTCGTCCTGTTGTCTCTTCAGGGCGCTCTTTGTCTCCTGCTCACGAGCCTAAGTCAAGCAGTCAAAGCATTCCTATTCCTATTCACATTCACTGTTTTCATCATCATCATCACCAGCAGCAGCAACAGCAGCAGCATTGCCGACATATTTTGAGGTTCTAGAGTGCTTTTGAGGTATTTTAAGAGTACTATATCAATATCATGTAAATACATACATTCATATATATATTATTATGAACCGAAAAAAATTGATGGCTGCCTGTCATAATAGGGTTGAGAATTTCATATACTGAGGAACAAAGGGAGCCCTAATGGTGATCAAAAGTTGTTAAAATCAATAACAAAACCTTTCCACTTTCCTCATCCCCTCTGCCTTTTCCTTTTACCTTCTATCAAAGGTCTTCTACAATGTAGCACGCCTATCTGTACCAGCCATTGAATACGTGAACCTACCAGGGCAGCATTGTAGTCCTTATTCGCTTGGGTTATTGCTCGGCGGCAATCCTCTTCCGCTTTTTCCAGTTCAGCCGCTCTCTGTCCCATTTCCTTCATCTTCAGCTGATACAAATAGTCTGCTCTCTTTTGGTTTTGATCCGCCTGCTTCCTCTCATTCATCTGCTGCTCTGCCCACCGCCGTCGCTGATCTTCCTGGAATTTTGTCCGAGCCTGAAAAAGCAACACGTTGTTCTTAAAATATCTTATACAAGTGGATTGAGAGTATTTCCATATCCCTAGTCAGCTATTTTATTCTAAAGATCAGGTTAGACAACTTCCTTAATATGTTTACTGAATTGTTGTTAAATTTCACTGAAAATGCAACCTAAGTTAGCCATATCAAGTATTTTTGATTGATTGATTGATATGAAGGAGAATAATCCTCTGTCCTGTAGGTTCTTAAATCTAATGAAGATTGATTGAAAGTATTTAAATAGCATCCAAGCTTGTTACTGATTTTTACTGAAATTAGGTATGGGCAATCAGAGTAAGACTTCCCATTAAATCCCACATCCAGATCAATAACTTAAATATGCAAAATAATAAAATTTTATTAATAAATCCCAATTGCTAAGCATAGGCTGTATTACATGAGGGCAGGTGACCAGTCCCCTATTTGCATGTATAATTTATATTTTAAACTGAACCATATGAAGCAAATTAAAACATTAAAATGAAGTACTCTTATAAATTATGTGCTAAACACAAATTAAACAACTTTCCAGTCTATATTAGCTAATGGATGATTAATCTGATAACAAAAACATCATAGATGTCATTCAAATTAAAAATTACTTTGCTGTTTAAGTCTTCGCCTTCGAACTTCTGCAGACTGGAAACACCGCACCTTGGATCATCGTCGCTCACTCTAGCGGGTCGATCTTTCTTAAGTCGATCAGGATCATAGAGATCCCATTCACGGCGGCTCGACGGCTGCTGATGCAACATTCGGAACTCATTGAGAGCGGCATTCAATTCCCGCATGTCTTGCTCCTGGCGTCTCTCCAGTAGCTCTGCGATCATGTCGTATCGTTTTGCGTCTGCAGCTGTAGTTAAAAGAATCGTATGCACATATTATGGGAATTACATTGGTGATGGAGGAGAGTGATGGAACAAAGGAAAAACTCTGGGCGAAGAGCGGAACATCAAGCAGGAAGTGGAATCGACACCAGGTGTTCCCTAAAAGTTGACTCAGTCTTCCATTCACTATGGGGCGCTGGTAAAATGAGCAGTTTCAATCAATAAATAATATATTCTTATTATCATCATTATTACTTTTATCACTATTATTATGACTCTCATCATTATTATTCTACAGATTATTATTGTTGTTATCATTATTTTACAGACTCCAGCAATATTATCCTTGAAGTCTAAAATACACACATGCTTTCATGAGGGTAGTAGAATTCTCTAGTTCTACATGTAAAATATAATCAAATTCATACACATTATCTGTACAACTATCTCCATACACATGTGCCAACATAGGTAGACAATAACAATGAATCCCTGATCTCTCAATTTCAGATACATCCATAGGATATTTACTTTCAAAATATTGCCATACATACATAAAAATATACGGGCTATATATATATAATATATATACATATAATTTTAAATATATATAATTATAATTTTATATAATATATATATATATATATATATTTATTTATTAGGGCTGGTATTGATATGCTTGTAAATGCATACAATATTGTGTTCATATGTATATATATATATATATATATATATATATATATATATATATATATATATATATCGTTATCATATAATTTTAATTTGTACATGCGCTTACCCTATGTAACGTATATATATATATATATATGTGTGTGTGTGTATATATATATATATACGTTACATACGGTAAGCGCATGTACAAATTAAAATTTGTATTAATTTGTACAAATGTACAAATTAAAATATATATATATATATATACGTTACATACGGTAAGCGCATGTACAAATTAAAATTATATGATAACGATAACTACGGTGGCATGTCAGTTTCATACCGAATGCTTCTTCTCGTTTCTTTTCCATGGCTTCCATCTGTTTGCGATCTCGAATCTGCTGTTCCAGCGCCTGTTTATCGATTCCAATCAGTCGAGTCTTCGAGTCGAATATACGACTCTTTCGTTGTTCCTCCTGTAAGCGCCGTCTCTCTCTGGCCGCCGCCTCCTTGTAATCCACCGGCAAATCTAACTTGTACATTTCTGCTTGTTTTCTTAACGAAAAGTGCAACGAAAAATATCTTTTTAGAATTTACAAACCGTCTCGGAGAACTTTAGTAATTATTAGAACTCTGGGTGTTGACGGTAGCAATGTCTTGCGCTGTTGCCATCAGGTTTCCATAGAGATGACGCATGCGCACTGTAAACCATCACGCAACATAGAATTGTTGACTTCACCGCTATTTTAAATCTGTGGTTCTCCAATTTCTTCCATATTGACTTAATTGAGTCCCAAATCCCAATGACGTAGGCTTACTCAATGAGCTAGGTACTTAATTATGATATGGTTCCTACCATAGGTATAAGTATTTCTTTTGCTTACCGGTGTTTGAGGCTGGTCGGTTATGGGACTAATGAAAGTTGGAGAACACTGACGACTGGGTAACAGGGTTGCCCGCGGTTTCTGTATCCAGAATTCACTTCTGCTAATTATAACTTAAGCACGACAGGGATGCAAACATTTTGGTTAATTGGTTTTTTGGTTTTTTATTAAACGTGTGGATGCATGCATGCCCCTATGCAAGGCCCCGAGAGCAGTGTTGGGCACGAGACCAAAGCCTCAAGACCAAGACCGAGACCAAGACCAAGACCGGGTGGTACGAGACCAAGACCAAGACTGAGGGTCTGAGACCAAGACCAAGACCAACACCGATACTATTTTTTATAAACAATTCAATTTATTAAGAAAACAAAATGGAATAACACGCTTAAAATACTAATTTTATTGCTGAAGAATACTAATCTTAATAATGATCCAGAAAACAGTTTTACCGGCCAGTCTGAACTTTTGTGGGTTCAGCCCTTGGCTTCGGCCTGAGAATATCACACTATAAATTACTTACAGTATACGATATAGGCTCTAAATAAAACATCTGAACAAGCTAGTAGATTAACGTTTCGTTTGAATGGCGTACGTACCGTGTAGGCCTACTTGTACTCGGAATTGTAGGTTAACAGTGGTTACACGTGGCCGACCACATAATTATTAGATTGTTCCAAAACATTGACATTTGTGAAAGCAAATTTTGAAATGGCTGGTTTCGTTGCAAATACATGTGTTGCCCATCGTAACATGTATATATAGATGGTCAGCACGTCATTAATCGATAACAAGCGCGTAAAGCTCAAACATCCCGTGTCTAATAATAATCGAAAATAACCGACAATTGTAAAAGAAATTGCTTTGACACGGCAATAGACCAAGAACGCTAACTTAAGACGGAGACCAATCCCAAGACCGTTTCTTTAAGACCAAGACCAAGACCGATGCATTCCAGACCAAGACCAACACCGATAGTCCGAGACCAAGACCAAGACCAACACCGATGCCTCCGAGACCAAGACCAAGACCGCAGTTTTCCGGTCTCGAGACCAAAACCGCGGTCTCGAGACCACATCCCTGCCCGACAGAGGGAAAGTTCCAAGGGTCCAGCGATTTTTTGGGCCCCGTACGTAGGCCTACGTAGTTAGGATAAATTGTGAGGGTATTGATGTACCTAGGGAAAACCGCCGATTTATGCAAAAAATGCGAAATCGCATGAACCACTGCATGGGCCCTACTTACATTCATACATTTCATATTAATTCATGTTCTGCAATATATACTTTACATATACCTGATGGATGCAATAAAGATTAAGCTATATATGATAATATATATACATATATATATATATGCCATATATATATATATATAAAATATCATATGATATGAAAGTGTATGCAGACTATGAATGTATTTATCTCGTGGTAGATATCATTGCTATCGTCGCCCATTGACCTCTGAATGAGCACTCCTAGGCTAATGACACATATAAGCCTATACTGTATACAAAGGCTCTCATGTGCTGGAGCTGCCGTTGCATGCTTTGTAACTGCAGTTTATAATGGCTATGTTTGAAGTTCTGTCGTCTTGTTAACAGGAATCGTCAAGTGCAGCAGGGACTGTGAGAAATAGCGAAGGTATATTGTAATAGTTATTATTTAGTGTTTTAGTATTTTAGAAACACTGCCTAAACGTAGACTATACACTGCGAGTGTTTGCAATTGAAGTAGGCCTATTTGCTGACTGATCGATGACTTGTCTTCCATAGGTAATTCTGATGTTGTATATTTCCAGTCGCCAGTGGTGGTCTGGGCCGCCGGGACACCGGGAAGAATCCCGGTGGGCCGCCAGGGTCAGTGCTGTGGTATTAGAGAAGCAATAGTGTCTACCAAACCAAAACGGCTGGTCATATTGTTCATACTAACAGCAACCTTGCAGCTAGTTGCTGGCTATCTTATAAATGTCCACAACTATTTTAATTTTTAGCTTATTTTAGTAGGCCTACCAGCCAGTAACATGGTGGTACTAGTAGCGAAGTCAACGGCTGCCATGTAAGAATTAGAATTAACATCAGCCTCACTAGCCTATTAGGCGTTTTACTTCCGCTACGTCTGCTTTTATAAAGATTTTTTTATATTATTGTCAGTTAGTAATAATTAATATTAATTTAATAAAATAGATTTACGACTATGAGTGGTATAAATTCTTAACGTAAATGTAACGGCGGTGCAGAGAAATTAAAAATTCTGACTAGAGATGGAAGTAGGCCAATTATAATGCCAAAATCTAGTCGATCTATTTAAAGATACTCAAATTCAAATCAAAGACACCATCTCTAAAGAAACACATTCAATAAGTACACAACCCGAAGAAAAAATCAAGATGATGACAACAGTTACAGTCATCAGTCAGCATCGCCAGAAAACTTCATTCCCACCTTACATTTAGAAACTGAGGTACGTAACTGACATCACAAGAGCCTAGCTATGAAAACATCGCTGGCAGATCGAAATCCCGAAAATTATCGTTCAGAAGCTTCAGTTATCGATGATTAAAAAAACCCATTACGCCTACTATTTTAAACGCCCTTGACAGAATACTGTACAATCATTTTTTTAAATTTCACCCAATACAACCAAGTGCGAGTGAAACTATCAAATGCGTAGGCCTATCGGGAATTTTTCATAAGCCTATCAATAGGAAAAATTGAGTGTCATTATGTGGCCGAAATGACACTCAGCTTGAAGAAATTGCTTAAACTATAACCATCATTAAAGTGACTACCTAGCAAATTGATCTATGACTTGAAATACATTCTTGATATTTAATATCTAATAAAAACTTATATTTGCGCTTTATCATTTTTTTAATTTTATTATTGTTGTAATTTGTAAAGTGACCCGTGACTTTGGAGGCCCCCAGGCTTGCATCAGGATAATAAAAGTTAGATGGGCCGCATTTTATTTCTTTTCCCGGGCCACTCGAACACCCCAGTCCACCTCTGGTAGTCGCTATAGTTTTCTTCAACCTCTACACTTCAATCAGCGCATTGCCCGTCGATAAACAGCAATTATAAGGATCTACACGAGTTATCTCTGGACAAACTATTTTACTCGACGCAGCATCCGTGAAAAATCCGTTGCTTTCAAGTTGCGCTCTATAAATTTTTAGATTACGACTACGATTACGATGGTGTAGAAATCGTTTGAAGTTTGCTCTTCAGGCACATTATGTATGCACGTGTGGTGAAAAACGCCCAATCACATATGTAATTTGGAGCATTCATGAATTTACCTTATCGACAATTAAATGCCTTTCTTCACCATAACGGACAACATGAATGGACGTCCCTAAGGCCTATGGTTTTTTTAAAATGTTTTCAGGGAGCTACAGAAACTGCTGGCAAATGCAGTGTTTGAATCGGGAATTCAAAGGTTGAAAATGTTTCACATGCTGAGATGTCCAGATTAAAATTTATATGAACTCGAAACCGGCATCCGGGCTAAATTGTAGAGGGCTACTCTGGGTGTAGGTGCTACTGAAGGCTGATCTGGGATTTGCTCGACCCCCAAATGTAATTTACAGAATTAACTGCCATGGCGGGGCTGAAAAACGAAATGGGATGTTGAGCCTTCCCAAATGTAAATGAACAAGTTTTTCAATAGGATTTCTGCGCTATATGTACCCTGCGTGGTGCCATTTTCCCCCTTCATTAATTAGACCTGTAGGCCTACCGGGCGCATGAGGCACATTTCTTGGATTTTAGGCCTAATTTTTGCTCACATACTCATGACTTACCTTCGCTCTCAGGAAGAGAGCTACTTTTAAAAGATTTCTTTATGCCTTCTGTCTTTCTTTCTTTCAGTCCTACTCTCCTCTTGTCTTTCTTAATGTCTTTGTGAGGCCTTTTAACTTGGCTCAACCAGCATTTTCTGCAGCTTCTTCGCGAAGTTGATGAGAGCTTTGAGCATCATTTTATGACTATATATATATATATATATATATATATATAGCATGTCCAATTACTGTCCAAAAGTGCGTCATCGGTCATTTACTGTCGCTTTGCAACCCTTCTTTTGCGTAATTGTTGGCAGTACATTTATTTCTGCCTGGCTGCATTCGTCTTTCTTGAAAAACCAGGATCGGTTATAATTTAAGCGATTGCGGAACAATCAGACAGTAGAACATAATGGACGCATCACGATTAGCTGCAAAAAGGGTTACTGTAACAGAGCATAAAATCCAATTATCTTGGATCCGACAGAACTCATCTAGAGAATTAACCGATTACAACTACAATAGTCGCTCGATCGAATGACGACGACGACGACGACGATGATGATGATGATGAATATGATGATGATGAATATGATGATGATGAATATGATGATGATGAATATGATGATGATGAATATGATGATGATGATGACGACGACGACAAAAATAGTCACCGACGACGATTATTCTAATGCAATATGCAGACAAACAGACAGGCAAACAAGGATAGACAGTTAGACACAAAGACAGACACTGAGACAGGCACGCAGCATGCAGACAGACATACATAGGCACTGTCATGTAGACACAGTTGCGGAAGCAGAATATTAAGGTGCAGAGCCATGTCAGGTCGGTTTATAAATCTATGTAGTCCGTAGTGTAATGTAATCGAACATTTAGAACCCCTTCAAGATGCATACATGAATTCAATAAATATACACACATACATGTATGTGAAATTGAATTGAATTGAAATATATACATACATTTAAATTTTATACACATACATACATACAAATATACATACATACATACATACATACATACATACATGCATACATACATACATGCATACATACATACATGCATACATACATACATACATACATACATACATACATACATACATATATACATACATACGTGCATACATACATACATACATACATAAATACATACATACATACATACATACATACATACATACATACATACATACATACATACATACATACATACATACATACATACATACATACATACGTGCATACATACATACATACATAAATACATACATACATACATACATACATACATACATACATACATGCATACATACATACATACATACATATATACATACATAAATACATACATACATACATCCATACATACACGCATACATATATGCACGCATTATTGCAAACATATATTCATGCATTTATACATGCATCTACAAGATGCAGATATGTACATGTAGGCCTATTCTTTCAGCTGCAGGGTAAAAACGTAGATAGAAACTGAGTGGTCTGATGATTGACAATCGGGATCTTTGGTCGTTTAGACGGTCATCCTCTCTGCATGCGACCGTGTTTACATTGCGTGACATTTAGCAGAGCAATTAAAAAGTTTGTCGTTCATTAAACGGCTGTCAATGATGTTTGCATTAACCAACAGATGGCGTTTGGACTGAAACTCCCTCTCACGACTCTTTCAACTATTCTGTCGCTGCTTCTGTGCTCAGAGGGCGGCTGTCACTGCCTCAAACTGATAGCAACGAAGGATAAATTCAACGGTAGGAGTGATATCTGGTGTACACGTATTTTAATTTAGGGGATGGGGTAGAACTCTGGAAAAATTAGTGATGGAGTGTCTCGTAATATTTAGGAGACAGGATATTATGTTTCAGCATTCGAATTGGGGGTGTAAAGATATTGGAGGCATCGATTAATTAAACGTCTAAGTAGCTAACAACTTACAAGAATATTTCTTTTATAAGCTGTGTCAATGATGCCAAGTCGTCATATTTCTTATATAGTAATGGAAAAATAAGATGATGTTGGTTTCAGAGAAGTCGAGATCACGCAGTTGGTCTGAGGCGAGGATAAGCTCTTGTGAATCAAATGGAATTTAGGGCCCTATGCCTACATGTGCCCCGATTCAGACATAAGCAGATCTGAAGTAGGCCTAGGCCCAAATATTTCAACTGATGTGTGAGGTGTAATAAGTAATTTATAACTGTGTTTTACAATAGTGTTCTAGCCAAAACTTTCGAACAATGACGGAAACACGTACAGGCAATAATATGCAGCGTTGATTTGATATTTGATTTGATATGATATGAAAACTTGACATAGCGCCTCTTCAAGAAATCTACTCATAGCGCTCGCTGAACTAGGCAACATGATGCCCGTTGTCACTTCAACAACTCATCGAACATATAATTTCTTATATAGTTATGAAAAAATAAGATGATGTTGGTTTCAGAGAAGTCGAGATCACGCGGTTGGTCTGAGGCGAGGATAACTGATGCACTTGGGCCATCTGCTCCTTTTAAGACATTCCCTGATGGTCTGAGGTTCTCTGACGACTTGGCGACGTCAAACATACCCCAGAAGAGAACCTTACCTTCTGAGCAGGAGTTACAGCTTCGCTCGGTCGTTACGAGTCGCCACCTGTCTGCCCCGAGAATCAACCACGAGGACCAGATCAACGTTGCTAAGCGGAAGTCGAGCAGGGCCAGGTCTTATATCGGGAGGCGAGATGGAACGGGTGCAGCGGACAAGAGTCCGGATGTCAAACCAAATGTACCTGATGGAAAGGATTACGTCGCTACAAGGGAATATTACGGAGATGCATCTGGAAAAGTTCCAGTTGGTAGAATACATGTTGGCCTACTTGACGGAACAATGAGCAATGATGAAGACAGCGGAGGAGAACCTGGAATGCAGGACTTCGTTAGATTGACCGACGGACAAGGAACAGCATCGGACAAACGGAGAGGTTTGGAAATGGAACATGGTGGACATGACAGGTCAATGAGAGTCGAGGACTACACGAAAGAAGGTCAAGTCAGGAAAGGAGGAACAGTTATTGGAAAGAATTCAGATCTATCAGTCGCATCGAAGAGTTATGTTCGAGGAGTTCCTGTGTCATTCGTAGCAAATGCAAAACTGAGAAATGCAGCAATGAAAAAGAGACGCAGGAGGATGGTGGTGGGGGCTCTTGATTCTTATCCTTGGACGGGAATCGATCCACAGGTCAATGTTGACCGGAAAGGACGAGGTTTGTGGTTCGATTTCGAGAACCCGTTGCCATGGGAAACGGAGGAATATCAACCGCCAGAATGGAGCGGTCACTGTCGGAAAAATAACCCAAACGAACTGGAAAATGAAAAGAGACATGAGCTGAAATGGCGTGCCTGATTAGCAAAGAAGACTCAACTGAATGAAGTTAGTGAAGAGGAAACTGAGACGAAAAAGGATAGAATCGTTGAAATATATTTAGTAGAATTGCAGATCAACAGACTTTATTCACTGTTGACATAAATACTAATCAGCGTTGCGCTTAGTCTTAGAGTTTACTAATTGTAATCTAATCCTAATAATTAGGGCTGTAAATTTTTCGCGGTCGAAAATTGAAAAATAAGCGGTCTATTCGCGGCCAAAAAACACAAAATATGCGGCGTATTCGCTGTCAAATGTATAACACAATAAAAAGTCAATAACTGAGTATAATCAACGACGATTCATGCCAGTAATAGCGGGTGTTGTTTCTGCAATTCTTCTTTGATAACACAGCTGAAAGAGCAGGTTGCAATCTTTCCCTTCTCGTCTTTCCACTCCCGACATTGTGCGCTTTGCGCTTGTGAACGGTGCTTATTCAGGTGCTTAGTACAACTGTCCCTCCGATTACATTCGACGGGCACATTGATTGCATGTTCTTCAAAATGGCAGATCGCCGCTTACCTGAAACGTACCGGGCTTAAACTGAACGTCCTCCTCTATAGTTTACGGAGAGTTTTCGCACACGAAGTCGTAACTAATGTTTAGAACCTTTGCCTTTGCCACATCAAAAACACGAGCAGCACGAGAAAACTGTCTAATTCTGATATACGAAGACCGCGAAATATTTACAGCCCTACTAATAATGAGTCTAGCTGTTACATTGCTCATCGATCATAGGTTGCGGGTCTCGTTTGTGAAATCTAAAACATGAGCCTATATTCATAAAGAGAGCTTGGATCTCATCATATTGTTCAATGGATCTTGCATTCAGATTCAGCTCTTCTTCGTTGATCTAATGTATGCAGTCTCTCCAGAGGCGGCGATCGGGGGGGGGGGGTCGAGGGAACAAGTCCCCCCACCTTTTACAGACAAGGAACACGTTATACGTGTATCCACTCACATTTCCTACCCCTCTCATTTGGTGTTACCCACCTGTCAAACGAGATCGTAGCCTCTGACTCTCTCCATTACTTCGTGTGGGGTTAGAATTTACAACCATTAGATCACGTTGCCGACGTGCATCCACTCTCTGTGACCCGTGCGTTTTGGCGGAATAATTGATTCTTGCTTGTGTGCAACAGAATATATCGAATGGCTGCCTCGCTTCCAAAACTCGAAAATTGACACCGAGCATAAAAGCAAATAATTCAAAAATTAAGAACGAAATAATAATAATTATTTATGTTGAATTGTGATAACAATTAGGCTACTGTTAATTAGAGATTGAAGTTCAGGAATTTCCGGTCTATTGCAACCGAATTTCCAAAAATTTTCAACCTCGAATTCCGGAACTTCGGATATCAAATAGTGGGTCTGAATTGCATGCTATCTTCGCGATGATATTCGCAAAACTAGTTGAAAGGCTGAATGACTAATAGGACGGTTATGCACATTATGTATAAACCAATGTCACACCTAGTCTATAAAATTAATATGGACTCATTACCAGTCATTAGGCCTAATTCTAATGAAGTAGCAAAAGTGTGAGACCCTGCAGGCAACATTCGCAGCAACAAACAAAACATGTCTGTTGAAGAGGAAATTGATTTAGCAATTCGAAGTTCCATTATTTTGTAAACCAGTGACAAGTAGGCCTACAAGCACTGGCCAAGATAGCCCAAGAGCTTATGAAAGTTATTAGGCTAACCATAGCCATCTTTTTTATTAATCCAATCAAACAGTGAAATAACATACAACATTAATTAATACAAATTCAGAGAATGATCGGGAAAATAGGGAATAAATAGGGCCTAATGCTTTTAATGGACCTTGGTCCCGCTAGGAGGGTCACCTTTAGGCCAGTAGGAATATGTTTTACGAGTAGCCTACAACAGTTGGTTATAGAGTACCATAAGCAAGTCAACAAGAAGTGTGACACTGTGGCCGATGTGTGGCAGAGTGCCCGATTGGTTAGAGCGGTCGACTCGTAACGCTCAGTGTGCGCTGATTGGGCGGTTTCGACCCTCGTCCGAGGAGTCACTTTGTAGGGACCGTGAGCAAGTCCTTCGAGCATTTTGCTCTGCAGTAGACCTACAACTTACTGCAGTTGCGCCGTCGAGGTGTGTGGGTGTGTGTGCACTTCTGAGCTGGTTGTAAGAAGGGCAATATAAAATTTAAGTTGTAGGCCTATTGTTTTGTTTTGTATTAAGTAAAATCCGTAAGTGATTAACTGTTTAACTAAAGTACGGTAAAACAAACTAAACAATACAAAACACTTTGTGAAGAGATTACACGTTTTTGATAAGGGATGCACTCGTAGATACTATATCTAATACTACCAGTATTTGTTTTCGGTTAGGCCTATAATTTAAGACAATAATAATTTATATGACACGCCGAATGCAGAAATAGCAGTTGGAAATATAATACGAGTCAGCTTTATTATTAAAAAGTCCCTGGGAAAGCAAAACTGCACCTGGATAAATAGGCCTAATAATAATAATAATAATAATAATAATAATAATAATAATAATAATAATAATAATAATAATAATAATAATAATAATAATAATAATAATAATAATAATGCCCTCGAGGACATGACCTTGTTGGGTGCACCTCTGATTCCAGCTGTGAACATGGTCGTTAATTCAAAGGCTAATGACCTCGAGAGGGCAATCGGAAGATTGTCCTTGCTTTATACACATGACGCTCTGGTTCTGCTGAGAAACAGTCTAAGTGTACCGAAGCTCTTGTACAGTCTACGCACAGCCGTCTGCGCTGATTGCCCGGGCTTGGCTCGGTTTGATCAACTGCTGAGAGAAGGACTGTCAACCATTTTAAATGTGGACCTTGACAATGACCTTGACCTTGACAATGACCTTGACAATGCTACAGGCTTCTTTGCCGGTGAGAGACGGTGGTCTGGGAGTTCGTTGTGCATCTACGCTGGCACTTTCTGCTTTTCTGGCTTCTGCTGCTAGTAGTACAAGCGAACTCCAGGCATGCATCCTACCAACAGAGTCTGCTGAGGAACAATATGAACTTACAAGTTCAGCACTCAACGCCTGGAAGACCCTTACAAATGAAGAACCACCAACAGGATCAGCGAGTTATCGCCAGAAAGAAAGGGACCTCCGATTCACAGACAAGGCACGGAAAAGTCTGCTGGAGTCCAATAACAATCCATGTGACCGTGCTCACCTGCTGGCCTTACGAGCACCTCATTCTGGAGACTGGATGCTAGCGCCCCCTGTGACTGCCCTAGGCCTGCGCCTCTCAAACGAATATGTACGAATGGCAGCCGGGTTGAGGATAGGAACGACGCCACATTTGTGTCACCAATGTCAAGAGAGCGTCGACGCAAAGGTCTCCATGGACTAATTTGTAGAAGAGGCAGCGGAAAACATCAACGACATAGCATGTTGAACGATGTCATCTGGAGAGCTCTTGGCAGAGCGAAGATTCCAGCGCAAAAGGAACCTCTCGGCTTGGTAAGAGTAGATGGAAAGCGACCGGACGGCGTCACGCTCATTCCTTGGACACGTGGTCGATGTCTGGCATGGGATGTGACAGTGCCCGACACCTACGCCAAGTCACATCTTGTCGACACATTTATCAGAGCTGGCGAAGCAGCCGAACGCGCAGCTAAGACGAAGAGGGCCAAGTATTCCACACATAACCAACACCCATGACTTCGTAGCCCTCTCCTTGGAATCCGGCAGCGCTTGGAGCAGTGAAGGACTGCAGTTCATCTCAGAGTTGGGTAGTCGAACGAGTGCTGCAGCCCACGATCCAATGGAGACGTCATTTCTGTTCCAACGTATCTCGGTTGTTCTTCAGCGTGGGAACGCCGCCTGCCTCTTCAGGACATTGCCACCACTCGCTTAGCTCGCCCACATGGGCGATAACAGCATAATATAATAATATAAATAATAATAATAATAATAATAATAATAATAATAATAATAATAATAATAATAATAATAATATGATGATGATGATGATGATGATGATGATGATGATGATGACGATGACGATGACAATGACGATGACGATGACGATGACGATGACGATGACGATGACGATGACGATGATGATGATGATATGTGTACATGTTAATCAAAGATAGAAAAACTTAAGTTTTAATATTTATTATCATTAATTTTTATGTATTATGTATGTGTTATAAATGCACTGTAATTTTGATTTTGGCGTAAATAGCGTATTACTACTCAGCCTACTCTGTCCATCTTGAGCCCTGATCGCCGTGTTGTAAAAATAATGACATCACTGAAATGACATTAATGTGACGTTAATTTATTATTATTTCGTACAGCGCCTAATTAATTATAAATATAATTATTAAAATATCAGGAGTAAAATGCCTTCTCTCTCTCAATTTTTTATAATATTTGGCAGTTATTTCTCTAGTTATTTTATATTTATAGGCTATATAGCTATATATGTAGCTTCGTATTTTATCTGTTCACAGTGTTGTATAGGCCTCATACCCGTAACATATCTATTCGTTTTAAGATAAATAAATAAACTGGCTCAATTACGTCTATATATATATAGCCCATATCTTAAAGCATAATAAGAGACTCTGAAAAATAAATTATGAATTGCGATGTTCAGATGCACCGCCAGACACTGCCGAAGACAGGTGGATGTAGTAGGCGGCGCACGTTTGGATAGTTGTTGCATCCCAAGCGATGTACTTGCCTCTCGCTCACGGGATGAGTGTCGCTCCATCCGGTCTCTTTCCGTCGATCCGGATCAAGCCCTGTGGCTCCTTCGAGGATAGAATGTCTGCCTTAAAAAGGGCTCTCCACACGATATCATTCAAGGCGAAGTGTCGGGCCGCTCTTACCCTCGAATGTTTGCAAACAAGTCCGTGATGTCCTCCCGGGTCAGCGATTTCCCTACACTGGCATTGATGCGGCGCACAGATGTTGAGTCCCATGCGAAAGCCCACCGCCACCCGCACGGCCTCATTGCTTAAACCCAACCCGCAAGAGATGTCGGTAACAGTCGAGAGCCCGTCTCCAGAGTGGGGTGATGTCGTCGCGTCCAGCCGTGCCCAGCGGAGTGGGTCATTGCTGGACGACCACACTGCAGCTTTGTCGATGTTAATCAAGGGTCTGTCCCAGACCTTCTAACTGGTCAAGGCCGATACCTCACCGCCCGGGAGTGTTGGTGTGTGGGCCTCAAGGATTTCTTTCTTATGAGCGTCGATCCTATCCTCCGAGTCGAGAACGGCGGCAACGAGCGACCTGGTCAATGCAACTGAGGCTAAATAAGCTAAAGATGCCAGCATCGACAACCATCTAGCTCCTAATCCGCCGTCTCTTATCGAAAGTGTGGCCTGTTTCCATTGTATATCGCTGACCTTGATGTTAAGGATGTTTTCCAATCCAACTCGCATTTGGTCGTTTATCTTCTCTAGAAGGGGGTGTCCCCAGCAAGGCGCTGCATGCAGGAGGTAAATCAGTTTCGCCGCCCCGAAGCATGAGCGTGGCAGCATAAGTGCCGCCTGAGCCTGGAGGCAGGCCAAGTCCTTCAATGCCAATTCCAAAGAATCGCTATGTTTGAGAAGAACTTCATCCAGCGCTTGTCCCTTGAGCAGCGGGGCGCCAAGAAGAAGCAGTGAATCCCGCTTCATCCTCCTCAAGGTAGCCCAGTATGACCACGGAACGGAGCGATTAGAGTGTCGACTGTAGCGGCAGGCAAAATAACAGTGGGCCCAACGAATCCTCCAGTTGAGGCCCCATCTGAAACTGCACCACAAAGGGTCCAAACTGTAGTATGGACTCGGCCGAGTAAGCTTGATCGATGAACAGGTATTGTGTCATAGATTGCCCGCAGCATGACATCTCTTCGTCAGGTATTGAAGGCATTGGCAAAGTCCAGCTTCACAAAAACGTGATCCCGCGGCATATCCGTGACGAAGCTTCTTGCAGAGTGAACCGCTGCTTCACTGCCGCCCGGTGTTGCAATGCCCACCTGGTGTGGGCCGAAGAAGGACCCTAGTCTGGTCAAGGCGTATTTGTTTGCGCATTTCGCAGACAGCCGTCGCCAAACGTAGCCAATCACGATTGGTATGAGACCTTCTGACTTCTTTGAAAGGGCGATGAGGGTGCCTCCGAAAAGAAGTTCTCGTATTTCCAGTGGGCACTCACCCCTTAGCAACACATTGATGAAGACGGTCAATGCTTGTAGGAGAGTCTCAGCTGATTCTCGGTTGTTGAGCAGGTCGAGTATGTGCTGGGGTCGCATACCATCCGGTCCCCCAATGATCCAGCCGGGAATGACCGTATCGCGTCCTCGATCTCTCTCTCTCCGTGACCTGGAAAAGGATGGCCTGCGTCACTTCCGGCAAGTCATCCAGGTTGGCAGCCCAGTTGTCTGTCGGATGCCTTTCCTGCATAGCTGCCAAAGAATTGTGTGTCGCCTTGACCGGACAGTCTTGACTGCAGAGGATGCGAATGACGGCACGTATGTTGCCCTCTTCGAGTTTGGCACGAACTGCAGCCAGGCGCAGATCCTTAGCACTGGGGCATCTTGCAATGCCATTATCCTCCTGCTCCGTCTCATCCCTCGTCCGCAGGACTGCCTGGTTGTCAATGCGTTTTTTGATTACATTGGCCATATTTCGCCTGCGACCCGCTCTTGGTGGTTGTGCCAGTATGTTGGAGGCAAACCACATCAACTGACGCCAAGCCTCGACTCCAGCTGGGTTGTATATATTTATGGAGTGTAGGGTATCAGCGAGAGCCCGGGAGCAGGCGAAACGGGCTCCTTTGGGACATGCTTCAGCAATCTGTCACCATTCTGTCTAGGGTGTCGGACAACACTATATGTGACCGCCTCGTACACTGCTTCTACTTCTGATTCCTGAAGCATTTCCCGTGCGAATGCTCAACGAGGCCACTACGCCCCGCTCCTCCTCGGCTAAACCCAAGACTGATCCAACTTCGACTGCCTCTGCATGCAGCGCCTGGGCTGAATCATGGCCCAGTGGTGGCTGCTTCGAACCAGGACACGGGCCGTTTCGCGGTCCATTACTATTATTTATTAATTTAGTATCATTATTATTATAATTATTATTATTATTAGGCCTAGACCTATTTATCCTAGTGCAGTTTCGGTTTCCCAGGGACAAAAGCATGGCATGTAAGTATATTCATTATTCACAGTTTACTATAATTCACTTTATTCTAATTCAATTTATTCTAATTCACTTTATTCTAATTCACTTTAGTTTTATATACGCTACATCAGCCTACATCCATCGAACAAACACCAATAAATAGCTGTTAAAATTCTTACACAAAAACCGTTTCATAGGGGACTCATGATTTGAATTGCAGGAGTCATTGAATACAATTGGTCACCATTATAACATGTAAAATAATGTCTACGTATTCAGGTCCATATTGGGATTGTTTTATGAACTCAGTTGGATCGCCTCGATCGCGGAGGCGGTGAAAGGTCGAGAGGTGGTGCTTGATGTGAGTCGGGAAGATGACGTAGGCTATTGGACAAGGTTGACTGATTTCAGGGTGTTCAGAAAGTGAGATGCAATAGTGTCAGAGGGAGTGTCAACATTGATATCGCTAGTTAACAGAAATTTATTAAAATGGTATGCAGACGTTTCATCGTAGGACGATTCATCGCGAACGGTTCATTATAGAACGCTTCATCATAGGAGATGATAGAACCCTATCATCTCCTATGATGAAGCGTTCTATAATGAACGTGTACATAGTACTATACACACATAGGACGTTATGTCATAGGACGATTCATCATAAGACGATTCATCGTAGGACTTGTATACATATATATATATATATGACGTTTTATCATCTATAGGACGGGTTCATCGAGTGGAATGTTCATCATAGGCCTACTGCATTTCAGCTCTCTTCATTCGTGCCACAATATGCATACTTCAGTCATTAATTTCTTAATCAAGGCTTAATTGACAGCGCAACTTAAAATTAACACAGCTATATAATTAGACGGAAATATTGCAAAATCGGGTCGAGACGTTCACACCTCACTCATATCGTATACATGTATATAGGTATGACATAACATTGTGCTCACATTGTCAGATGATGGGCCAAGTTGCGAGCGAATAGCCATGAAAGTTGGCCAGTGACTTGTCTTCACGTCATCTTTAAAAAATTGCTAATTCTGCAGTCCGAGGGGGACACTTAACACCCACCCGCGTCTTGGACAGCACTGCACTGCATTGGTCTAACGCTACCTGTCAAGCTTCAGATCTACTTTTAATAGGGCTAACCTGTGTTTTTTGGCTGGTCGGAGGTTTTCATTCAATTCCTAGCCTTGCTCCCTTTGAGCACCCTAGCAAACAGCCGAAGACCCACTCTGCAGAGATTCCCCAGATGGGGATGTTACGAACCAGCACGCCCGGAACGTAGTAGGCTGTTTTATTTATTTTTTTAATAAGAAGCCGAAGGATATTGTAGCTTCTTCCCATCATCTCAACGCCAACAACGTACTGCAACCAGGGATAGCGGATCAGCGACTGGGATGTGGTCTCGAGACCGCGGTCTTGGCCTTGAGACGGTCTCGAGACCGGAAAACTGCGGTCTTGGTCTTGGTCTCGGAGGCATCGGTCTTGGTCTTGGTCTTGGTCTCGGACCATCGGTGTTGGTCTTGGTCTGGAATGCATCGGTCTTGGTCTTGGTCTTAAAGAAACGGTCTTGGGATTGGTCTCCGTCTTAGGTTAGCTTTCTTGGTCATTTGTCGTATCAGAGCAATTTCTTTAATATTTATCGGTTGTTTTCGAATATTAGAGACACCGGATGTTTGAGCCCTACTCGATTGTTATCGATTAATGACGTGCTGACCATCTATATATACATGTTACCATGGGCAAAAAATGTATTTGCAACGAAACCAGCCATTTCAAAATTTGCTTTCACAAATGTCAATGTTTTGGAACAATCTAATAATTATGTGATCGGCCAAGTGTAGTCTCTGTTAACCTATAATTTCGAGTACAAGTAGGCTTACATCATTCAGACGGAACATTAATCTACTTGTTCAGATGTCTTTAGAAGTATTTACCTATCATAGGCCTATATATGTGTACTATAAATAATTTATAGTGTGATATTCTGAGGCCGAAGCCAAGGTTGAACCCGCAAAAGTTCAGACTGACCGGTAAAACTGTTTTTTGGATCATTATTAAGATATTTGTATTCTTCACCAATAAAATTAATTTTTAAGCGTGTTATGCCGTTTAAGCGTTTTAATAAATTGAATTGTTTATAAAAAAGTGTATTGGTCTTGGTCTTGGTCTTGGTCTCGGACCCTCGGTCTTGGTCTCGAGGTTTTGGTCTCGTGCCCAACACTGATCAGAGATTATCTGATCACCAGCCTAGGCCGAGAGCCAGTAACATCGGCGTCACGCAACCTTGGTTAATGTACGTGTCATCTATTAACCTGGCAAGTAAACGCTTTGATGTCGGCCAAAAGGCCGAGAAGCGATATAAATATGATGATGATCACAGAGATTTAACGACATCATATGACAACAATGGTTGTTGACGTCTTTATAGTATTTATGTAATTTAATTTATATGGGCCAATCGGCTCTTCAGATATACATCTAATTATAATTTCTGAATGAAGTGCTTCATTATTAACCTATACATCACTGTGATCACAGATCACATTTGAAACTACATACAATTAAGTTACAACATAATGTTGGTACAAGGATTAACTATTGATTTAATACCAATTATCAACATTCATTTGACAATATCTGTAATTACTATAATAATCATTTAATTACTAATTTTATAAGTGAATATATGTCTATACTCTATGTAATGTTCATTTATTTAATTCCATTAATAACTCATTAAATAAAGTTGGTCTAGAATTACACCTATTCGTCTGAATAGAAGATAGTACACTTAAAGAATCCAAGAAAATGACAAAATTACAATTATTATAATCCTTATCATTAATAATCCACAAAATTGCTTCTTTTATTGCAGTTAATTCAACAGGAAAAATACTAGAATAATCACATAATTTGAATTTTCTTATAACATCCAAACTTGGAATGGTAAATGCAGCAGCTACTAAATCATCTATCTTTGAACCATCTGTATAAATATGAATTTAAGTATTATATTTCAATACTAGTTCCTGAGCAGCTAATTTCATGAATTCTGGATTAGTAGTCTTTCATTAATCTGTTCATTGAGACTCGTATCTATTTCAATTTGCTGATTATTCCAAGGAGGACATGAAGGGAACGCAGGTCCAATGAATGATGTATTTGTGATAGATGAAATGAATTCCTGAGTGCGAATAAAAATAGAGTTATTTTTATTCTGAGGTGTTTTATAGATGTCTGTCCAATGTAATTTAGTAGTGGATGTACATGGATGATTTTTATTACCAATTATTTTAATTTCCATTTTAATAGAGTTATTTAATCTTCTTAGATTTAAAGGTAATTCCCCACATTCATTTTGTAATGCTGCGACAGAGGAGCACTTTGGTACACCACAACATAATCTTAAAGCCTCAGTTTGGATTGTATTGAGTTTATTTAATATTGATTTTGAAGCTGATGAATATGCTACATCTCCATAATCTAAAATTGATCTACTTAGAGCTCTATATATAGCTATAAAGACTTCTTTGAAGCACCCCAACGATATCCTGAGAGTGCTCTCATAAGGTTTAATCTTTTCTTACATTTCTCTATTATATAATCTATATGAGGTCTCCAACTTAATGTCTTATCAAAAATTACACCTAAGAATTTAGCTTTATTTTCCATTTTAATGTTTTGTTGATCAACTTTAATATTTATATTGGGTGTATTTATACTATTAGCGAAAAAAACTGCAACTGTTTTATTTATTGAAATTTTGAAGCCATTTTCATTACACCAGTTATTTATCAAATTAATTGATTGTTGTATTGTATTTTCCAATATTTTTACATTCCTATGGCCTAAATAAACAGTACTGTCATCTACACACAAGAACCTACAAACAATGACTATTAACTCCCTCTGGTCCTCCCTTATAATGGATTTTTGAGCGCTGAAAAAAAGGTTTGCTCAATGTGGAAAATCTAACTGCGGTGAATAACTTTTAAAATTCGCTCATATACGGACGAGTTACTTCGAAATATGAAATAACTTAAATTAATACATTTAAACATGAAGACACGTATCATATTAAGCAAACATAAGGGCAGATCTACTCGATTTGCTTTTACGCGTATCTAATCAATGGTAACACAGTCGACACCTACCGACACTCTGGTTAGACAGACGATGATGGCGTAGGCCTGTAATCAACTTCCCGGTTACTTCAGTAAGCACTCTTACAGTCATTTGAGCCACGCCATATTATGTTTCCCGTACACTATGGCCCACATGATCATTAATAATACTCGCTTTCTTGCACATGACCTCACGCCTATAATATTACGCGAAGGTCGATGAATATTGCGTTGCGGTTATCGTCAAGGGTCCACTCAGACTCTTTGGATACTTGTCAAAAAACTGTTATTTTATGCTGTGCCGGGGACTAGTAGCCTTGAAGGGACGCTATATAAATTTTGTAATGAATGAATGAATGAATGAATGAATGAATGAATTGTACATGCATACTAACATGCGATAATAATATCCTCTGAATAAACATTACCCATATACTTACTTACGCTCATAACATATCAATGTACCTTAAGTATTCTGCTTTTCAGATTACCCGATAAAGGATCGGCCTGCGAGAGCCTGTCTTGCGAAACACATTAACAATGTTTAAAAAGTAAGAGTTTAATTAGGCTGTTTTAAATCCGAAACATGATGAAATATGTAGCTTTCAGATTTAATACTTTAAGGGAAGCTTAAGGTGACATGTAGGAGTACATATCTATGTCTCATACCTCACACGTGTCTCGTCGGTCACAGATTGTCGGTCCAGAAAATCTTAACATTCCGGAGTGTTTCTTTGCTGCGGCGGTTTATAAATCGTGTCTGTACGTTACAGAGCAAATAGAAGCTATCCAAACCTTTAGGTAGATGTGTGCCATGACTAGATTTTCAGTCCATGTCACATTCCGGTAATTCGGAAGACTAGCAGCCCCTATATGTAAACAATATGGCCGCCCACGAATGCTCTCAAATAGAGCGCGTCTAACAACACAATCACACGCATCCCATTGTGCAACACAGTCAACAAATAAGTAATCAAGACAATTGACATTATAAATAAAAATTTAAAGAAACTATCATCATAGCGCAACATAGTCATGGGTGACAAATCGATTTTCCAATAGCGCCAAGAATGGGGGTTATTGTCATTTACGAATGTGAGTTCAGCTTATGAACAGATTGATTTTAGGCAAATACGAAGAATATATTCCCGTGTTTACTATATGGCTGCTCCGAATGCGCTTAAACAAGCGCTGATAGTCAGCCTATTACCTAACCATCCCACAATGCAATAAGTTAAAATTAGAGTTTTTAATATCGGTTTTTGGCGCAAACTGATTATCAGATGTAAAAATTCAATTTTAAACCAATTATCAGTTTTTATTGGTGCATTAGAGACTTTCTGTCATGGCTTTGGAGTTCGAGTAAACCTTGCTGCCTCCACAAATAGGCTTATCGGCCGCACCATCGAGATTGCACTGCCATTGTATATCTAGTTTCAAGAGCGTAGTGGGCATAGATTAGCCCGTCTGAAGCGGACTGATGTTTGTGTTCAGTTATAGTGAGAACTACTAAGCTGTTCGGTTTCAGGTGACATCCAACCAGCTCACCCGTCATGAATGAGATGCCTTTTCTGATCTCTCCCCGACCTCTGGCTGCCACCTCTTTACACGAGCCCACCATCATCGAATGGTAGCAAAATAATTTCTCGTGGACCTCGGAGCTGCCACACATTGTCGGACCAACCGTAGCCCTCATTGAGAGTCATAGTTACTACAACCGTTAACCCACACAAATAAATGAGATTATAGTTCTGTGAATAACAGAAGCCGATAATCGTTTTCAAAAATGTTAACCGAAATTCTGATTATCGTTTAACATCTATCGTTTACATATCGGGGCTTCTAGTCTTCTGGATTACCAATATTCCAATTTCAACAATATTTTTGATGATGGCCAGAAATGAGATTGTTTTTCCCCATGACAATCTGAGCTGTATTTTTATGAAATTTGATCACTTGCAACAGCTGCATTTGATGCAAAGTATTAAGTCTATAAATACAATGTAGCACTGGGCCAGCAACTAATGTCCAGTTCTTTTAAGTATTTCATTTTAAAAATAGAAAATGTTGAGATGTATTTTAGGAATTTTGCATAATTTTGAAATAGCAATTTTGATGTTTCAGATTTAACGAGAGGGAGAATTTGACAGGAGTTAACAATGTGAAATCATCTGTTCAGAAGGCAATTCGCTCAAAGTTGTTGGAACAGTTCCCATACCTCGATGAGTCATTGGACCAGATACTGCCAAAAAAGGATCCACTACGAGTAGCAAAATGGTAATGTTTAATACTAGTTTTGACCCTACATTGATTCATGAAGAACATGGGATTCTGTTTTACAATATGAGGCCTTGTTGTTCCAAGAATTAAGTTTTCTTGTCTAAAGGTTTGTTTATTCACATCGGTACCAAGTGTATGCATAAGTGTGGGTAGTTGGGGGTGTGTGATTGCTTGTGTCGGAGATAGATGCTTTGGTAATTGTAGTTTTACCAATGTTATTTACATTGCACTGAGTTGGAATTTTGTGGTGGCATTCTTGTTTTGAGTCTTGATCCTATATTGCAAGGATAGTTTGACTTCTACTACATGCTCAAAATGAGTCTCATGTTCCGCAGTTGTTTTTATTTGCAGTTCAGCATAAGACTAAATACCTAGTCATATACATTTTAGTCATTTCTTGGGATGTCTTAATTATAAAATGATTCCTCTTTTACAACTTCTCACTGCTTCTCTTCCAGCCAAGACCACATCGAAATTGTCGTTGGCAAAGATGGAGAGCTGCTGTTCTATCGACAAAGAGATGGCAACTTCTATCCAACTCTTAAACTTTTGCATAAATGTAAGTGTTGTGGCTGACAATTGTACAGTGAGTCTTCCTTTTCTTCTGGTTCTCTGCCCCTTAGGCAGGTGTAAATGTTCGATGTTGCCGCTACTTGTAGGTAGGTAGTTGCAGTTTAACGACACTGCGTGATAACAGAGATCATTAACGTCGCCCTCCTCCCTTTATCCAGGCTTGGGACTGGCACTTCCATATCCGCCTGTCATCGTCCAATCCAGTATCATCTGTTTTGTCTGCATTCCCTTCATTTTTCCTTCACTGATTCTTCTTAGTAGTGTATCTCCTCTCAGTGTGTGTCCAATCCATTTTCTTCGTATTAGGACTGTACCGAATAGGTGATTTTTACTATTTGGCCAAATGCAAATAATTGGACCAACTATTTGGCCAAATACAAATAGTGCACAAAACAGGTCTACTGGCAAATTTCAAATGTGAGCAAAAGTTTCAGTTCATTAAATTTGATGCATAGGCTAAAAGTAAACAGTTAACTACGTATAATTTTTGCATCCTTCTGCCAGTCTGTGTAAACTAAGAATTTGATTAATTTTATTGAACTTCGCAACGAGACGGCTGATGGAGATTCCGTGGTCCTGGCAGAAGAGAGTTACTTCAGTCCCATCAACGTAACAGATGCCGCTTGTGCAGAAACAGATGTCACATGACCACTATTCATATTCGGTCCGACCGGAACTATTCGACCGAATACCAAATAGCTATTTGGCCCACTATTCGTCTCTGAAGCGAATATTCGGTACAGCCCTGATTTGTATCTTTATTATTGCGTTTATCGGGGCTCTTTCTTCTCGAAACCTTTCCATTATTTCTTCGTTTGTTTAAGGTTCTGTCCAGCTGGTTGTCTCCATTCTTCTCCATATCCCACTTTCGCAGGCTTCCGGTCGTCTTTTGTCCACTTTTGTCATGGTTCATGTCTCTGCTTCATACAGTACCACAATATGTCAATGTCCTTTTATTATTTCTTTCTTGTTTTCTCATTGAAATTTCTGTCTCTGTTTCTTTGTGTTGGAGTGAGTGAGTTTGTGTCATTGTTTGTGCATGGTGTTTATTTTTTTCATGTATACATGTTGGTTGTTTGATCATTTTTACTTCCTGTGTTGCTTGTTGTTCGCTGCTTTTTTGACTCATACCTCCCCACAACAATCGAACAACTATGAAATGATAGGTGTATTTTCTTCACCTTTATCTCTGCCTTGCTCGTTTCTTTATTTGGTTTAATTGTATTCATATCTTCTGCTTTTAGATCCTTTTATGATGCCTCACATGCAGGTCGATAAGGGTGCCATCAAGTTTATTCTCAGCGGTGCGAACATCATGTGTCCTGGTCTGACATCGCCTGGGGCCAAAATGGCTAAAGTTGAGGCAGAAACTATTGTTGTATCCTTTTAGTGGTCAATGTGGTATTTATTCAATTGCCAAATTTCAGATATTGTATTTATAGCTCCAGTTTCTTAGACCTCAATAGCTACGGCGTCATGCTGATCATCTTTTTTTGTATGAAACTGTTATGTAAAGCACAGCATATTCTATCAGTTGAAATGCATTGCTAATAAGAGTTTGCATGGCTTATTTATTGCAACATCAGATAGCAACCAAACTGAATATACAGTGAGTCATTTCTGTTCTTGATCACACAAAGTGTGAAGCTATGCGAGTTGTGTTATGTACATCAAATTGGGCCTTGACTGTGTAAATTTGTAAGTTATGTGCAGAGATTCTAGAAGTTCCCAACATTACTTCTATAGATAGCACTCCACCATTGACGTAAATGCTATGTATGCCCCAAGATCCCCATTCTCTGTGGTGTATCCCATAAATTTTATTTGCATTGTACCACTTCTATATTATGTGGTCCATTCTTAACATTCCAAAAGCTATATGAGTAAATTTCTGTATTTCTCCATGAATGTTCACTTACATGGTACACTTGCTATAGGGTTGGGTTGTCTTGCATGGTATTAAATACGTTCTGCAGCTTGTGGGGCTTGATAGGCTCGTGCAACCATACATCGATGCGATGGCAACATGCATTCTCAACTTCTCAGGCATTGAACAGTTTACAATTTGCAACACTACACCACATGCAGCTCAGGAGACATACACCACATGCAGCTCAGGAGACATGTTTGAACTTCCGTCACGTTATTTAAATCTGTTAGTAGGTAGCTACGTTTAGCACCTTTGTGAGGGGTTTTGGTAAGGCGCTGTGTCAATGGTCACATACGCATTAACATAGATATTATAGAAAGCTAGACCTGAGGATATGTTGGTGCTCTAGCTGGATTTAAGTGAAGGTGTTCCAATTTTCTGTTGTGCATCCTTAATTTATCTGAAGGCTGTTATGGCTGAGGGCAAACAACATGCTTTGGCAATTGGACTTGCAAAGATGTCGTCACAAGCGATGTATGTGCTTTACCAAATTGTTTCCTGTCTAACTTTGTCTTCTTGTTTTGTAAAAACATTCCTACTTTTACTGGTTTTTATAGCTACATCATGGCTGCATAATCTTGATATGCTAGTATTATTATGCTGCTATGTTCTCTCGTAGTTAGTTAAGATAAAATGCAAATCATTTAAGACTAACTGGATTAAGCTTATGCTTAACCCTTTAACGACCAGCTGCATATATTTCCCATACATTTTAGTACACGTCGTTAAAAGGTTAATCGACTGTCATTCATGTATCATTAGTAAGTACTTTATAGATGACCCTAGCTAGCGGGATCTAGATCCCTTCAGGGCCCCCACTTGTCACCAATGTTGCAGGAACCTTGAACAAATCATGTTACTGCTCTTAATTCGGTTGGTTGCAATAAAATATATTGATTGATTGGTTTGATATCAAATCATTTTGAATAGCAATCATGAAATGTGAGCACAGTTAGTAATTATCTGTTAATTAACAATCAGTAAATTAGTGAAATTCTGATATTGTCGGCTGAACCTTTGAGCTTTGGTGGATGCGTATCCTTTTGATGTGGCAAATTGTGTAAAAGCAATGGATGAAATTATTGCTTTTAACCTCTCTGACTCGAGAGTTGAATCCCAATTCTGCTTTTTGACAATCACTGGAATGTTACAGTAATGGCTTCTGGACAAGCATAGTCAAGTTGTGGAAAATAGCTAATTACACATACTATTAGTATATTATTAGTTAGTTGTATGGTTAGTATTCTATTGTTATTTTTGCGGACATTATTTTATTTCTTGTGAGTTAACGAGTACATTTGATATGTGTTGCAACGTCATAGAAATTGGTGATAGAGATAATTTTGTGAATCCATCTCGTAAAAATGCATTTCAATCATTCGTCCTAGATGTGTTTCTATTTGATGTTGCTTTTTATATATAAAAAAAGTCTAACTGGAGACTTTGTGTGAAATGTTTACAGATTAGATATCAACAAAGGAATAGCCATTGAAACTATCCACTATCTAAATGATGGACTGTGGCACATGAAGCCAATCAAATGACGCGTTTGGTGTTTCTTCATCTCACAGATACAGGAGCATGACACAAAACACAATCGTTGGCTCGGGAAGAAGTGTAGCTATCAACCGAGTTCATAAAGTTTCGTTTACACGACTGCCATATTTTGATTGGGACAGGGAACGTTTTGATATTTATTTGAAGTTTAGGAAACGTTGAGCAGGTCGAAGTGCGATGGAAGATACGTGTCACTGTTTTATCGATTTGGTCGCATGTCCTGCTGTCCATCTCCATTCAGTTGTGTGATTGCCTTTTGTGCTTTGCTCCATTAAATCTACGCAAGTGTTTATTTCTTCTGCATTGTGTCGAGTGAGGATTGATTTGCATTTAGGTGTTATTTGGGGAACAGTTGGCACATGGAACAATTGTCTAATGTTGAGCAGACATTGATGTGTGACATGTTCTCGCTTGCAGTAAATCATTTTGATGCTCTGGTGAAAGTGGCTGGTGATGAATGGAACGCGGGAATCTTCAATGCGAGATGGCCGTGCGAATTGGTATGGTCAGAGAGGAAATTAGAAGACAGAAACGAAGGAATTCATGCTGGGTTATATAAGGAAGTCTAGAGGTTGGTGTGTTGGATTGTCAACTGAAACGTCAGAGGTTTTGTTCCTTGGCTATAGGGAGTAAACTAACCATAAACTATCAGTGTGAATATTAGATGGCAAAGGAAGTGACTGGTCGCCTATCCACGTACGCCAAAGCTAAGAAAATTAATTCGCTAATGCTTCATATATCCATTTCTGCCTCTAAGGCTAGCTTGACTGCTCTTCTTCATGTAACAAAAGTAGATAAAGTGTTTTTGAAATTTGAAATAATGGTTGTTCTTAAAAAGCTGAGAGCCTGATGATGTGAAAAGATTTATGAGTCCTGAAGGGAAGTCCTTGAATCTTAATGTTTCACGCTTGCGCTGTATCGACAGCAAGTACCTTATGTATTTATTTTGTCTGTACATAGGCAAGTTTTAAGACCACAGCTTACTTGTTCAGCTATAACATATAAAGGGTGTGGAAATTGTATAGTCTTTGTTAGAACCACTGCAAGTTAACAGAATAAGAAGAATGGTTAAGTGCAGCTTCCTCTTAAAAGCTGTGACCATGTGCACTGATACTGTACTATCATCCTAGGCATTCCACAAGTCTGCAACTCTTGCACTGAACAGTTTTGGCCCTAATGTTCCTATAATTTGTAACGGACTCAATGTACCCTCTAACTATTTGCAGATAGTGTGCGCAAGAAATTTTACGTGTGCAACATTTTATAAATGGTTCTAACTTTTGTGTGCAGATTCGAACTGATAGTAAAATTAAGATCATATATTCTAAACGTAAGTTCTGATAACCGAAGAAAAATCCCTTGTCTAAAGATTAATATTAAAGGGACATAGCAACCAAAGTTTCTGGACTTCAGTATGCCTCATCCTGCCATAGGAGACTCGATTTACGTAGTTTCGTAGCAATTAAATGCGACTGGTAATTTTTGCAAAATTGTGTGCTCATGCTAAATTCCTGTGTGCACTGACTCGCGGCCCGTGTGTGCGTGCACACGGGCACAGCTTAGAGGGAGCATTGACTAGAGTCCTCGAGTTTGTAATCTCTTCCTGACACATGGTTCAGTTTTTCATGTCCTGTCTCAGTTATGGTTCCATACCTGGATGCAGTATTCCAACCGTGACCTAACCAGTGATTTGTGTCTTTGTCCCAAGTGACTATTGTCCTTTTTATAAATATCTAAAGTCAAGTTCACATTTTTTGATGCTTATGCATGCTGTCGTGAAGGTTTTGCGCTCTTGTGCATAATCACTCCCAACTTGCTTTCAGTACTTTTTCCTCTATTTCATAGGAATGCACTTTGTCTCTCTTCCCCATATTATGCGTCAATGAGCACTTTTCAATATTAAAGAGTATCTGCCAATACTCTGACCATCTGAACATTCTTCTTGCATCTTCCTGCAACATCTCCACTTCTTTTTCATCACTTACCACTCTGCATAGTTTTGTGTCATCTGCAAATGGTATGAAGTACTAATTAATCAGGTAGTGAATAATTATTGCTGCATTACAATTAGCAGTAGAGCAACTTGCCTTTAAGCACATCTTGTTCTCTCTACTAATAAATATATTGCCAGACTCATTCTATAAAGACTGACAGTTTCATAACAAATGATTGCAAAGTTTTATTTGATTTAAGATGAGAAAAACACCGGGAGTTCATCATTAAAACGACAACATCTGATATGAAACCACACATTAAAATGTTACTATAGGCACCTTTTAAAACAAAGTACTAATTAAGCAGGTAGTTAGTTAATAACTATTACTGTCTTACAGTCAACTCAACTTTTAAGTCTAAAATAGAATTAGTAAAAATAGTTTGCTAGTTAGTCATTAACTCATGCAGCCATGTAATTAAAATAACTTATGAACTATGATCAAACCTTGGGTGCACAAGGGAAGCTTTATTGCAGATTTACAAACATATCGTTTAGAACTGTATTGAAAACTTGTGTAGCACTGACAATCTGTGGAACACCTTTTTGGCAATACAGGTCACCTTTACAGGTGACGTAATGCTGTGATGACCAAAATCAAAGGGACAAGTGCCCTCAAAATTTTGGACATTCCTATTTTTCAGGCAACAGGCATCGGGAAAAATGCTGAACAAATGCCAAATATTTGGGATTTTGAATCAGAATTAAAACCTTGCCCAACCACCACTGAGATTTCGGTAATGGTTCGTATGGCTCCAAATCTAACAACATCCTCGCACCAAACCAGCTTCTACTTAAGCATGATATTTTTATCAATCCAGCCACCAGTTATGTATAAGCTTACTTCTTTTCATCGATTCTGCGTCCATTTGGCATATTATTTTCATCAATCCAGCTTCCATTTAGGCCTGTTTCTTTTCATGAATTGAGTTTTTGCATAGGCTTACACGACCTTGTTTACGTCGATTGCACTTCCATCGTAACGACATTCTCGCATTAATCCTACATCCATGTTATTTTCATTTTTCATAAATCCAGCTTTCATTTCAGCACAATTTCTGTCATCAATCCAGTTTCTACTTACACAGTAATCTTTAGGCATCACCAGGAAGAGTTTTGTGCGATTTCGAGCGAGCTGGTAAATCAGGACCTGTACCGAAATTTCCTTTAAGCCTATGGTGATGACACACTGTCCTCAACAAAAATCTTTGTCAATACAGTACAGGGCTTGATACATAGGCAAGCCCTAAGGCAGTCAACTGCACAACCTTTCCTTTACAAGCTGCACGGCTTAGAAAACTACCAGTTAACATGTACACATTACCTTCAGCAGTAGTAGCGGAAGGCTAAACGTTACCACTACTCGCCATTATACACTGTCCGGATGAAAAGTAGTACCCAACAAAAAGTGTCACAACTCGTTCAAAACTGTAAGTATTTGCCTGAAATTTTAAACTCAACAACAGTGACCATATTTACACGAGATCCCAAAGCCGTTTGGAAATATTCGTGAAATTGTCAAATTTATGAGCGATTGCGATGGAACACTGAAAAATTAAAGTTTCCAACATAGGCCCTTACTTACGCCGACGCTGTGACGTCTCATCGATGATATAAGTCACTTGGTTTGGTGTAAGCAATAAAAAAAATGGCGTTTACAGAAGAAGATAAAATTTTAATTAAAGTACTCAGGCAAGAACATGGTTATGGAGCGAAAAGGTTTCTGAAGGAATTTTCGAATAAAGGCTGGTGTCTTTCGTCTGTGATTAAGTTATTGAAGAAGATCGATGAAACGGGCACAGTGAAGCGAAAACCTGGCAGTGGCCAAAAACGCACGACACGCACTGTTGAAAACGTTGAGTTGGTTGAAAGGCTGGCATTAAGCCAAGAAAATGCACCAGGAACCCATAGAACAGTGCGTCAGATTTCGAGAGATATTGGGATTCCGGTCGTGTGTCCGCGAACGAGGAGGACATTTTGAACACCAGCTGTAGCCGAACTTCACTTCTTATGTAAGGGCCTATGTTGGAAACTTTAATTTTTCAGTGTTCCATCGCAATCGCTCATAAATTTGACAACTTCACGAATATTTCCAAACGGCTTTGGGATCTCGTGTAAATATGGTCACTGTTGTTGAGTTTAAAATTTCAGGCAAATACTTACAGTTTTGAACGAGTTGTGACACTTTTTGTTTGGTACTACTTTTCATCCGGACACAGTGTACATACAACTCTGGCAACGAAAGGTACCTTTGAAGGGCTTGATTACCGAAAACCCGTTCAAAGGTTAAAAGACCTGGGTACTAATAAAATACCAGTACATGTACAGAAGGCAAATGCGGTTCACTAACTCTTCGCAACCGCTGAAGCTGTCTAGAGAACTCAAACCAGATTTGATTTTGCAGCCGCAATCACGTCTGCGACGACGGCGGAATTTCGTAACTAAACGCCGAAGATGATGACGACGACGACGTTGCACCCGTCGACAGTGACGACAGACTACTGCTGGCCGGCGAAGAGAAGGGCGCCAGCCTATCGACGCATGCGCACGACGTCGATAGGTCCTCTGCGCCCGAGTCAGCAGAAACTGGCGTCTGACAACAGCATTCGCTAGATGGCGCAGCGACGTCCGAGTCTCTTTGGATCCGTAGGGCACGTTCGTAGTCGAGGAGTTGACCCATAAAGTTGAAGTTTGGCGAGATGTTGGGCTTGCAGCGCTTGACGTGATCGTAGGCGTCGTTGAGGGATAGCGAGTGAGAGTGCATCAGATAAGCAACGGTTATTGTCACTGACCGACTGATGCCCGCCAAACAGTGAACCAAGACGCCGCACTTCTTTCGCCTCGCTTCCTCTGCAGCATAAAACAACGTATACAATGTCATAATCATTATACTTGGGATAAGGGCATTGTATTACTAATTCAGCAGTACTGAAATGGCTTTCTGAGAGATGTAGAATTAAGAAGAAGTCGATTTCATGCGATCAGGAACGCAACCAGAAAGTTTCCTGGGGTGCTGATATTGCAAACGCAGAAGGGTTGAAGCAGCATACTGAAAGCACCCCTAACCCCCCTCCCCTTCAAAATTAAACTAATCGGAAATGGCTCAAATGTGTGGGTCAACTTTTTTATCGAGGGGTGCTCAATGGGCCCTAGTCGCCCTACTCATCGGCACCTACCTAGTTGCGCCCCTGCATCGAATCGAAATGTTTAAAACGCCTTCCACCCAGGCCTGCACCACCTCACTCTGCGAAGGATTGTTCTACGACGGTTCAATATACTAGAAAGAACGACGTGTGTTAGTACCATGGCGTAAGAGATATGGTTAGTACCTAACAGGACATTTCTATGCAAGAACCAGGGCAGCGAGTATTAGACATTATGAAAAGCCACTTATAGTAGTCCCTATGAAGCCCGTATTATACAATACAACTGAAATTAATTTTGATATTGCCCTTTCTACAATCAGCTCAGAAGAGCACACACGTCTCGACAGCAAAACTGCATATGTAATGCAGAGCAATTGTGCACGAAGGACTTGCACAGTAACTCCTCGGACGAGGGTCGAACCCTCACGCTCAGCGGACACTGAGCGTCATGGGTGAACCGCTCTAACCAATCAGCCACCGTGCCACACAAGACAGTCCATTGATGGGGGCCTACACATTAAGCTATTAGAACGGTGAGAACCGCTGTTCACGATAATTTCTGCCAGCGTCATCTACCTTTATGCCATGAGATTCTTTTAAATTGTGGATTAATACACACTATAAGTTATCATTTCGTCACAGCCCGTACTCTGAAACGTGCCAGTCCAAAGCCTGAATAAATGAGGGGCGACGATCATCATCTTTGCAATGACACAGCTTCGTTAAACAACAGTAGGCCAATTAAATAATGTTTTAAGACGTCAAGGGTCGATGTTGCTATTAAACTGAAAACAGTTAACATGTTTTTCAACAACCTAGGCTATACAAAAGCACTTCTCTGTTTTCATTTTAACATAACCCTTTGACCATTTCCACGCAATCAGGCTATCGCTTTTCAGTTGGATAAATTTAAAAAAGTTCGATAAACATATTCAGACAGACGAATTCCTCTGTCCTTAAGTTATATGCTATTCTGTGCAAATGTTTTAATAGCGGGCAGTGTTGATAAACCGTTTGGTAAGGCGTCGCCTACGTCTGCATTCAGAGCGTCACAGAGCAAAGGAATTAAACGAGGAGAAAATGAAACAATAAAAATCCAATACAGGAGAGAAACAAAAGATTGTTTACATATCGTGAACTGAACAAATAAGACAGAAAGATAGATATTTGAAAATATACAAAGCCACGCGGTTTCGTCATTGGGAATCGTTGGCGAACTTGGCGTAGGGAGGGAGTAAATGGTCGTCTTTACTGAAGGAAGATCCGGTCCATCACGTGGCATAGGCTAAGTGAAATACTGTGCGTAGCCTAATTGATCACTAAAACAAATACTTTGCAACATTAAAATGCCCCAACTGAATTTATATGCAGCTTTCAATGTGACTTCGTTTCTTGTTTCACAGACCCGCATGAAATAAATGAAGCTTGATACTTGGAATTAAATGAATATTATAGTGCATCAGTTAGCTTTACTTAGAAGACCATAAATCCGGAGTGCATAGCATTCAATGCGTCCTGGTCGTTCTTCGCGGCTTTCTGTGTCCTCATTTTGGCAACCCACGTTTCTGGCAACTCTAGCCAGTAGCCATTGTCAATTTTTAATTGTATCAGCCTGGCAAAATGTCAGGTAGGTTACAACATGGCAATGATGGCGAGTCAAACGATCACATCATTTCATCTATAGGCAACTGTTGGGTCGTTGCGCATCGCATAGACTCACGCATTGAACTGCATTAAGATTCACGCAAACCCATGACTCAATGAGACATATGAGTGCAAAAACTCGGTGTCAGTGTGGCCAACCATTGATTCCTACGTAAAAATCACCCACCAATTAGGCCTAAGACTGTATGAAATGCATGACTTGATGAAAACAGAAAAACAACAGGGTTGTATGGTATCGAGACAGTGTCTTGGTCTCGAGACAGTTTATTAGTGTCTCGGTCTCGGAAGCCTGCTGTCTCGGTCTCGGTCTCGAGGTAGTGTCTCGAATTTTTAGAAACTGTCTTGAAGTGAATGTCTTGGTCTGTCTCGAACAAGTGGCCTCGATAAGTTTCGCGTGAACTGTCTTAAAATCTTGCGCGGCAATGTAAAAACTGTTCTCAGGAATTTGTACTATATACAATATAAGTTTCAAATTGAAATTACAAATAAACATTATTCCAGAAAACTTATACATTAGCATTTTTCAGCATTTTATATAGGATCACTGTCTTGTACTGTCTCGTACTGTCTTGAATCTAGTGTCTCGGTCTCGGTCTCGGTCTTGGTACCTCTCGGTCTCGGTCTCGGCACCTTACTGTCTCGGTCTTGTCTTGGTCTTGAAGTTCATGTCATGCATACAACACTGAAAAACAGACAAATTGCAACTGATTTTTTGTATATGTATCGGATTGCTGGAAAAAGGAGATCGCAAGAAGGGAAAAGAATTATTCTTACAGCAGAAATGAGTTGACTGTGGATGATCGCAGATAATTATAAGACTATATAGAGGATTAGAAACCCTGACAGAAGACAACTTTTAGATATTCAAGCAATCGTCTAGACAAATTATTAATCCACGGAAGACTTTTATGGCCTAGTGGGTAAACGACTATATGCAGGCTGCTGGAATTGCACACGGTGAGCTACATTGAAGGTTCGAAGGATAGAAAAAGAAACGAAGACAAAGACAGCGCTAAATAAACAATACGAATGAGAACATAAATACAGATATAGATTGACATCGAGTGGAACAATGGACTTGATAAATGACCAAGGACAATCAAGAAGATTTATTCGTACCAACGCCACCTATTGGCTGGTGTCAGAAACTGACAACGACGACGACAATTATGATGATGATGATGATGATGATGATGATGACGATGACGACGATGGTGAATGGTTGCCTGCAGCAGTGCTTATAGTGTAAAAAAAAGAAGTGCCTGGACGCTAGGGGAGCCGTCCATAAATGACGTAACGCAATTTTGGACGATATTGACCCCTCCCTTCGTCACACGTCGTCACAAATGCCACGAACCCTCAAATATGACGTCACGTCACAAGGCCCTGACCCCCCCAAAAATCAAACCAGATGTGCAGCATGTAATGCAAATTTTCTTAAAAATTACCAAAAAATTTAATTGTAACAATAAAATATTTCAAATTATAATAGTAGAACGAAGAAAAATGGAGGAATTAAGTAGTCCATAATGATCACAATCCTATGCATTCCTCACAATGAAAGACTATCATAATCATAATTAGTGTTGTTTAATTGTGGTAACAACTACTGCTAATTAAGTGGAACTTGTTTAAATGAGTGTAAGTTTTTAGTAAAATTACGTGTTTTGAAGTGATGATGTGACGTCACATTTCATCGACCCCCTCTCCCCTTGTCACACATCGTCACAAATTTGTGCCCACTCCCCAAAAGCGCGTGACGTCATTTATGGACGGCCCATAGTGTCAAAAAGTTAAGAACTAAAGATTGCAAAGGCAGAGCACCAACATAATTATTATTAAGTCGACGACAAATGGTTCGTGCACTGTGGTCCACTGTGTTCGTTAAAATAGAAGTTGGATTGGTGATATTAATGATGCTGGAATAGAAGTTGGATGGGTGAACGAAATTCTTCCAAAACAGTTGCTATTTAGATAAACATAATGCCTACTGAAATAAAAGTTGAATCATTGAAAAGAATATTTGTATAAATAGAAGTTGAATTGAAAAACATGGTTCTTGTTGAACCAGAAGCTGGATTTGCAGACATTATTATTATCAATCCAGCTTCTATTTAACCAAATACAATGTGCGAAAAAAATAATTTTTTATCATTCGTTGGGCTTTTTGTCCATCAACCATTATTTAGTCGTCAATTATTTGTTGGTGATATATTTGAAGTAAGTGAAAGCGTACCCCTACAGAGAATTGCTTTCCTTTGTGAAATTGCCGACAACGGGTCAGTGGCGCCGGCATCGCTTATAAAGTTGTGAAAATAAAGTGTGTAAATGCGCGAAGCGGAAAAAATTTGTTCAGCCTCTCTTTTTCTGTTGATAATAACGTACGCATGTAGAGGAATTGCACTGTTGCATGAACGATCATGGACGGCGTCCAGGCTCTGTTGGCCAAATAAGTGGCAGGACGGCGTCCAGCCTCGAAAATAAGTGCCTGGACGCCGTCCATGACCGTCCAGGCACACTTTAAGTCCTGGTTGCCTGAATGACCATCACATCCTCACCCGCAGCACACGCTGGCTCAGTTAGCTACATTGGTATGAGTGCAGGTATGCTTTCATGAGCCTCTGTGAAAGAGAGTACGTGGGTCGCGCTTCCCGATGCTGGCTTATTTCAGAGATTGAAATCTGGCTAGTGTGGTTCTTGGACAGGAACCCTTAATAGCGTGACTTCTATTCAATCGGATGAGCGGTGGCGAAGGATCTCACCCGATCAGACTTTCATCGAAATATGAGCAAGGGTCGAGGCCTTATAAAAGACCGCTATTGGAAAAAGCGAAACATTTTGCATCACATGTATAGATGTAGGGCGGAAATTGAATTTGGCCGACATGCACCTGAAAGTATATGCAGAATACACCAGACGCTCGTAGCCTATAGCCAGCGAATGAATGAATGAATGAATGAATGAATGAATGAATGAATGAATGAATGAATGAATGAATGAATGAATGAATGAATGAATATGAGTATCACGGTTGCCGAATTGGAGGACGTGGAGGCCTAGGAAAGATAGAAGGAAGTAGAGAAAAACTAGAAGGAGGAAGAGAAGGAAGAGGAGGCAGCGGATACTAGAAGTGGGAGAGAAAGAAGAAGATCAAGAGTTAAAGGTAGTGGAGGATGAGGCAAAACAGAAAGGAAGAAAAGAGGAGGAAGACCAAACACAGAGGAGAAGGACGG